>OY755181.1:16556447-17156447 GCA_963576735.1 Bedellia somnulentella | reverse complement strand
ACAGCTTTTTGTAATGATTCGATGGTGTATGATTGTTCTGTTTTTCTTATATATTTCTGAGGCATCTAAAAATGAGCAGTTATCGATTATTTTCATAATAGTTTATCGAATTAGGGGTAATTGCGGACGTCCGTATTTACCCCGCAAGCCATGTCCGCAATTAACCCAACTGGGTATTTTTAAATCAAACAGAGAAATTTGTAGGTTATGAAGACGTTCCATAAAAACAAACATTGGCAATTCAAACTCCATTGACAAAGCTATTCATAGAAAATATCACTCTTTACCATCACTTAGTATACAGACCTGTCCCTCGAATTAAAAAACACTAAAAATTAGATTAATTTACAATTTTTTTTAAAATTTCACCTACCTTTCCAACTGTGCGCAGCCGGCTGTAGTAAGTTTTTGCGTGGCACTAAAATAGCGAAAAGAAACAGATGACAGTTCCGGGCTGTCGCGGGGGGGAGGGAATAAGTAGATACTTGCTAGTCCGTATTTACCCCGCGTCCGCAATTCCCCCATCCTCCCCTAACACCTAAGTTCTTCTTGCCTAAATTACTAAAATAACCCATTTTCAATTTCCATCATATGAATATAACTGTTACATTGTTTGCTGTCATCTGATCTAACGAAAAAATCAAAACTGTGTGCTAACCATACAATAACTATTATTTCATACTTTTCAATGAAGTTTTAACCATATGCTGGTTGTATGTAGTCGAATACCCTAATAATTATATAAGAAGTCTATTTACATCAAAATAATATTACTATTTATGCTAATTAAATTTTATTTTAACAAGTAAACCAAAAATGAAATCGTTTAAAGTTAAAAAATATGCCACAAGTAAAATAGCCGCAAAAACTATACTACAGTTCTATATAGAACTGTTGGGATGAAATTTGGAAGCATCATAGAAATATAATTACTATAGAACACGCATTTGCGAGACTCCCGCTTGTGCACAGTGTCGGCGGGTGTGCTAGAGCTACTTAAGCGGCCAGTACACAATGGCGGACGATGGCCCACTGCTCGCCATCGCCACTGTGTACAGGGGGCAATGGTGCATGATGGCGGACAATTGCCGATCGTGGCGCGCAATGGCGCGCAATGGCGAAGTTGTCGGTTTTTCGGGCACACTTCAAAGGAATCGTGGCGTAGCATGGCCGGTGGTGTTTCCACAATGGGCCATTGTTTAGTTCGTCACCGACCGCTCATAGATACTTATACTTTTTTTGGAATATTTTATTGCAAAATGTATTGATAATCACTATATGACGTAAAAATAACATAAATAGCGCCATAAATAAAATAAATTACAAACATAATAATAAATAAATAGCTGCAACCATAATTACTTCGACGTCCGTCGCAAGTGGATTGCCAGGCAGTAATGAGCAATGGGCCATTGTGGGAACACCAATTGATCGTGGCCAACAATTGCCAATTGCGAAGCGTGGCCCATCGTCCGCCATTGTGTACTGGCCGCTTTACGTATATTTAAATTGATAAATAAGGATGGGTAATTGTTAAACATTATCAATCTGTGCAACATCGATTTTTTTTATCAAAGAAGAGAATCGATGCTTTATACAATGATTCCGAAATTCGACCAAGGGGAGAACCCTCGAATTTTACGATTGTTATTATGTTCTTAGTGTCGGCTTACAATAGCACTTCCCCGTTTTTTCCGGTGGGTGTACGTAAGAGGCGTTTAACTGTATCGGGGCTTTTACGGAATTTTTGGGCGATGCTAATGGAGACCTACCTATCACCAACAACCTTTATTTACCATCGTTTCCCCACTCAACTTTCCAAAAGTGGCTAAGGAATTTCTAATTATTTCTAATTCCTTAGCTCTGGCTACCCCTTTTAGGGATTTATAGACATGAGTATATGTTTGTATGTATGTAGTATGTTTGGTGGATATTTTTTGGTGAATGGCTTCTGTATGTATTGTCCAGCAGAGGACATTGAAAATGATTATGTGCAGGAAATATAAAAAAACAGCAGTTATTTAAATAAATATATAATTGTAAATAGAACTAGTATTTTTTTTACTTATCAGTACTATGTAACAAACAGTCTCTCACTTCTCATAGCCCGTATATGTCCCAATCAAGGGGCTCGATCTTACTCTATAGGGTGATTTGGCAATAGTCCACCACGCTAGCCAAGTGCGGGTTGGCAGACTAACGACTTCTACCATGATAGTAGCCGACATACCGTGGCCTCCAGCCACCCGGGCCTGTTTCTGTACCTCAGTGAGGTTGTGTGGCACCCAGCGTGAAACTATCCTCCTCACGTGAAGATGTTCGTGTAAAATCTCATGAATGCTTCCCGATCAAATCTGCATAATGTGTTGAATCTCTAGATACGTTATTCGCCTATTGTCATAAATTAAATTTTTCAATCTTCAAAGGAATCTGGAAAGTGCAATGAACATATCCTGCTCCAGATGTTAGTTTCCGAATTAATATTTTGGTGAACAGCATCGATCTACTTTTTAATTATTTTGGTATCCTTTGGAAAACTGAAATTAGAATTTATATAACATCTTATTGTGAGTAACTAATTAAAAGATCGTTGGTAAAATTAAAGCCAATTCTCTAAAAGAAACATTTCACTTAATACAAGTAAAGGCGTGCGAATATAATTCGTTAATTAATACAACCCTATTATAGCCCAAAGCGTAAATGGTAAGACATAAGTGTATAAAAATATACATGTAATGTGTTAATATTTTCTTTGGTAGCTAGCTAGCTCTTACAAAAAAACATATATAATTATTCCAGAAATCATAACTCAATTTTCAAATAGCAAAGTCACATATTCATAAACATATTGATTTTTAGATGTATTAAACAATTACCAAAAAATATTTATTTATTATTAACCGATTGTATCGAACGATTAATGGATCGACAATTGAAACATCCTAATGAAAGTACCCCATCTCTAAATCGTTGTGCGTGTGTGCGTGCGTCAAACTTGTCATTCGTAAGAATGATAGATTTCAGATTTCGTCCCCCAACGCCTACTTCAACCCCGCGAATATAAAATTTTATCACGTAAATTATTAAATAAAACTTACTTACTTGTGAAAAGTCACATTTGATTTTTGTTTGGTGTGTTTTCGCGTATCACTTTTACACGTTTTAACTGCGCATTTCACCATTTTTATTGTATAAAACAAATAAAAACTTCTGACAAACACTCCTCTAACGCTTTCGATTTGCACTTTTTGACAACTGTTGCGGTTGGTTGGCGCTAGATTTGATTTCATGTTCTCATGTGCTCTCAATGTTCACATGTGCATTTGCTCGCTCTATAGTAATTATATTTCTATGGGAAGCATCGAATGTGCCCCAACCGTTTAGTTCGGAACTAATGGGATGCACCCGTGTTTGCTTGTCTTACAAACAAGATAAGGTTTGTTATTCCGTTCACCACTACAATTATTGGTTATTAAGAATGAAAATTTACGCTATTAAGGCTTTTCTTGTAATCATAAATAACGTATAATTGGTAGTTAAGACTGTTATGTTTCGATTTATGATAAAATACAGTACTGATTATAATGATTGTCTCTGCCTACTTTTATGGGAACTAACGGCTTGAATATTATATTAGGATGTACTATCGACAACAGGAGCTCTTTACCACCACAAAGATGAAATTTGTTTGCACATGTTAAACTACGGACCAAATCTATTGTGAAAACTGACCAATAGCATTGGTTCTTTTCTAGGACAAAATTAATGGCTTGTCCCTTAGAGCAATTTACGCAGAATGTTGAAATAATCATGCCAAGCGCAAGTCATTGAGAATTTGTTTGTTTATTTTATTTTGAAAGTTTTTATGAGGACCTTTTTACAATCAGGGTGCTGTTACTTACAATAAAGCTCGAAATGTGAGAAATTTTACTAAACTTTGTTATTACGAAAACATTATTTCTTCTACCGTGATAGCCCAGTGGGTAGAACACTCGGTTATCGTGCAAACGACTAGTGTTCAAATCCTGGGTCGGGCCTACACCAATTTGTCTTTTCTAAACACATATGTGTGGTTAATTTATCACGGTTGTTAACGGTGAGGGAAAACATCGTGAGGAAACCCACATGGCTGAGTTATACTTAGTCATGTGACAGTGTATTCGTACAAAACGGCGATAGGCCTGCCCCCTATCACGTGAGTACACTGTCCATGCAAAACGTGGGTACTCTGAACACCAGGTGACAAATATAAACAAGCGGCAAATATTTGAGAGATATCTTCGAAGTTCATCGACGTGTTTTGGAGGCAACTTGTGTCCATATAATAATAATGGACATCTGTTTAAGATTACAGCGTAGGTTTTAAAATAGGAGCTGCTCAAAAGTCTGGTAGCAAACAAATGATCTGCACAGAAATGCGTTAACGAAGTCAAAAAAAAATATAGTTAAAGGACATCTATTGTATTACTAAAAGTGGGCGGCGCATCTGGTTTAAGCTGGCTGCAAGGGATAATAGTTTGAATTGAAATTGGTAATGAGCGACCGTCGTCGATAGTACGTATGTAATAATACGGGACGTATTCTGTAGTTTGCGTCTGTTTTATAAGTATACTATAAAATTGGATCAAAAAATTTACTAACCATTAGTAGCGTATTCGATTTTTACGTCGCCGTCAATAATATTGGTAACAACACTAAAATACTAAAAGGTCATTGACGTTTCATTGTTTACAAAGTTATTTTTTCTAATTGATTATAGAATTTCTAATTAATTCTAAGACTATATATTAGGTACTATTTGAAAAAAAATCGCTGTTTAAATGAAAGGAACTAGATTAGTCACTATTTGACTGAAATACTATACTAGATACCTTCCCTGTGGTACAAAAAGTGATACATTGGTACAGACGTGTTGTCCGCTCGCTCGTCGCTGGGGTGGGCGGGCGGCGCGCTGCTGACGCCGCGGCTGTACACGGCGGACACGTGCTGCTCGCAGCTCAGCGTCGACAACTTCCACGCGCTGCCGTCCTACCACGCCAGCGCGCTCATATTCTCTACCAGGACGAGCATGGCGGATGTGGATAAGGTTGGTTTGGTTTGCATTCATTGTTACACATATATACTCAAATCAGTATAACAGAGGTACTAGTAATTATGAACATCAGACCATAGACGACTTATCTAAATAGAGAAGAAACGAAGAATATCAATATCCAAAAACGATTCAGTGCATTTCAACTAACCTAAGCGCAGCAAATGGCCAATTATAACCAACAAGTCAGAACATAGAATCTTCCAATCAGGGTATAGGGGCAACTTAATTCGACAATTCGGTATGCAAAGTTATTCGATAGCAAACACGAAAATAAAAAACTGATTTGAATATTATATATGAGTAATTCCAAAGTTATGATTTTTTAAAGATTGTTCAACTTTTGTACTTAATGACGTCATCGATCGAAAATATCACGTAGCGACATGCAAATAAAGCGAAATGTTTAGTAAAAATGTTGCTGATTGCACAATATTTCACGAGTTTGTGATCTCAAATGAAATTATTACGATATTATACTAAACAAACCTATGATTTTCGATGTTTTATTAATAAACTGCAAAAACGACTGTCTTTGACATAACGCTGAAGGTCAAATACTGTTACAGTTTTTTGCTAAAATAACGGTCATCTTAGCTCTGTTTGATTTAATTTCAAGAAAATATGTTTTAAAAACATAATATCTAGAAATGGTTTCGTAATCAGCACCACTTTTGTAAAACTTTGCATACCGAATTAGAGTTTGGCGGAATTTTTTGATCATTTCTTTGTGCTGAGCTACGTTTGGTTTCCGTTATATTTAGTGAAGTCCACTATGAGTCCGGCCCATCGCCATTTAGTCATACACTGTCCTATGACTAAATACAACTTAGCCATGTGGGTTTCCTCACGATGTTTTAAGTCAACGATAACAACCGCCATAAATTAACCACACATATTATTTTCAAAAAGACACTTTTGGCCCGGCTCGGGATTTCAACACACGCCTCTCAGCATGATAGGTGGGTGTTCTCCCCATTGAGCTGTCAAAGTTGTAAGTTATACCCTATTTGTATTTACAGTTTATAACTATAAAAACACTAATTTAAATCTTTTTGTTCATGAAAACCTTATGTGGGGATTATTACTAATAAATAAAGAATAAATAAAGGAAAGAAAAATTTCGACACAGGCGGGATTCGAACCCGTGACCTCGGGTGTACGCCCCCGTCGCTCTGCCAATTGAGCTACCGTGTCAATAGCTGCCAGCGCGAAATTCTTCTATCCTTTATTTCTTTTACAAATTTTAGTAGTGTTTGCGTTTCCTACCTCCGATTTTATTACTAATTCGGAATATATAATATAAAAACACTAACCTCATTTTATTAATGGTTGTAATAAAACAGTAGTAACAAGCTTTAAAGGGGTTGTTAGGGGGATCATTGTAAACAACATTAATTTTCTCATTATCATACAAACCAGCTAAGATTTCGTCTTGACATATACTGAGACCAGAAAAATAAATTTGTTCTTAACAAGTTGGTCTGATAGGAACACTTTTTCAGAATGATCTCTCTTGCAAACCCCTTTTGGATTGTTACCATTTTGTTACATCCTGTATATATTTAATCAAATTCTTGTTTCCTCAACCCAAAATCTAACATAAAACTCCAGACAAATCAATTAAGGAAAGCGTAACTTTTTTCGACAGCAGGACTCGAACCCGCGACCTTCCGGTCTACGCCCGGTCGCTCTGCCAGGAGGTTGCGAGTTCCAGTCCTGCTGGTCTCGAAAAAAAATTATTTCCTTAATTGATTAGTAATAATCCCCTCATGAGGTTTTCATGAACAAAACCTTCTAATTATAAAATTCTAGACCCAAGACCGCCCTCACGAATGGACCCTAGAACTATACCCCAAAGGGGTCTGGTTCCGCAAGAGTCTGCTAATAGGCTGGGCACACACTTACGATGTGCCAGAAGTGGTACTAAGAACAGTACGAATATCTCTGACGTGCCACAGTGTGCCAGAACCGCAGATCAATGAATATGGGGAGCCGCAGGATGAACCTGATATTAGGGTTAAGGTATTGTTGATTATTTTTCTTTGTATTGCCGTATAGCGACGGCTTAGAATAACACTACCCCATTTCTACCCGTGGGTGATCGTAAGAGGCAACTAAGGGTATAGGGGCTTTTTAAGTGATTTTTGGGCGATGTGGTTCGAGACCCGTCACTAAAAACATTTATTTTTACCATCATGAGTATATGGTATGTATGATTTATGTAAAGGGCAGTTTGAGATTTTAACTATACTTATTCTCTCGCACCTATGAATTCCAATAAGAGGTAGCGGTAGGAGAGATATCTTTAGTTAGAGTCTTTGGAAGTTAAGATGGTAAATTCTCTGAAATAAAAGATCGGTGGTGACTGGTCTATGGAAAGACTATGGATCCAGTATGGATGCTTTATATTCTTAAAAGCCTCGAATGACAACCACGGTTGGAGATGGATCATTGATATTCTAACCGAGAATACACGGCATTTCATACCATATACAAACAATAAAATTTGAATTACTGAAATAACCGTTTATTTACATGCGAATGAGTGTACAAACGTTACATACATACATACCTACATATACTCACGGCTATATTTCCCTAGACGGGGTAGCCAGAGCTAAGGAATTATAAATTCCTCAGCCACTTTTGGAAGTAGAGTGGTGAAAAGATGGTAAAAATAAAGGTTTTTGGTGATGGGTCTCCAACCGCATCGCCCAAAAATCCAATAAAAAGCCGCAATGCCCTTAGTCGCCTCTTACGATACCCGTTGGTAGAAAGGGGTAGTGACATTCTAAGCCGGCACTACACGGCAAACGTTACATATATCAAATATCATATATTGCCCTGTAGTGCCGGCTTAGAATGTCACTACCCCTTTCTACCCACGGGTGTCGTAAGAAGCGACTAAGGGTATAGGGTTTTTTTAAGTGCTTTTTGAGGAAACCCATCACCAAAGATACTTTATTTTTTCCATCTTCTCCCCTATCAACTTCCAAATGCGGCTGAGGAGTTTCTAGCTCTGAAGCTCTGGCCACCCCTTTTTGGGATTTATGACCGTGAGTAGTATGTATGTATGTATGTTTTCTATGTCTGACTACTCTCTGAAACAAGTGGACCGATTTTGACGGAATATTCACAAGTACATAGCTGATGTAGTGCAAAGTAACTTATGCTTTTAATTTCTGTTCAATATTTGTACTCACGTGATAGAGGGCAGGCCTATCGCCGTTTGGTATGAATATGAATAGTAATTTCTCACGATGTTTTCCCTCACCGTTATCGATAAAAATATAAGGTCGATAATACCTCTGAATTTTTAGAGGTCCATTTCTGCCATTTAGTAATTCTAATGATAAATTAATTTTAGATCGGAATACTGGTGTGGGGAGTTCAGAAAGGAGTCGAACATGTGTCGACGGTTGTGGAGAGGATACACAGGTTCTCAGCGCAGAACAGGTTTGTCGTGATATTTTTTATTTTATTTTATTGAGGAAACAGTCATTTTAACTACTTACTTACTTACTTATACTCACGCCCATTATTCCCATTGGGGTAGGCAGAGACTATCGATCGCCACTTAGTACGATCTTGACAAACCTCTCTTGCTTCCCTTACATTCATTATCCTTCTCATACATGCTCTTTTATTCTTCTCACTTCGGACCCCCGCCTTTATAAGAACGTTTTCTATCTGGTCCAGAAACGTTTTACGAGGCCGTCCTCTACTAACATTCCCATCCACATTGGCTCTATATATCTCTTTCGCTACTTTATTTTCATCCATCCTCTCTATGTGCCCAAACCACCTCAACATTCCTTTTTCTATCTTGCATACTACGTCATCTTTCAAACCTACTCGTTCACGGATCACAGTATTTCTCACTCTATCACACAGCCTTACATTATTATTACTTCTGAGGGATCTCATTTCCACTGCATTAACTCTACTTTCATGCTTCTTCTGCCATGCCCAACATTCACTACCATACATCAGCGTGGGAACCAGAACAGCATTATGCACAGCCATTCGAGCCTTTTCTGACAACGACTGGCTCAACATCAGACTGTTCATGGCTCCATTCACCGCGTTTCCCTTTTTAACTCTCCTTTCAATATCTTCCACATTTTAACTAATATGTTTCTTTCCTTTATTTATCCTTTTATTTATTAGTAAATATGTATAAAGTTCACAAGGACATAACATAAACCTATAGTTTCCTAAATATATACAAACAATTGAAATTAGTGTAGTTTGATTCTAGCTAGATGTATTTTAAATAGTTATAATTATACCCCGCTACGAACTGGCAAATCCGTGGCAAATGACAATTGTTTATCAGGGTTAGCAACTATGATTTATTCGTTACATAGTTAATCGTACTTGATTAATGCAATTCATTGATAACCTTTTAGCACCTCTTTGAATAAACGTTATGTTTATTTTCTATATGTTTATAGCTTAGTTCATTTAAACATAATTTCATGGTGAATGAAATTTATTTTAAAGAATCTTTCTATTTATTTGTTTGTTGTATTAAAATGACAACCCTATCTCACAAATGCCACGGTTTCGCTAGTTCGCTGCGGGGTATGGTTATAATACAGGATCTTCCAAATTCTTCCCATGCGAGACATAAGCCTTCTTATTATAGTCAGCTTATGTCTCCTTTTTTCTATGTGTCACTCGCTGTAGAAACCACCGGAGTTTGGGCTTCAGAGGGAAAATCTTTTATACATTATTTCCTAAAATCTCTATGCATATTTTGTAAACTTATAGTGTTTTCTTAGTCTGGTGGGAATGACAATATAATTCATTTAACTTACTTAATTTCATATATAGATTCATACATACATACATATACTCACGGCTATATTTCCCTAGAAGGGGTAACCAGAGCTAAGGAATTATAAATTCCTCAGCCACTTTTGGAAGTTGATTGGGGAAAAGATGGTAATAATAAATGTTTTTGGTGACGAGTCTCCAACCACACCGCCCAAAAATCAGTTAATAAGCCCCTTAGTCGCCTCTTACGATCACCCACGGGTAGAAATGGGGTAGTGTTATTCTAAGCCGACACTACACTATTCATACCATTATATACATTTTGTTTCAGAGTACTCAATATAGACGATGCTTTAGATTTCGACACGCTAAACAACCCACTGTATTGTCCTCCCAACGACTCTGCGAAGTCCACAGCTAATAGTACGAAGCACGCGTAAGTATTGAATTTATTTCAATAATACTATTCATACTAGTTTATTTTTATGTGTGATACAGGCAAGGGCGGATCCAGCCATATGGGTAAGATGGGTATGCCCACAACTCTAATCGACCTACGACCTCACACTTTTATGGTCTTTTGAGGCTAAAGCTGGTATGATTTTACTAATCAGTATACATACATATACTCACGGCTACAAACCCTAGAAGGGGTGGCCAGAGCTTAGTAATTAGAAATTCCTCAGCCACTTTTGGAAATGTGAGTGGAGAAAAGATGGTAAAAATAAAGGTTGTTGGTGATTGGTCTCCAACCGCATCGCCCAACAATCCCTTAAAGGCCCCCAATACCGTTAGTCGCCTCTTACGTACACCCACCGGAAGAAATGGGGTAGTGCTATTCTAAGCCGACACTACACAGCTTAATATAGATAATCAGTATAGCTAAGAGATTTTTGGGTGCCTATGCTCACAACCTTTTTTTGAGGGCCGGATCCGTTCCTGGATAGAAGTAACTAAATTATAACTTTCTCAACGTAATTGATTGCTAGGCAAAAAGATCCAGAAGAGAATAACTGCCAGGAGTCCTAGCACAGACGTTTTTTAATCGTTACTCTTTCGTTAGAATGAGATAAAATATACGATATTATGTAAGTGCGAAAGAGATAGCGGGTTTATACCCCGCGATACCTAGTTAAAAGGTCGCTCGTGCTAGTCATGCAAGGATAAACATTCAAAATTTCATAATGTTATTTTTAATGTAATTTCGATAAATGTTTTCAAATCTATTATGGTCCCTACTCAGTTAAAGTGAGAGTGACACACAAACAACACACATATAAAAATATATTATAAATGCTGTGTAGTGTCGGCTTAGAATAACACTACCCCATTTCTTCCGGTGGGTGTACGTAAGAGGCGACTAACGGTATTGGGGCTTTTTAAGGGATTTTTGGGCGATGCGGTTGGAGACCCATCACTAACAACCTTTACTTTACCATCTTTTCCCCACTCAATTTCCAAAAGTGGCTGAGGAATTTCTAATTCCTTAGCTCTGGCTACCCCTTCTAGGGATTTATAGCCGTGAGTATATGTTATGTTATGGGGTAGCCAGAGCTAAGGAATTTTAAATTCTTCAGCCACTTTTGGAAGTTGAGTGGGGATAATATAAAGATATATTATAACTGCAAAATATTATAAGAATTCAGCTCAAAATATCATCTACGGAACCGAATATTTGGTTAACACTAACATTTCACTATTGTTTTCAGGCGGTGTGTAAATTGTGATAACACTACCCCATTTCTTCCGGTGGGTGTACGTAAGAGGCGACTAACGGTATTGGGGCTTTTTAAGGGATTTTTGGGCGATGCGGTTGGAGACCCATCACTAACAACCTTTACTTTACCATCTTTTCCCCACTCAATTTCCAAAAGTGGCTGAGGAATTTCTAATTCCTTAGCTCTGGCTACCCCTTCTAGGGATTTATAGCCGTGAGTATATGTTATGTTATGGGGTAGCCAGAGCTAAGGAATTTTAAATTCTTCAGCCACTTTTGGAAGTTGAGTGGGGATAATATAAAGATATATTATAACTGCAAAATATTATAAGAATTCAGCTCAAAATATCATCTACGGAACCGAATATTTGGTTAACACTAACATTTCACTATTGTTTTCAGGCGGTGTGTAAATTGTGATAACACTACCCCATTTCTTCCGGTGGGTGTACGTAAGAGGCGACTAACGGTATTGGGGCTTTTTAAGGGATTTTTGGGCGATGCGGTTGGAGACCCATCACTAACAACCTTTACTTTACCATCTTTTCCCCACTCAATTTCCAAAAGTGGCTGAGGAATTTCTAATTCCTTAGCTCTGGCTACCCCTTCTAGGGATTTATAGCCGTGAGTATATGTTATGTTATGGGGTAGCCAGAGCTAAGGAATTTTAAATTCTTCAGCCACTTTTGGAAGTTGAGTGGGGATAATATAAAGATATATTATAACTGCAAAATATTATAAGAATTCAGCTCAAAATATCATCTACGGAACCGAATATTTGGTTAACACTAACATTTCACTATTGTTTTCAGGCGGTGTGTAAATTGTGATTGTTGTTGCAACGTCACTGACGAGCCCAAACATTTGCTGGGACCAAATGCTGACCAACTAAGAGTAAGATTCTCAATTCAATTTCAATCAAACGAAGGGGTTGGCAGAGGTACTAATACTTCTGAACATCACGTGACATTGTTGTAGGTACCAGTACCAGGTAGAGGGCAGGCCTATTACAGTTTTTGTACGAATACACTGTCACATGACTGAGTACAACTTAGCCATGTGGGTTTCCTCACGATGTTTTCCCTCACCGTTAACAACCATGATAAATTAAGCTCACATATGTCTTTAGAATAGACAAATTGGTGTAGGCCCGACCCGGGATTGTTACCCTCATCGTCTGAACAATAAGCGGTATTCTATCTACTGAGCTAACACGGTTGTTGTTGTAAAAGTAAGATAATTACATACATATACTCACGGCTATAAATCCCTAGATGGGGTAGCCAGAGCTAAGGAATGAGAAATTCCCCAGCCACCTTTGGAAAGTTGAGTTGGGAAAAGATGGTAAAATAAAGGTTGTTGGTGTTGGGTGTCCAACCGCATCGCAAAAAAATCCCTTAAAGGCCCCAATACCGTTAGTCGCCTCTTACGTACACCCACCGGAAGAAATGGGGTAGTGCTATTCTAAGCCGACACTACACAGCTACGATAATTAGAATTAATAATTATAATAACGCCATTACTTTTAAGACGCAATCAACTTCCAAAAGTGGCTGAGGAATTTTTCATTCAAAGCTCTGGCTACCCCGTTAAGGGATTTATAGTCGTGAGTATATGTATGTGTTTTCTTCCCCTGGGTATCGTAAAGTGTGAAATTCGGGGGTTTTTAAGTGATCGTTGGGCTGGCTGAAGCATAAACAACTAGCCTTTATTATATTTTCCTTTATTGTCCTCACAAAAAAATACAAAAATCCCTGTGCCGGGAGGCCCCGCTCCTCCGTTTGCAAGTAATACATTATCGTTGAAACTACATATCCAAAACATTTAGTTTTTATCTGTAATTAAATTAAATATAAAAAACATACATATACATACATACATATACTCACGCCATTAGTTCCCATTGGGGTAGGCAGAGACTATTGATCGCCACATCGCAAGATCCTGACAAACCTCTCTAGCTTCGTTTACATCCATCAATCTTTTCATACATGCTCTTTTATTCTTCATACTTCGGACGCCAGCCTTTTTGAGCACACTCTCAATTTGGTCCAAGTGTGTTCTCCGTGGTCGTCCTCTACTAACATTACCATCCACACTAGCTCTATAGATCCCTTTTACCAATTTTCTATCATCCATCCTCTCTATGTGCCCAAACCATCTCAACATTCCTTTTTCTATCTTTCTTACAATATCATCTTTCACACCACACTTTTCACGAATAACACTATTTCTCATTCGGTCACATAATCTAACATTACAAATTTTTCTGAGGGACCTCATCTCTACTGCATTCACTCTGCTCTCATGCTTCTTCTGCCACACCCAACATTCGCTTCCATACATAAGCGTAGGAACAAGAACAGCATCATGCACAGCCATTCGGGCCTTTTCAGACACCGATTGACAGGTCATTAGGCTATTCATTGCTCCATTTACCGTATTACCCTTTTTCACTCTTCTTTCAATATCTTCATCACATTTTCCATCCCTTGTAAACAAACTTCCCAGATATACAAACTCCTTCACCTGTTCCACATCCTTACCATCAATCGCAATCACGCATTCTGTCACATCTTCCTGTCTCTCAAAAACCATCGTTTTGGTCTTATCCACATTCACCCTCATTCCCTTTCTTACAAAAGACTCACATGCAATATTCATCATCTCTTGCAACTCTTCTGCCGACGATGCAAGTAGTACTTGATCGTCAGCATACAAGAGGCATTTAATGATGAATCCACTCATTCTTAGTCCATAATCACTTTCACGCAACTCTGTCAAACAGTCATCCATGAACAAATTGAAGAGCCACGGAGAAGCTACACATCCCTGTCGGACACCCCTAGAGATTCCGAACCAGTCAGTGTTTTCCCCGTTTACTCTTACACATGCACTAGAATCCTCATAGAGTGATACTAATGCACGTATAAGTTGACTCCCCAAACCGAACTTGGATAACACCTCCCATAAACACTTTCTTACCACCCTATCATACGCCTTCTCTAAATCTATGAAGGAGCAATACACCTTTTGGTTCTTAGCTAAGAACTTTTCGGTGATGCTCCTTAGAGAGAAGATTTGATCCATACATCCCATTCCTTTCCTAAATCCCGCTTGCACATCCCATATTTTCTCATCAGTTTTATTCATCACTCTTTCAATCAGTACCTTAGCATACAATTTACCAACAATAAAAAACACTTATATCTATAAAACTATATAATCCAAAATATTATGATTTTAAGTATAAAATAAAAATATATATTCAAATTATATTTTACAGTATATTTTCCATTATTATACAATCAACCTTTAACATGTTCTAATCATTCACTTATTTATAATCATTTATCAATGCAACATTCCAGAAGAAGTCTAAAGTAAATATTTTTGGGTTAATAATATCATTTACACATTTTCATTTATATATATGCAACATAAAAATTCTCGCTGTATTATAAGTAGGTAATAATTATTCATCATCAATAATAACAAAACTACAAAAAATAATAATAAAAATATCAAATTTATTTTTAAAATTAAAATAAATAAAAATTTCCATATTTATTTAAAATGTAATAATAAATAGACATTGACTTTAAAGCAGTTAACTATTTATTTTATATTCTTGAACAATTGCTCAGTGCTGTCATAAGTATGTTTTACTAACCAGTCAGTTACAATTTTCTTACATTCACAAAAAGATTTAGGGAGTATGTTCAACTCTTTATTTATCGTGTTATATAAGTGTGCTGACTGCTAGGCATATTGTCTACTTGCATATGCAGTTCGTACACGATCTATTTTAATAGCCAGTTTTGCCTTTCTTGTGGTAATTGGCTTGTGGAGTATATGGAATGTTTCTTTGCACACGCAAAATCATCTCAGAATATATAATCGCCTAACCGATAGTAGCTTGCAGTAGGCATAAAGATCATTAGTAGGGAATCGATATGGTTTAGAGTACAAAACTTTCAATAATAATCGTTGAGCCCTCTCCATTTCTAGGAATTTAATTTTAGTAGCTCCTCCCCAAGCCGGTATACAGTAACTAATGACCGATTGAGCAAGAGCAGTATAAATCTGGGTAATAAGGGATTGTGACGCAACTTGGCGAAGAGATTTGAATACCCACATTAATTTCCTAACCCTTTCCATCACCATATCTATATGGGCATGCCATGTTAGACGTTGGTCAATAATGATCCCCAAGTATCTGGTTGTTTTTTCCCTGGCAATAGCATCACAGAGGCAACTAGGTAGATATGCTTCAGAATTTAGGTCGTAATAACATGAATGAATTTTCACGCAACTTCAAAGTGGTTGATGTATTTCAAATTCTACAGCTCTGGCTACCCTTTTTCGGATTTAATAACGTATTTAACGGATTTATAATACCTACCCCAAATTATAAATTAACTTGTCTCGTTATTTTTTCAGATCCAAGTAGTGATAGTTCCATTGACGAAGGACTGCCAAATAGGAAATGACCACGTGGTCATGTGACCGAAGTTTGCTCAATAAACCCTTGGATTAATAGGTGTGAGTAGCTGTACCCTATGTGCTCGGGAAGACTTAAATGATTGTATATTGTGTGCAATAAGTAAGCTGTTTTTTTAATAAACGGAATTTTAATGTTTTTCCTTTTTTGTTTTACTACGTTTCCCGACGAGGTTTTCTTGGAAAATGTTACTGAAATAAAATAAACATATAAATCGAAGATTATTTATTGTATCATTGTATGCATAGATACATACATATACTTACGGCTATAGATCCCTAGAAGGGGTAGCCATAGCTAAGGAATTAAAAATTCCTCAGCCACTTTTGGAAATTTTAGTGGGGAAAACATGGTAATATAAAGGTTGTTGGTGATGGGTCTCCAACCGCATCGCCCAAAAATCCTTTAAAGCCCCAACACGGTTAGTCGCCTCTTACGTACACCCACCGGAAGAAATGGGGTAGTGCTATTCTAAGCCGACACTACACAGCATATGTATGCCTCTATGATGTAAACATTAAGTGAAGTGAATTCCACTGGTGTAGCTTTCTTTGTTTAGAATATTAGCCGTGAGTATAGGTGGATATTTTATAAAATGAAAAGTTTGTGCACACTTCATCAATTCGGTACCCAAAGTTTTACTAAAGTAATGCTGATTACGGAACCATTTCGAGATGTTTTTAAACAATATTTTCTTGAAATTAAATCAAATAAAGCTAAGGCGACTGTTATTTTATCAAAAAACTGTAACAGTGTTTGACCTTCAAACACGTTAGTTTTTGCCGTTTATTAATAAAATATCGAAAATCATAGGCATGTTTAGTATATTATCGTAATAATTTCATTTGAGATTACTAATTCGTGAAATGTTTAGCCATCAGCAATATTTTCATTAAATATTTCGCTTCATTTGCCTGTCGCTACGTGATTTTGTCGATCGATGACGTCATTAAGAACAAAAGTGGAACAATATATATAAAAAATATATCTTTACAAATACTCATTTTAGATGAAAAATATTCAAATTAGTCTTTTATTTTCGTGTTTGCTATCGAATAAAAATATTAATAAATACTAGGGATGCAACGATACGTCTATTACGATACCAATACGAATGACGAATGCATCTTAATGGCCAAATACGATAACGAATTACGATACGAATGCATTACGATATTTTTTTAATTATTATTTTCATAAATTTATTGGAAGCTTTGTTGTATTTTATTATTGTACGACTAATAAAGCAAGAGCCCGCGACGGCCAGACCTTAGTTATAGTATAAAGTCTAAAAGTTTCTCTGTGTATGTCCACTATACAGGTAAGAACGATCCCAGGCTATGAAACTTGGGTCGCCCCGGCTTTGGCAGGTACCAGGTAGTAAAGGTGTGTAAAAATGTATCTCAAATTAGGTATAGCATAAAGCTTAGTTTTCATATATTTTATTAGTGGTGATCTTAGAAATCGCCTCGTCCACAGCCAGACACTTAGTACAGTTGCAACCCCCTGCCAGACACCCTTAAAGTAGGCTTAATTTTAATGATATAAAGTATAAAAATTGTCTGGCTACTGAGGAAACATCATTTTATAGTTCTCCAAATAACATATATAAAATTCCGATTTTATACTATAACTAAAGTATCATTAAAATTAAGCCTACTTTAAGGGTGTCTGGCAGGGGGTTGCAACTGTACTAAGTGTCTGGCTGTGGACGAGGCGATTTCTAAGATCACCACTAATAAAATATATGAAAACTAAGCTTTATGCTATACCTAATTTGAGATACATTTTTACACACCTTTACTACCTGTTACCTGCCAAAGCCGGGGCGACCCAAGTTTCATAGCCTGGGATCGTTCTTACCTGTATAGTGGACATACACAGAGAAACTTTTAGACTTTATACTATAACTAAGGTCTGGCCGTAGCGGGCTCTTAGACTATAAGTAAAAGTATATAAAAAGTTATGCGTTTTTAATCAATATATTTATTATTTTTAACAATTTTCATTATTAACTTATAATTTAAATTGTTACTTCTGTTTAATATGTTACATTTACTGACTATTAATTAATTTAACTTGTAGTCGTAATTTATAACTGGCAAATTATTATTCAGAAAACAAAACATTTTTAAGTTGTTTCCCTTAAGTCGGTTTCTCTCATTACTGTGTATCAATTGGATCATGGGTCCAGAGCTGTAGCCAAATACAGTTTTTATCGGACTCCAAGTTACCAAACCGTGCCTCCATTTCAATACTTAATCCTGTGTTAACCCCCTAATACTTAAAGTCATGTCTCTGTTTGAACATGGATGATTCAGTAGGTACTTGACTTTGTAGCTTGTTCAAAAATTTGGAAATAAATGTATCGTAAAAAAATCGTATCGTAATATCGACGATAACGAATGATCGTAAAGGTTTACGATAATCGCCGATATACGATTATCGTATCGGTATCGTTGCATCCCTAATAAATACCAAAAACACCTTGCATACCGATTTATACTAGCCAGTAAACCCCATCACGTAGTAAAACTTTGTATATACTAAGAAAATAAAACTGTTCGATACCGCGATGTGTGAACTAATTGAGATGCTGTTAGGTGTGAGCTTTGATTAAAACAACATAGCGGAAGATACGGCACGTACTTATAATCTTCAACTGAAAAGAGGCATATTCACAACTACACAGCACGCACACTCACACAACTGTGTTTGTTATTTAACGTTGTACGCTACCGAACGACAGAGACAAACATATTTGATTCGACAGTAGCGCGAGCGAGACAAGCGCATGCTGCTGTCGTGCGTCTTCAGGATACTTCGGGTCAAATTGTATCAACGACGATACCAGAATGCAAAATGGCGAACAAAGCAATTAATGAATTTAAAAATATCATATTCTTTTTAAGTTTTTATGTACTTACGAGTGAAAAGTGATGCCATGAGATTTGTTTTTTCTTTTGGAATAGTTTGTACATTTTTGGTAACAGCTATCTCGCTTAAAATAACAAAACTGTTTCTTCGAGTCACACACCTGTTCCTGTCACTTGTCGATTACGACTAAGCGCAATTAGGCGACGTTAGCCTGATTTAAAGGATCCACGCGCTAGAGGCGAGTCACCTATATTCGCTATTTTGTTTTAATCAAAGATTCATACTAGTTTATTTTTATCTGTGATACAGGCAAGGGCGGATCCAGCCATATGGGTAAGATGGGTATGCCCACAACACTAATCGACCTACGACCTCACACTTTTATGGTCTTTTGAGGCTAATAAAATACTAATCAGTATAGCTAAGAGATTTTTGGGTGCCTATGCTCACAACCTTTTTTTGAGGGCCGGATCCGTTCCCGGATAGAAGTTATTAAATTATAACTTTCTCAACGTAATTGATTGCTAGGCAAAAAGATCCAGAAGAGAATAACTGCCAGGAGTCCTAGCACAGACGTTTTTTAATCGTTACTCTTTCGTTAGAATGAGATAAAATATACGATATTATGTAAGTGCGAAAGAGATAGCGGTTTTATACCCCGCGATACCTAGTTAAAAGATCGCTCGTGCTAGCCATGCAAGGATGAACATTCAAAATTTCAAAATGTTATTTTTAATGTAATTTCGATAAATGTTTTCAAATCTGTTATGGTCTTTACTTAGTTTAACATACATACATACATATACTCACGGCTATAAATCCCTTAACGGGGTAGCCAGAGCTTTGGAATGAGAAATTCCTCAGCCACTTTTGGAAGTTGATTGGGGAAAAAATGGTAATAATAAATGTTTTTGGTGACGGGTCTCCAACCACATCGCCCAAAATCACTTAAAAAGCCCCTATACCCTTAGTCGCCTCTTACTATCACCCACGGGTAGAAATGGGGTAGTGTTATTCTAAGCCGACACTACACGGCAACTAGTTTAACAATACTAATTTTCAGTGAGAACCTAGTTAGAGTGAAAGAAGAAATGCAAAATATTATAAGAATTCAGCTCAAAATATCATCTACGGAACCGAATATTTGGTTTACACTAACATTTCACTATTGTTTTCAGGCGGTGTGTAAATTGTGATTGTTGTTGCAACGTCACTGACGAGCCCAAACATTTGCTGGGACCAAACGCTGACCAACTAAGAGTAAGATTCCAATTAAATTTCAATCAAACGAAGGGGTTGGCAGAGGTACTTATACTTCTGAACATCACGTGACTTTGTCACTTGGTGTTCAGAGTACCTACCAGTACCAGGTAGGGGGCAGGCCTATTACAGTTTTTGTACGAATACACTGTGACATGACTGAGTACAACTTAGCCATGTGGGTTTCCTCACGATGTTTTTCCTCACCGTTAACAACCATGATAAATTAACCTCCCATATGTCTTTAGAAAAGACAAATTGGTGTAGGCCCGACCCGGGATTTGAACTCTCATCGTCTGCACGATAAGCGGTATTCTATCTACTGAGCTATCACGGTTGTTGTTGTAAAAGTAAGATAATTACATACATACATACATATACTCACGGCTATAAATCCCTAGATGGGGTAGCCAGAGCTAAGGAATGAGAAATTCCTCAGCCACCTTTGGAAAGTTGTTTGGGGAAAAGATGGTAAAATAAAGGTTGTTGGTGATGGGTGTCCAACCGCATCGCAAAAAAATCCCTTAAAGGCCCCAATACCGTTAGTCGCCTCTTACCTAGTGCTATTCTAAGCTGACACCACACAGCTACAATAATTAAAATTAATAATTATAATAACGCCATTACTTTTAAGACGGATATGTATGTTATAATACCTATACCAAATTATAAATTAACTTGTCTCGTTATTTTTTCAGATCCAAGTAGTGATAGTTCCATTGACGAAGGACTGCCAAATAGGAAATGACCACGTGGTCATGTGACCGAAGTTTGCTCAATAACCCCTTGGATTAATAGGTGTGAGTAGCTGTACCCTATGTGCTCGGGAAGACTTAAATGATTGTATATTGTGTGCAATAAGTAAGCTGTTTTTTTAATAAACGAAATTTTAATGTTATTCCTTTTTTATTTTACTATGTTTCCCGACGAGGTTTTCTTGGAAAATGTTACTGAAATAAAATAAACATATAAATCGAAGATGATTTATTGTATCATTGTATGCATACATACATATACTCACGGCTATAGATCCCTAGTAGGGGTAGCCAGAGCTAAGGAATTAAAAATTCCTCAGCTACTTTTGGAAATTTTAGTGAGGGAAAAGATAGTAATATAAAGGTTGTTGGTGATGGGTCTCCAACCGCATCGCCCAAAAATCCTTTAAAGCCCCAACACGGTTAGTCGCATCTTACGTATACCCACCGGAAAAATGGGGTAGTGCTATTCTAAGCCGACACTACACAACATATGTATGCCTCTATGATGTAAACATTAAGTGAATTCCACTGGTCTAGCTTGCTTTGTTTAGAATATTAGCCGTGAGTATAGGTGGATATTTTATAAAGTGAAAAGTTTGTGCACACTCCATCAATTCGGTACCCAAAGTTTTACTAAAGTAATGCTGATTAGGGAACCATTTCGAGATGTTTTTAAACAATATTTTCTTGAAATTAAATAAAAAAAATATTTATTTGCCTTTAGTTAATACATTTGAAATATATATAAATTATATATAACACAATTTAGATTTGGAATTTGGCGACTTTTTACAAACATTTTTGTCGTGTCTCCCAAACTAGATCAAATAAAGCTAAGACGACTGTTATTTTATCAAAAAACTGTAACAGTGTTTGACCTTCAAACACATTTGTTTTTGCTGTTTATTAATAAAATATCGAAATTCATAGGTATGTTTAGTATATTATCGTAATAATTTCATTTGAGATTACTAATCCGTGAAATGTTTAGCAATCAGCAATATTTTCATTAAACATTTCGCTTCATTTGCCTGTCGATGAAAAATATTAAAATTAGTCTTATATTTTCGTGTTTGCTATCGAATAAAAATATTTAATAAATACAAAAAACACCTTGCATACCGATTTATACTAGCCAGTAAACCCCATCACGTAGTAAAACTTTGTATATACGACTAAATAAATGGTTTTAATGGTTTTAAAGAAAATTAAACTGTTCGATACCGCGATGTGTGAACTGAGTGAGATGCTATTAGGTGTGGGTGAGTCATCCAATGGGATTAAAGATCAATCGCTGCGTTTAATACATGGTTAGGAGTGCGCTGTAGGTAGTTTCACCAATGTTTCTGTTTTATGCTCTTCACTGAGAATCTGAAGCCTTGGTTACATGCCTACCAAAATAGGAAATAATGGCGTGAATCGTTTTAGCTATAAAACTACCAGATTTACTAAAGTTTATAACAAATCAAAATTACCCATTTTTATATACTACTTAAACAGGCCGTTCCACAATAAAATTAATGAGGGTATGTGTGGTTCTATCCTAGACCATGGTGCTTTACCATAGTTACTTTCGCAAAGTTCCTAATACATTTTAAGGCCTATTCTCTTCAGCATTTTTATCATAATGATCATTTTTAATAAATCATGGTCATAGTAATGAAGTATCGAATGGTTTTGTGAGAGGGCATCGTCTACTCTGAAGTAGAACGACGACTCGATGATGTTACTGTCTATGGCCACAAGCTGGTCTGGCATGTAATTAAAACAACTTTTGACTTTCGGATATTTTAATCGCGTGTTTATTACATGGTTTTTTTCAAAGCCCGACGACGTTTCGAAAACTTTTCAGTTATCATGGTCACGGGAAGACTGAGGTGTTATTTGTCACTATACAGTACTATAAAATTATTAATACTAACTACCTTCACAAAATTTAAGTTACATTTGCGTTTAATATTTGCTAAGTACAAAAAGAGCTAATGTTATCTGGAGTCTTGCTGGTGTTCTTCCCTTGCTTGGTTGTGTTAATGATTGGGTTCCAAGCAGGTGGTATCATCTCTATTGAAGTTTGGGTGTTTCTTTATTTCAATAGATTCGCGTATCATTCTAGGTATCAATCGATTCTCTTTTGCTAGAATTGTAGGTTTGTCAAAATATGTTCTTTTACGCGAGTAGCTACACTACGTCTTGTTTGACCGATGCATGAAAGACAGTAGGTGGTTTATCGGAGGAGCGGTGATGTTGGCGGGGCTACCTACTGTCGAAAGACTCCCTGCAACTCTACCTTTCGTAAAGGGTGTAACAGACAAAATTAGTACTGTGTTACAGCGTGCTTCCATTAAGACCTACTTCAAGCCGCACCAAAAGATAGGTCACTTTTTAAGACCTATCAAATGTCAGATCCCTTTACAAAATGCAGGTGTTTATAAACTAGACTGTGAGTGTGGTCCTTCATACATCGGTCAAACAAAGCGTAGTGTAGCTACTCGCGTAAAAGAACATATTGCTGATATGAAGAATAGGCGTCCTGGAAGATCTGCTTTGTGTGAACACACCTTCGATAAGCCAAACCACCACATGCGTTTTGACAAACCTACAATTCTAGCAAAAGAGAATCGATTGATACCTAGAATGATACGCGAATCTATTGAAATAAAGAAACACCCAAACTTGATGATGGTTGGCAATTACCACCTGCTTGGGACCTAATCATTAACACAACCAAGCAAGGGAAGAACACTAGCAAGACTCCAGATAACATTAGCTCTTTTTGTACTTAGTAAATACTAAACGCAAATGTAACTTAAATTTTGTGAAGGTAGTATTAGTATTAATAATTTTATAGTACTGTATAATGACAAATAACACCTCAGTCTTCCCGTGACCATGATAACTGACAAGTTTTCGAAACGTCGGGCTTTAAAAATAATGTAATTACACGCGATTAAAATATCCGAAAGTCAAAAGTTGTTTTAAGTATAATGTGCAATCGTGAAAGTCTTAGAAAATACTATGTTGTCTGGCATAACTTATATAATAATAATAAAAGATTTTATTTGTCTTTAACACATACAAAAAAATGGTGCCATGACAACAAACAATAAGAAAGAAGTATTAACAAAGCGAACAATAGTATATAACAGCAAAATAAAAGACAAAATGGTACAGAGCTCGGTCTATCCACTACAAGCAGATAGCTCCGATTTTCAGCTCTGACCAAACCTTAAGACTACTTACACTTAAAAATAACTTAGAACTAGTTTCAATACACATGCACTCGCATACACACACACACACAACACACACATAATCTTAGCCTAGAGCTAGATATAGCAGACCATTGCGCCAGACTGTGTCGAACGCCTTTGTCACGTCAAATGTTCACGCCGTATATATCCGGAGAGGTGGCATGAGTACCTCACTTATTAATACTTACGACGAGTGACATTGTCACTTGATGTTCGGAGTACCTTCGTTTTGCTTGTAAAGTGTATTTACGTGATAGGCAGTCCTGTTACGCTTTCTGGCAGGTGTATTGGATATATCCTTTCACATTCAAGATTCAAAATAGGTGGGAGAAATCATGATGATTTAATGTCACGAGAGGTAAGATTAGGTTAGCGAAACAGTAAAAAGAAAATAAGAAAAAAACAATTGTACTTAAAGCATTTATTAGATTACAATGGAGTTCCACAAATGAAATCAATAAGCTAATGCTAAATGCACATATTTGATCATCTCTTAAGAATTACATACTTTTTAAAAGAAAAGACAATGATTTTGTTATTTTCTGAAACAGTTTTATCTTACACCGATTCCTTTTACAAAATCTATTAAATTGACAGTACATACTTCAGTCAAATACTCTTAAGGAATGTATTTCTAGGAGTGAATTTTTATTGTCAATACAAGGCTTAATCCAAGTTTCTTAGATTAATTTAACAATGCGATTTTTCATCATAACATATACACGAATTTACTAAATAATAATCTCAGATTGTAAAACACATTCATCTTATATAGGTAATAAATATAATTAAGGAAAATAACTGAAAATGTAATAAAATTCATAACATCAAATCATATTTGTTCAACTTTTAAAATCAACTGTTCTTTAGAACAACTAAAATTCAACATGTAATTAAAAATAATTATTCGCTAAGCAATTAGATTCATATAATTCGTTATGGCCAAAAGACATGAAGCTATTATATAAGAAAATACGAACCAGGCTTTCTAATTATTATTAGTTTTATAAATACAAAGATTCAAATCTAATTTCTCTAATTACATACATACATATACTCACGGCTTTAAATCCCTTAACGGGGTATCCAGAGCTTTGGAATGAGAAATGCCTCAGCCACTTTTGGAAGTTAATTGGGGAAAAGATGGTAATAATAAATATTTTTGGTGACGGGTCTCTAACTACATCGCCCAAAAATCACTTAAAAAGCCCCTATACCCTTAGTCGCCTCTTACGATCACCCACGGGTAGAAATGGGGTAGTGTTATTCTAAGCCCACACTACACGGCAATTTCGAATTATATCATAAAAAAGCCATAAGCATTATTAAGACACTTGAATGTATTGTCACTGTAAACAGAGCACATAAAAAGAGGTTAGAAAGGGCACACGCTCCAAGTTACAGTAAATACATGAATGGTCCATATGAATATTAGAGTAAAGATCATATTTGTTTAACTAGCTAACTACAGTGTGAAAGTGTGGGTTGACCAATTACATTGCTTTCTTCCACGCACACACGAGTTATTACATTATTTTGCATACAATAGA
This sequence comes from Bedellia somnulentella, assembly GCA_963576735.1. Taxonomy (NCBI): domain Eukaryota; kingdom Metazoa; phylum Arthropoda; class Insecta; order Lepidoptera; family Bedelliidae; genus Bedellia; species Bedellia somnulentella. The sequence continues at coordinate 17,130,653 of OY755181.1, read as the reverse complement.
CGTATGCAAGAGTGTGGGTGTACGTACTGCAGTTACTTAGCATAATGTACCTTTGGGAGTTTCCAACCTTTTTATTACGATTTCTCGTGCAATATACTATATAAGAAATAGCACCGCATTTATGCAGTGTTATGAGGCACAAGGTTAAGCGATTATCATGCTACTATAACCTTGCCTTAGACCCTTTATAAGGCAGAAGAATTAAAAAAAAAATCTTAAAATTCTTTTTAAAGATACTTAAGGTCGAGATCATGATAGCAACCATTTTGCCTCTGCTTTTGTCTTATAAAGGTTAATGTGTAGAAAATTTACTAAATAATAATCTCAGATTGTAAAACACATTCATCTTAAAAAGTAATTAAAAAGAATCTAAATACGTTTTTTTTAATTCTTCCGCCTTATAAAGGGTCTAAGGCAAGGTTATATACTACTAAATTTATTCAATATAAGATCTGGAATATACGTATTCTTGTCAGATTACATGTCAAAATGGGTAAATAGAAGGGTCAAAGCTATATAAGTACAGTACAGGAAGTAAACTTCATAAGACATGATGACTTGCTTAAAGCTATCACAGTATGTAAACTTTTATTGACATGCCACATTTAATTATTTATTCGTATACGAGGTTATATATAGTTATATATAACTAAAATGATAAAAAAAAAACATTTAACATATTAAAACCATAATTCAAGAGTCAGAATGATTACAAAAACGATAGCGGATTGAAATATTGTAAAGCATATACCAGTCGAAAGACTTACGGTTTATTAAAGTACATGAATCGGTAGGAACTAAATATATTCAGATTCAAACTAAGATGAAGACATTGTTATCTTAAGTTAATGGAAATCAGCATGTAGCTACCAACTGATTTTATCGTCTATATATGAAAAATAGGGCATTTTTGCAATCTATAAACCCTATTTTATGAGAAATAGAGTAGTTTTCTAGATTATAATTTCGTCTTAAATTAAAAAAATAATGTTGTTTATTTTGGTTAAGAAAGTCTTCCTTTACTTAGTGAGAAAAAGGGATGTATACTTTGTCGAATACGCAAATTTAAAATCTTCCTAACCTAGTCCTGGAAAATCTTTTGGGAATTGTCTTTATTTTCTAGACGTCTTTTATCTTTCTTGCTAGTTGTTTATTTTGAAGTATAAAAAACCATGTTATAATAACAATTAAAAACTAAGATTTATTTATGACTGTTTCCTAAAACTATGACTAATATTGTGATCATTCATTTTTATATATACGTATATTGAGACAAATCAACTAAACGTTGAAATTAATGAATATAAGTAACATTGCTCTTTAATTCAACTAAGAAGATAAAAATGTTACAAGACAATTTACTCATATTTATGCATACATTTTTTTCTATAGGCACATATAGGCAAACCATGAGGTTGATAAATATTTTAATTTTCAATGAAATAAAAAAATAATAAGACTTACAAAAAAAATGTAAACAGTCATAAGTATAGACTTTTCATTTGGGTAATATCATAATTTAATCTTTTTTGTCCATGAAAACCTCATGGGGGTTATTACTGATAAATAAAGAATAAATAAAGGAAAGAAAAACCTCGACAATCCATTTGTATGTATGTATGTTGGTAATTTCAAGACCAGGTCTGAAGTAAGATCTCCCTAATGACTTCCATTCACCCATGTACTTTCCAAAACTATGCATTAGACTCATAGCTTTTAAGAAATTTGGCACTTCACTTTTGCCCCCCAAGTTTATTGAGATTACTAATAAATACTATTAATAAATTTCTTCGCTTAATTCCGCTAAATAATACCTGCAGTCTTCATGCAACATGCACTGTGCACCGCCCGCCCTTCCACTTACAAGAAATCGAAAAGCAGACAATGCACCACACACACACCCGCAATGAAAACCACAGGCAACCACAAACATGCGACGCGTTTCGACTCAACACGAGTCATTGACGAGCAGTTAGAAGACAGTTCGGCAGCTGACCCCGCGACCTCGGGTAGCCGATTCCCGCCTGTGTCGAGGTTTTTCTTTCCTTTATTTATTCTATTTTATCAGTAATATCATAATCATCAATAAATTTTAAAACTTGGTTAAGGTTAGAAGAGAACCTATTCAATAAAATAAGATCTATTTAAATCTGAACAAAAAGAAAGTGTTGTATTTCATATACACAAAAAATACATTTTAAACCTTCTGAATGTTTTCCGATACAAAAACCAATCTTGGTCATGAGTGAGTTCAAAAAAATCTGTATGAAAATTTATAATATGTTCGTTTTCCCTTGTTCAAATAAATTTGGAATATTTTAAAACACAAGGTATCTACATATATCAATCACCAAGTGAGACGCTATTGAATGACTGAACGGCATGGTGAATGAATGAGTTAGATTGCATTGTGACCGTAACGTTAACTTAATTGCAGTAATATGAAATTCGAGATTTTTACTTTCGACATTAATGTAAAAAAAATGCACCTTATAACTTATAAAATGACTAAAATTATAATTTTAAGAACGGAATATTGTTTTACGGTCCATAATTACTTTGGAATTGTAAATGGTTGTGTTTTATATGAACCAATCAATATACTACTTGGAAGTAAGTTATAATAGTAATTGTTTGGGAAACAGATTCAGCGATGCATGGTCTTCAAGTACCTGAAAATAAAAAGAATATATAAATTATTTTCATACAATATTGGTAACTCTTATTGGTGCTTAACCTTTTGTATCCGGGTATGATGGAAGCTACTCGAAATTCCTACTCTTCTCCTTTCTTTGAAACAAACTAATCTGCATATATGAAAGGCAAAATTGACTCACTGATGTAGAAATCAACGCACAGTCTAAACACACACAATATAAATAAACTTGGATTTTAGTACAGGGGTTGCTTTCTCCCAGGAGATCACCCCTGAGGGGGTGAAAAAGGGAGTTTGAAGATTATATGTAATTTTGTAATTTTTTTGTTGTATAGAAATGGGCCTTGATGAATATACTCTGTTATAATGAACAAAAAAAATCATATCTACAGGGATAATATGGGGAGGGGGCGCTCAACTTTGTCAAAAAAAAAAAAGTCAAAAGTCAAAAAGTTTATTTTTCAAAATAAAGTTAAATACTAACATTTTTTGAACGTCAAAGTTTTAAATTAATCGTTAATCCGTTGCTTCGGAAGGTGTTCGTAAAGAGAAGAAGCAACAAAGAAACTCTTTACATTCACATTTTTTCATTTTTTTCAAAATACTGTTTGTACAATTTCAGTTTATAAACATGTTTATGTTTTGTACGTACGATTTCTAAATTTTATATGTAAGTGAGCAATAAGAAATAAATTTACATCCTTGGGTGGTTGAATGGCGTATTTAAATTATGGACTATGATGTATAGAAAAAGGTAGTAAGTGATCTGTGTTTATGAGAGGGATGAAGCTCTCCCCTAGAGGTGTTGATTTATAATATAATAAAGATGGGTAAATTTGTATATAATCATTGGGATATAGGGTCTTAATAAAGGGTCAATATATATTATGGAATCAAACCTTATTTACTACCAAGAAGCTAAGAAACATATCCAGGGATAGTTTATTTGCTGTGCAGTGCCAGCCTAGAATGTCACTAACCTTTCTACCCACAGGTATTCTAAGAGGCGACTAAGGGGTATGGGGCAAGTGATGTTTGGGTGATGCGGTTGGAGACCCATTACCAACAATACTTTATTTCTACCATCTTGTCCCCTATCAACTTCCAACTGTGGCTGAGTTTCTGGCTCTGAAGCTCTGGCTACCACTTTGGGCTTTAAGGACATGAGTATTTGTATGTATGTATCTAAGGAATACAATGGTCAGTCATTCTGATGTCAGGTTATTTCCAAGTTTTTAGCACCGTAAGACCTACATTTGGCATAAATTTTGGCTTATTCCGTTTATCCACCCTAAAAAATCCTCCCTAAGGCGGATATTCGGAAACGCGTGTCCGTCTATCCACCCTGAACGGGGTGGATATTCGGAATGCATATAATATGGTTCTTCCGATTTTTTACCCCAAGTACAGTAATTTACAGAAACATACACAACACAAAATGGGTCCAAGGAACGTCGTGAACATTAAAATACTTAAGATAAACATACCGACTTTCTTACTTACAGTTTAAATAAAAATATCTTACAAACTTAGGGTCTTTTTTCTGTATATGACTGTACGTAGGCAGGGTAGAAAATCGGAAGAATCATATTATATGCATTCCGGATATCCACCCCGTTCAGGGTGGATAGACGGACACGCGTTTCCGAATATCCGCCTTAGGGAGGATTTTTTAGGGTGGATAAACGGAATAAGCCTAAATTTTGCTTAAAATTAAAAATTCCAAGTACCACTAACCTCGGTAAGCAACTGAACCGTAGGTTTCCTCACACTAATTTCAAACCCGGTACTCTTCACTCGTTCTCCGTCCAACCAAAGATGCTTGTTGAGTAGTAACTCGGCCGATGTATCAGGTTCTAAAGGACTATGAGCTAACTGGTATTGTCTGCAGATGTCTGCCCAGGCTGTTAGGTGTTTGTCGTTGGCTTCTTCGGCTACGGAATGGATGTCGTTCTGGAAATTGTTTTGTGTATTTTGTATGTGTTTTTTAAATTTAAGTGGGAAGTTGAGATTCAGCATGGTAACAACTGAGAAAATAAGAATTTAGGATCTATTTTGTAGTTTTTATAGCTTTATGCGTCGATAAAGGCGACTTTTGGGGTTCTTCAAGTGATATAATGGTACTGAAATTGATGATGAAATGGCTTTTCCCCGCTAAACTTCCAGAAATAGCTGAGGATTTTCTAACTTTGAAGGTTTGGTTACACATTTTTGAATTTACAGCATCACATATAGTGAGTAGAAACACCTACAGGTGTTTGTTTGGTAGTAACTCGGCAGATGTATCAGGTTCTAAAGGACTATGAGCTATTGGTACTGTCTGCAATTTCTGCCCAGGTCTTCCGCTACTGATTGTACTGTATGTCATTCTACAAATTTTAAGTATTTTAATTTAATTATCATACATACATACATACATATACTCACGGCTATAAATCCCTAGAAGGGGTAGCCAGAGCTAAGGAATTAGAAATTCCTCAGCCACATTTGGAAAATTGAGTTGGGAAAGGATGGTAAAGTAAAGGTTGTTGGTGATGGGTCTCCAGCCGCATCGCCCAAAAATCCCTTAAAAGCCCCAATACCGTTAGTCGCCTCTTACGTACACCCATCGGTAGAAACGGGGTAGTGCCTTCTAAGCCGACACTACACGGCAATTATCATATTGTTATGAAAGTCAATTCTAGAGGGAAGCAGGAATTTGGTATAGAAACATCCACTAGCTTAAGTATTCTGCATACTTTTTATAGGTGTGCAGTTGCCTAGAATAGCATTAAATTATTTCTGCCTTTGGGGATATAAGAGATGTCCCATAACCAAACATATTTTTTTTCTACAATCCTTTCCCCACTAAAATCCCAAAAGTGCCGAACTATATCTAATTTTGTAGCTCTGGCAACCCTGTTTTGAGATTAATAGTACATGTAGGAGAGTAATCTGTTGGCTGTATTGTATGGTAAAAATGAAACATTGAAAAAATTGTTTCGAAACACTAATTAATTTTTGATTATTTGCCATCGTTACAAATCTTTCTTTAGTCTCTTACCTTAGCCAACGTAGAAATAGCCGTCCCATAGTAATCATGATTAATATTGAATATCTCAGACACTAGTTCAGCCAACGTACCCTGGGTACTATTAGCGTCATCGACCACATGATAAATCTTTCTATTGGTATCTCCTCTATTACTGAGGTGCCATATAGCTCTGCATACATCTTGTACGTGAACCGTGTTTAGTTTTAAGTCTGCTGTCCAAAGTAATTTCATAGTTTCGTTTAGATGCTTGTATATGCTTCCTAAGAGGAGACGAGGTGCTGAAAAGGATTTATAATAAAGTTAGTATCAATATAAAGTTAGTATCATATAGATTTGTAATAAAGTTTTTGGGCGATGTGGTTGGAAAACCATTCACCAAAAACATTTATTATTCTTCTTCTAACTACTAAAAGTGGCTGAGGAATTTCTCATTCCAAAGCTCTGGCTACCCCATTAAGGGATTTATAGCCCTGAGTATATGTATGTATGTATGTTAGTATCATAGTTCTGTCGATGGAGCTAATTGATAATTTAACCGTTCATAATCCAACTAAGTTTAAAGTAGGTTAAAGTTTTTATGATCTGTTCTCATATAAGACTTTGATTGGTTCCATAAAAGTATTACTTATTCATGTAAGACATCAAAGTTTAATATTAGAAATAAAATTTGCCATGTAATATATAATAACTTAATTTTCTATAATTCAATAAATAGTTCAAATCCCTAACATATATTTTATATGAAAAAATAAAACAAATTGTTTAATCGATCAATGATTCTTATACAATAATTTGAATGGACAAAGACTAACTTTAGTCTAACTTTATCTGTGTCTTTTCTTAATTACATGACAATGTCTATGGCCGAGTGGATAGTTGACTATCTTCTCGGTCCGGAGGTTATGGGTTCAATCCCCGCTGAGAGCAACATTTGTGTGATGAGCATAAATGATTGTTTCTTAGTTTTGGATCATATATATAAGTGTATTATATAAGATTAAATATATGTTCGAATTAGAATCCCATAATACAAGTTCTACTTAGTTTGGGGCTAACTTGACATGTGTATAATATGTCTGTGAATGTATATTTATTTATTTTTTTCAGTGGAAAGTATGATCAGAAGATAAAAATGCAAATAAAATAAATAACTTACTAAGGCTCCTCTTATCCCCAATCCCGTAAACAATAGCAGGTCTAATTACTGTATAGTTCAGTTCTGGTTCCATAAATTTTAGCTCCTTCTCCACTTTACTCTTCATTCGGCTTTCGACTGTCCATGGGTCTATGGGCCCATCTTCTTTTAGTGGATGCTAGAAGAAATATCATAATATTAGGTTAATATGTGTTTTTGTAACCTCCAGTGGGTGTTCGTAAAAGGCGACTAACGGTATTGGGACTTTTAAATGATTTTTGGGCGATGCGGTTGGAGACCCATCACCAACAACATTTATATTACGATCTTTTCCCCACTTAACTATCCAAAAGTGGCTGAAGAATTTCTAATTTTTTAGCTCTGGCTACCCCTTCTAGGGATATTTAGCCGTGAGTATATGTATGTGTTTTTGTAAAGCAAATATTTAACACGGCAACTGAAATCCTTTTTAGACAACTTTCTATTAAGTCACAAAAAAACTAACTTTGCAGTGATTAAATATTTTAGCAACTATTAAACTATACAAGCAACAAAATGCTAGATGAAAAAAATAAAAAAAAACGGCTGCTACTGTAAGGTATCAAATATATCAAGCGGGATCAGTGTAAAACTGGTTGAGGTATTATAAAACCTAATGTGGCGACTAATATTTCCGAGGGGATATCATACATTCTTCACTACAACTATTGGATTTCATTATAAAAATACACATCTGGCAGCGATTTTTAGGTACCTTTAAAACTGAAAATGGGTATGATAATAATGTATTTGGATATTAGAATATTGTTTGCAGATTCGTAAATTCTTGAAAAGGCGGCAAATGCGCTCGCTCGCTTTTTTGTTTTTGTGACTATAATATTAAGTAAATTACATATTTTGTGTATTGGAGTAAAAGTTAATAAAAATAAATTAGGTTAGGTTAAAAGTTGCTTCGCCCAGCCTAATGGGCAGATGCAATTAAGTTAGAGAAGGAAAACAGAGGGGGGGGACGGGGGGGCGAAGCATTTAAAAAACAATTAATCACCGCAATTGTATTTGTGCTATATTAGGTTAGGGTTAGCTTGTGTGCCTTAGAGCGGAAAAAGGCACCCCGCGAAGCGGGGTGACGTTGACACGCTGTTAGGTTAGGTTAAGGTCTAACTACATATTGAAACTAAGGTTCGTAAGTAATCATATTTTACAATTATTTACTCAAAGTTTTAAACATAAAAAGCAAAATAATGGAAAAAAACGTTCAGAAAAAGTATATTATAACGCAATTTATACATAGGCAACTCTAGTTACTCAAAGAAGACCAAGAGAAGTTTTATAGCATGTCACAATTTGGTTAATTTAGATCCCTACAAATGTAGCCAAAAGTATTTTTTTAAGATCTTGTTTGTATTTATTTCAGACCTAGATCATGTTTATAGACAACCCCATTTTAGAATTTATGAAAGCCTATTTTAACTTTTTTATCCGCCAATATAATTTGTTGCCTTAGGGCCGGCGCTCACTGCCGGCATGGCATGGCAAAGGATTTCGGTACAGATACAGCATTTTTAATCTTATTGCCATGCATATAGAATTCATTTTGACACAACGATGCCGAGGGAGGCCGCGGTAGGACAGAACGTCGGCATCGCTGTGTCAAAATGAAGTAAAATGAATTCTATACTCATGGTAATAAGATTAAAAATGCTATATCTGTACCGAAATCCTTTGCCATGCCATGCCATGCCATGCCGGCAGTCAGCGCTGGCCCTTAGAAGAAATTCAATTGCCACAAAGGAAAATCACTGCCAGATAAAATTTAAATAAAACATCAAAACTCATTAAAAAGCCGCCGCTTTCTAGTAAAGATGCTACCTCTAATTAGTCGCCAAAGTAGATTATTTACTATCTATTTTCAGTTTTTTTACGACCCGGAATGATATCAATTTGTCGCCGCGTTAAATACATGCCTTTTTGTAATAATAAATAAGTATTAAGTAAAAATTTTTTAACACTAGCTGAAGTTAAATATAAAATAAAATAAATATGCTGTCTCTAAATCTTTAAATTGATGTAATCGTGAGCATTTCTAATTTTCGTTTAACTAAGTTAAACATCAACTTATCTTTAAGGTACTCAATCTTGTAATTTATACAGGGAATCCTCGCGATATGCTTTTGTATCATGCAAAATGAGTATTATAATGTGTTAAGTTATAGTAGTTGCTGTGTTGTGTAGTGTCGGCATAGAATAACACTACCCCATTTCTTCCGGTGGGTGTACGTAAGAGGCGATTAACGGATTTGGAGCTTTTAAGGGATTTTTGGGCGATGTGGTTGGAAACCCATCACCGAAACCCTTTATTTTACCATCTTTTCCCCACTAAAATTTCCAAACGTGGCTGAGGAATTGCCAATTCCTTAGCTCTGGCTACCCCTTCTAGGGATTCATATGTGACCATTGTATGTATGTATGAGTATGTATGTTATAGTAAAAGTTCCAAACGGAAAAATATAGATTCATGTCAAATTCATTTTAAATATCAATAACCAGATACTACTTGAGCTGTGTAGTGTCGGCTTATAATAGCATTGACAATTTTCTTCCCTTTCGTGTCATATAAATGATTTATATCTGTGAGTAAATGTATTACCTGTACCTTTACATTAAAAATATCTTGCCGTGTAGTGTCGGCTTAGAATAGCACTACACCATTTCTACCCGTGGGTGATCGTAAAAGGCGACTAAGGGTATAGGGGTTTTTTCAGTGATTTTTGGGCGATGTGGTTGGAGACCCATCACCAAAAACGTTTATTATTATCATCTTTTCCCCAATTAACATCCAAAAGTGGCTGAGGAATTTATAATTCCAAAGCTCTGGCTACCCCGTTAAGGGATTTATAGCCGTGAGTATATGTATGTATGTATGTATTAAAAATATCCATAAAATTACCTTATCACTACTACACATAAATCCACTGGACAGTTCAACAAGCCTAGGCACTTTCATCTGCACACATTGTTTGGCGACATTCCTACTCAGGGTCACGATGCCTTCCTCATACACTGGCTCTGTCTGCCCTGACCTGGTTTCTGCAGCGCAATTCACTACCAGCCGCCAGGGGGCGCCTGAGCCTGGGTCAAAGGCTGCGGAGCATGATGCTGTAAGTGTAAAGGGTAAAGAATTAATTTATTTAAAGTTAACGCTTGAGGAGTAGGCTTAGATATTTTTCTTTATTTATCTTACTTCATAATACATACATACTCATGCCGTTCTCATTAGGAGAAGCATAGATTATGACCACTACTTGGTACAGTCCTGGCAAACCTTATATTAGGGTTCCTTACCAAGAAGGCCCACTCTATAACCGAGATTCCGCTTGATATTAACGAAAACAGCCCGGCTAGTACGAGCGCTATTATATCGACACGATAACGGTTAGAATGAGATGGCAGTATACGATTATAAGTAAGTGCGTAAGATATGGCTGCTTTATCCCACGCGATAACTAGTTTAAACACCGCTCGTACTAGCCGGGCAGGAGGCTTAGCATGAGCGCTATTTTATCGTCTAGATAACGGTTAGAATGAGGTGACAAAATACGATACTAAGTAAGTGTGTAAGAGATGGCTGTTTTAGAGCACGCGATAACTAGTTAAAAGGCCGGTCGCACTAGCAAAAGAAGGCGAAAGGGCATAAAAAGATTATGGTAATACGATGTCCGTTATCAACGGCATAATCCATCCTTAAACAACATACATAGATCTATCAGTCTTACATCACTCAAAACAATAGCTTCAACAGTTTTATTAAAAAAACTTGCTTTATAAACAAAATTTGCTGTGTAGTGCCGGCTTAGAATAGCACTACTCCATTTCTTCCGGTGGGTGTACGTAAGAGGCGACTAACGGTATTGGGGCTTTTAGGGATTTTTGTGCGATGCGGTTGGAGACCCATCACTAAAAACCTTTATTTTTACCCTCTTTTCCCCACTCAACTTCCAAAAGTGGCTAAGGAATTAATAATTCCTTAGCTCTGGCTACCCCTCCTAGGGAAATATAGCCGTGAGTATATGTATGTATGTATAAACAAAACTACTCCCGTCAATCTTTTCATATGAAACCTATTTATTATTCAATACACAATCGTTCACCAATTCCATGTGCCAAAATCCCAAAGCATTCCTTCCCGGCGACATTCGTGGTCTAGTGGTTAGGCGTCTCGCTTATAGATCCGGCTTTTGCGGGTTCGATCTCTGTTAAGGGCAATCATTTGTCTATACTTATTCTTCTGCGGTTAAAATAATGATTTAAATCTTTTGACTTGTTTTGGAGCCTAATAATAACAGATAAACAAACAAGTCGTTCCTCTTTATAATATTGTGTAGATGTATAGAAAAGGGAAGTAATGTTCTAAAAAAAAGAATACGATAAAATATACCTAAGTTATGGGTAAAATTTTGGCGTGCATCATACAAAATTATCATACAATAAGCGGGTGTCATTCACAATAAGTCTATTGTCCTTGGTTGTTATGTATGCGCCGCGTGTGAGCCGGTAAGTTACATTTTGTTTACGATGGGCGTGGGACGATTTTGGGTACTATTGATTATGGTACGAGAAAAACGAAAAAGATGTAGTAAAATAATAAAATAATAAATAGTAAAATGTCTGTGTAGTGCCGGCTTAGAATAGCACTACCCCATTTCTTCCGGTGGGTGTACGTAAGAGGCGACTAACGGTATTGGGGTTTTTAAGGGATTTTTTGGGCGATGCGATCTTTTCCCCACAAATCTTTCCAAAAGTGGCTGAGGAATTGCTAATTCCTTAGCCCTGGCTACCCCTGCTAGGGATTTATAGCCGTGAGTATATGTATGTATGTAGTAAAAATGTGATGACGACGTGATAGCTCAATGGGTAGAACACCGGTTATCGTGCAAGCGACTAGTGTTCAAATCCCGGATCGGGCCTCACCAATTTGTCTTTTCTAAAGACATATGTGTGGTTAATTTATCATGGTTGTTAACGGTGAGGAAAAACATCGTGAGGAAACCCACATGCCTGAGTTGTACTTAGTCATGTGACAGTGTATTCGTACAAAACGGCGATAGGCCTGTCCCCTATCACGTGAGTACACTGTCAATGCAAAACGTGGGTACTGTGAACATCAGATGACAAAGTCACTTGATGTTCAGAAGTATTATTACCTATGTATATAGGTATAGTAAAAATCGGAGGTGTTATCCAAGTTCGGTTTGAGGAGTCAACTTATACGTGCATTAGTATCACTCTATGAGGATTCTAGTGCATGTGTAAGAGTAAACGGGGAAAACACTGACTGGTTCGGAATCTCTAGGGGTGTCCGACAGGGATGTGTAGCTTCTCCGTGGCTCTTCAATTTGTTCATGGATGACTGTTTGACAGAGTTGCGTGAAAGTGATTATGGACTAAGAATGAGAGGATTCATCATTAAGTGCCTCTTGTATGCTGACGATCAAGTGCTACTTGCATCGTCGGCAGAAGAGTTGCAAGAGATGATGAATATTGCATGCGAGTCTTTTGTAAGAAAGGGAATGAGGGTGAATGTGGATAAGACCAAAACGATGGTTTTTGAGAGACAGGAAGATGTGACAGAATGCGTGATTGCGATTGATGGTAAGGATGTGGAACAGGTGAAGGAGTTTGTATATCTGGGAAGTTTGTTTACAAGGGATGGAAAATGTGATGAAGATATTGAAAGAAGAGTGAAAAAGGGTAATGCGGTAAATGGAGCAATGAATAGCCTAATGACCTGTCAATCGGTGTCTGAAAAGGCCCGAATGGCTGTGCATGATGCTGTTCTTGTTCCTACGCTTATGTATGGAAGCGAATGTTGGGTGTGGCAGAAGAAGCATGAGAGCAGAGTGAATGCAGTAGAGATGAGGTCCCTTAGAAAAATTTGTAATGTTAGATTGTGTGACCGAGTGAGAAATAGTGTTATTCGTGAAAAGTGTGGTGTGAAAGATGATATTGTAAGAAAGATAGAAAAAGGAATGTTGAGATGGTTTGGGCACATAGAGAGGATGGATGATAGAAAATTGGTAAAAGGGATCTATAGAGCTAGTGTGGATGGTAATGTTAGTAGAGGACGACCACGGAGAACACACTTGGACCAAATTGAGAGTGTGCTCAGAAAGGCTGGCGTCCGAAGTATGAAGAATAAAAGAGCATGTATGAAAAGATTGATGGATGTAAACGAAGCTAGAGAGGTTTGTCAGGATCGTGCGAAGTGGCGATCAATAGTCTCTGCCTACCCCAATGGGAACTAATGGCGTGAGTATATGTATGTATGTAAAAATCGGCTTGTCTCTTATCACGTGAATGCACTGTCCAAACAAAACGTGGGTATTCTGAATGCAGTATGCAGGTCACATAAACTTCACACGTTGTTCAACATTATATTTAAGTACTTCAAAAAGCCTTTACGTTTATACGTCGTGGACGTTAAGGTGAGTATATAGCTGTCACTCACACACCTTATTGCCAATAAAGATTGGCACAGGTATCGATTATGAACATCACGTGACATTTCGTGTTCGTTCGTGAACGTATCTTGCTTACAAAACACATCACACGCGTAAATAAGTTATAGGGAGCTTCTTTGTACAGATGCAATATCGACAAAGTATAGTCTAAAGTATATGGGTTTCCTCACGACGCTTTCCGTAAACAATGAGTAGACAGAGATGATGGCTTGATTAAAATTCTCTTTGGACCCTGAGTCAAAGTTTTAATAGTTATTAAGTGAGCTTAACGAACAATGTTTCATAACTTAGATCTTTTTGGGGTAGACAGAGACTATCGATCGTTTTTTTGTACGATCCTGACGAACTTCTCAACATCTCTACATTCATAAATCTTTTAGTACATGCTCGTTTATTTATCACTTTACATAATTTCAGGAATGTTTCAACAGTGACTTTATCACTAGTATGGGAAGTGAATGAACAAAGATAACGGGCAAGGACGCTCATATTCATATTTCATACTAATGAGTGTTGTATACCAACGTCACTCGTTCGAAAAAAAGGCGGGAGTTCGAATTCGGTATGCAAAGTTTTTTTTTGGTATTTATTAAATATTTTTATTCGATAGTAAACACGAAAATAAAAGACCAATTTGAATATTTTCCATTTAAAATGAGCAATTGTAAAGTTATGATTTTTTAAAGATTTTTCAACTTTTGTACTTAATGACGTCATCGATCGATAAAATCAAGTACCGACATGCAAATGAAGCGAAATGTTTTATAAAAATGTTGCCCATTGCAAAGCATATCACGAATTTGTGATTTCAAATGAAATTATTACGATATTATACTAAACAAACCTATGATTTTCGATATTTTATTAATTATATTATTTAATATATTATTATTATTTTATTAATAAACTGCAAAACAAAACTGTTGTTAAAACTCTTGTTTTCGTAAATAAAGCATTTTTATTTTATTTATTTTAAAACCGTATGTCTTTGAAACAACATTGAAGGTCAAACACTGTTACAGTTTTTTGATAAAATAACAGTCATCTTAGCTTCAATTGATATAATTTCAAGAAAATATTGTTTATAACCATAATATCTCGAAATGGTTTTGTAATCAGCATCACTTTAGTAAAACTTTGCATACCGAATTGGTAGAATAAAATAAACGCCATACTTGAAATCTCAATCTGTCTCTCTCAAATCTGATCTCAATTTACTATTATATTAAAATGTTTTTGCAGGAAAATTGGGATTAATGATGGGAGTTTCTTTGTGCCATGTATGTTAAAGTAGGACTACTCTAAGGTCCGATTTCTGAATTGAGAATTCCAGCTGAGAACAACTTAAGTATTGTTCTGTCGCATTGAAATCTTAACAACTGAACGAGACAAAACAATACTTAAGTCGTTCTCAGCTTGAATACTCAATTCAGAAATCGGGCTTAAACCATCTTATATCTGTGGGAGAGCTTCAAGTGGTATTGAGATGATTGTAGAGAGATGAGCGTTGGCTGAGAATACCACTAACCAATTTCTTCTTATGGGTGTCCTATGAGGCTAAGGGTATTTGCTCTTTTTAAATGATTGTTAGGTAATCGGCGATAGGCCTGCCCCCTATCACGTGAGTACACTGTCTAAGCAAAACGTGGGTATCTTCTCTGGTCACTAGATGGCGCTGCTATGTGAGTTCAGAAGTATTGGTACCTCTGCCAACCCCTTCGGGGATAAATGGCGTGAATGTTTATGTTATGTTTTATGTTATATGTTAGGTAATGTGTGGTAGACTCATCACCAACCACCTTTTATTTTACAAACTTTACCCACAACCTCCAAAAGTGATTGAAGTTTTTTTTTATTCTGAAGGTGTTGCTACCCCTTTTTGGACTTAATATTAATATGGCTATAATTTATTCAATTTATCACTCTCTACCTATTATGTCACCATATTTGCCCTACTTCAATAGCATTTTCTGATCAATTTTTCTGAGTGCAAAATTATATTTATGAAAGAGAATATGTTAGTATGTAAACAGTTGTATCTTTTTATTTCATCTGTGACAGTATTAATTATTGTGCATTAGTAATAACTCATCATATGACTTTTACTCTTCTGTTGACTAAATATTACCTTAATCAATTACATATATACATATTATACTCACGGTCATAAATCCCAAAAAGGGGTAGCCAGAGCTTCAGAGCTATGAACTCCTCAGCCACATTTGGGAGAAGAAGAAGATGGTAAAAATAAAGTATTGTTGATGATGGTTGTCCATCGCATCGCCCAAATATCACTTAAGAATTCTCATACCCTTAGGCGACTGGCACTAATAAATTGTAAATCACAAACCTAAAAAAAGTGATGGTCTTAATCAGGGTTACATAACCTGTGTTTCTGGAACTAATATGTTAGCGGGGGGTCCATAGCAAGCCTATTTTTACATCTGAGAGTAAAGAATGTAAATTTTTCACTTGGTCTCTTGATGGAATATATTTGTAACACACTTTTTAATCCAGGGATTAGTGACTATAATAAATGTTAAGTTAATCTTTAAAATTCCATAACTTGTTCAGTCTTTTGATGGCTCCTTGAGCACACAATCTTTTTACTTCTCTAAAATATATTTAAAACTTTTGGGTGATACGGGACAAAATTGCACTTGGTCTAACAACCCACACTAGGCCAGCATGGTGGACTAGGGCCAAATCACCCAATACTGGGTAGTCTTGAGGCTCTTAGTGGGGACCTATATGGGCTATCACAATACTAAAGGGCTGGGCAACCTCATATACTGTGCTAGGCTATATAAAACTTTTACACTCTCTTCAATAACCATCTTTTCTTTCTTCAGTTAACCAAATAATAGCTAATACTACGACTCTTATGTTTTGTTTTTATGTACATAAATATAGTAACAATATATCTAACTATGCGCACAAGTTTAATCCAAAAAGGGGTAGCCAGAGTTCCAGTTACAATTCCCTCGGACAGCCTCACTCACACATCTCACAACAATAATGTTTATATGTACAAGGAGCCACTACAAAACCCTTATCATTTCCTGATAAAAACATAAATATGTCACTCAATATTAAAATAAAATATCCCTTACTATAGCTCTATTCTAAATATACATACTCTATTGATGAAGAACAAGAAACCCTGTACAAACTAAACCAATTAACGACCACACGGCGATATCTTACCTGGATTAATGAGATTAGCGCTCCAATATTCTACGCGGGGGTCCTCGAATGTTGCGGAATGAGATTTGTTCAGAAACGCCAGCTGCGGCGGCGTCTTATCAACAACACGAACTCCACTAACCAAGTCATTAGATAACAAGTGATGCACCAAGTTACGACCTATAAATCCGCAACCTAAAAAAAGAAAAGTTTTACGATAAGTTCGAAGTTATGACCATATGATTCATATTTAATTCTGAAAGTATAGTTGTTGGATACGATTTAGTAAGTGTTAATATTAGTACTGTAAATAAAGTTTTGTTACCTCCTAGAACTAGCACTCTCGGTTTCGTATTTTCGTCAGTATTTATAGACATATTTAACAAAATTTCCAACACGCCGACACAACACCAACAGCTTGTCAATCTGAAAATGAAAATGAATGAATGAATGTGAATGGGAATGTGAATGAAACGAACGATTTGTTCCATAGCACGTCACTTTGACACTTACAGCGATTAGACCAATTCGTTGGCCTTTGGCCAAATCAGATCTTGTTGGTTGGGGGATGAATTAAAAAAGATTAAAATGAATACCTTAAAATCATTAACGCCTAATGCCTATTTTTTTCATGAGGAAATCCTCATGGATCCGACGTCACCCTCCGTGAACGAAGGTATGTCGGACTCTTATTGACTAAAATTCCTCGGTGGCCATCTTAGGTGCTTGGATGCGGGATTAGTAGGAACGCCCCTGGCAGTCTACCACCAATCCCGCGCACCACGCCTCACGGCGTCCATTTGGGGGGACTTGAAGTCCCCCCACTCCACCTTGTGCTACCTCAGCACCGCAGGCGTTTGGGCCAAAAGTTCCAAACCCCCGCTCTTGAGGTTCTCCTTGCGGAGTAGCAGACTACAACCCGCCGGTCGCAGCCCACCACCTCACGGATTTTTTAACGTGGTGGTGTCCTCAGAGTTTTGGGGAAGGTTTTCTCCTCTTCCTATTTTTTATAGAGGTTTACTCCCCGCGGTCAAGCCTACTCCACGGCAAGACCCTCGGCCCTGGAAGTATTGTACTTCCAGGGTCACTAGTTCCTCTCTTGCTCCTGGTCCGTCATTACACCTCGAAAGGAAACCAGAGCAGCCCACCCCTTGATTTTTAACGTGTTTTTATCCTCCAATTTTTTATAGAGGTTGACTCCTAGCGACCCACCGCGCCGGTGAAGGCAAAGCCTTCGATCCCAGCAACAACGGCTACAACTGTCGCTGTGGTTCCGATCTGCGACGCATCCCCTGTTCCCTCTCCTAATGAGAGGGGTACTGCGAGCGACGACACCACGGTGCATTAGCTGCATCCCGGGTGGCTAGCCCGGGGCTACTGAGCCCCCACGCCACAACAAGGCTGCACTTGACTTAAAAGAACATTGTATCCAAATATATTACATGACATATGTACATACATATACTCACGGCTATAGATCCCTAGAAGGTGTAAGGAATTTAAAATTCGTCAGCCTATTTTTGAAGTTAAGTGGGGAAAAGATGGGAATATAAAGGCTGTTGGTGATGGGTCTCCAACCGCATCGCCCAAAATTCCATTAAAAAGCCCCATTACCCTTAGTCGCCTCTTAAGTGCACCCACGGGAAGAAACGGGGTAGTGCTATTCTAAGCCGACACTGGTAAATAAATTAGGGTAGATGAGCTCTGTAAATCGCCAGAACAGTTGTTTGAAAAATATATTGAAAACGTTCTTTCAAAGGCGAAAGTTCGAAGTGAAAAGAATAAAAGAGATACATGCTTTTTTATTCATTATCCTTCTCATACGAGAATAATGAATGTGAGAAAAGAAATGGTATGTGAAATATTTTCGGACGTCCGATGATAAAGTTATGTAAGAAAAAGCGCACCCAGGTTGTTGGTGATGGGTTTCCAACAGCATCGCCCAAAAATCCCTTAAAAGCCCCAATACGGTTAGTCGCCTCTTACATACACCCACCGGAAGAAATGGGGTAGTGTTATTCTAAGCCGACACTACACAGCTAAGTAAGTATAGGTAAGTAATTATATAATAATTATAAAGAGGCTCCCCAAACACCTACATCCATGGGACTAAAACTTTCTTTTATATTTTCTTTGTGAGGCAGCAGATTTAGATAGGTAGGTAGGTAGGGTGATTATTTTTACCCGAAGGTTGTGGATTTGATTCCCACTGAGAGCAACATTGATATCACAAATATAAACAGAGTTGGTTGTTATTTAATTTATCATCGATCGTACCACAAGTTATTATTTTGACAACATATAAATAAGTAATAACGTTCATTTCGTACATACATATACTCACGGTTGTAAGTACGAAAATAGGGGAAGCCAGAGCCTCAGAGTCATAATCCTCATACACTTTTGGAACTATATTGGGGCGAACATAGTAAAAATAATTGTAATTTGTCTCCAGCCACATCGCCCAAAATTAAAAAAACCAACACCATTAGTTGCCTCGTACGCCAACCGTCGTGGGAAAAAATGGGTTGTTGCTGTTCTGAGCCTACTCTACACAAATATTATATCAATTATAAATAAATCTATTAATCGTTTAATTGGGTTTAGCATTGGCAATATTTGTATGTATCTGCAGTCATTTATGTATATTTTTTAACGTAAAGTAAAAAACTGTGAGGCGTAAGTAGAGTTAAATTTTACAAGTGTTATCACATGTAATATAAATAAACTGCACCATATCATTAACTAGTTAACCCTACTCATGCTAGTATTGTAGAAAACTCAAGGGGTGAATTTATTCTGTGGGGTGTGAATTACTTCACTTATATTCGTCGACTCTCTCCCTTGTATCGTTGCATCTTTGTTGCACTTCCTACTAAGTTACTTGGAGCTCCAACAAATCTATGAGCGCCTGGTATTTCGGACAAAATGGCGGATCCCTCATGCGTTTCTTACCCCCAAAGGAATGGTGAAATGGAAAAGTTAATAAAAAACTCTTGTTGAAAGAGTATTTAAAGTACTTTTTGTCTCTTTTGTTTGTATAACTTAATTTACCAGGTATTGCCTATCACATCAAAGCATCGAAAATGTGTTTTTAATATAGTATGTTTTAAAATATATTAGTAAGTTACTATCCCATATATTTATATGCCTTGCTGTACATACCAGATTTTATTTGTTACCTAAATACAGTTTATTTAATTGAGACTATTTGTAATATAGTGATGTAAAAAAGAGAGTAAGTAGTAAAAATGCAGAAAATATTGGAAAATCTGTTTTCTACTGTGGAAACGATAAAATGAATTCGTTCGAAACAGGTTTCCAAGACATCCATTGTACCAGGCTTGCATGCGACGAAGACGCATTGAAGCATTCCACTGAGCATTCTTCGCATATTTTTAAATCCACTTGTTGGATTTTCATCAACCTATTGAAGAAAAAGAAAACATAGACAATTCCTTGATTTAAAATCTTGATTTAGGTTTAAAGTGATTAGATAGAATTAAAGTTTTATATGGTACAGTTACATTACAAGCTGTAAATTAAAAAAAAATAAACTTATTTTACTTTCAAATCATTCGAAAGTCTTAAACTTCATTGAATGAATGAGCTCGTAGTAAAACAAAACAAAAATGGCCGCTCGTAGTAAGTGACTAATCAATAAATGTCGCGCATGCGCTATTAATTAGGCGGGAACTAGCGTTGCAATTATCGGCTACCACTATTTCTAAGCTTCATGGTACCTTAGTACAAACGCCCACAAAACTGAAATTTTCCTGCCCTCCTTCTAGGTTTTCCCGGAAGTACACCTTCTACTTCCGTTCTTTAGGGCGGCCTGAAAACGGAAGAAAATTTCAGTAATTTCCTTTGGCGTTTCAGTTGTTAAAGAGGACTTACCGTGTGGAAATTTTCATATAATATTTTGTTAGCTATTAGGCGAATGCCATTTTGTATTACATTCAGTTTTTATTTCTCTGCGCAGGTTTTCGCGCAATTGGATTCCAAGTTTTCTTTTCTCACCAACTAGCACGCTTCACACGGGTATTGCTATTTTAGATTTTTTAAATAAAATCTCACCACATATGAGATGTAGCGTGATGATATACACTTTTATGTTTCTTCTGAAGGTTGTGATTTTGGAGTTAAGTATTTTTTTACAACTACATGAGTAATTTTCAAGTTACAGAAAAACAATCACACAAACTAAATTTTCAAACGTTTGGGACAAATCAATTAAAATTATTTATTTTATAACCCTTTTCCCACTAAAATTACAATGAAAGCTAGTTTGAAGAATTAGCGAAGAATTTAATTTTTTTTCGGAGTTTTGACATCTTAGGGCCAGTTTTTTGATCCGTAGTTAAAAATATAACCATTTGTTACATTGACTATAGTTAAATGTCTAACCAGTAGTCAAATCGTAAATCCATTTTGGTTCGATATTTGACATTAGTTACTCTAACCACGGGTCAAAAAATGCATTTTGCTGATATCTAACTAATAGTTACGATATTTAACAAATTGTTGAGTTAACCACGGATCAAAAAACTGGCCCTTAGTAAATGTGTTGTGTATGTATTCTATACGAATGGAGAAAACCACAAAAGAGTCATGTTATTTAATTTATTTAATCTATTTCGGTGTATTCAGTTCATTTGTTTTTGTCAATAACTCAAACTTTCACGACGTATATCCGAGTAAGTGTTGGCAGAGGTACAAATACTTTTGACACCACGTGACATTGCTACCTGGTGTTCAGGGTACCCACGTTTTTGGACAGTGTACTCTATCACGTGAGACGCAGACCCATCGCCGTTTTTAACGAATACACTGTTATACAACAAAGTACAACTTAGCCATGTGGATTGCCTCGCAATGTTTTCTCGTTAACAACCATGATAAATTAACCACACATATGACTTAAGAAAAGAAATTGGTGTAAGCCCGACCCGCGTTTTGAACCCTCATTGTTTGGACGATAAGCTGTGCTCTATCCACTGAGCAACCACGATTTTCATAAGTTTTTCTAGGGTGGACCAGTCACAGACCAACTATGTCAGCCTGAATAGTTGACTCATGTACTAAAGTGGCGATGAATAGCTTAATTACTCTTCATAATATTCATCGGTATAGTTTACACACCAAGAACCACCATTATGCCGTGTAGTGTTGGCTATGCCGTGTAGTGTCGGCTTAGAATAACACTACCCCATTTCTACCCGTGGGTGATCGTAAGAGGCGACTAAGGGTATAGGGGCTTTTTAAGTGATTTTTGGGCGATGCGGTTGGAGACCCGTCACCAAAAATATTTATTATTTACTAGTGGATCGGCCCAGCTTCGCACGGGTAGCGTTGTTTTTTAAATATCTTAGGTTTCTTTCTTTAGTCACTGCTCAAGCATTGTGAAATTTATCGCAATGTTTTCAATTTAATTATTTATTAGCTGTGTAGTGTCGGCTTAGAATAGCACTACCCCATTTCTTCCGGTGGGTGTACGTAAGAGGCGACTAATGGACTTGGGGCTTTTTAAGGGATTTTTAAGGGAAGGTTGGAGACCCATCACCAACAACCTTTGTACTACCATCTTTTCCCCACTCACATTTCCAAAAGTGGCTGAGGAATTTGTTATTTCTCAGCTCTGGCTACCCCTTTTAGGGATTTATAGCCGTGAGTATATGTATGTATGTATGTTTTCAATTTAATAAATTTATAGCACTCCCTGAACAGTGTAGTTTGGTGATTTTGAATGCGCTTTTATGAACGGTTCAGTATTTCCGTTTATTAGCAAATTTTGGAATAAAATGCTATGAAGTATTTATGACAATCATTAATCAAAACATTACGTGATGTAAGATGCAATTACTGGCGCCATCTAGTATGTAATATGTAAATTAGTAACGATTGGGTTTTGGTCACGGGCGCGATGGCTTATTTCATGTATAATTTCGGTGTTTCTCTACCGATTTCTATGATTTTTTTTTTATTGAATAGGTAATAATGTTACCTTTTTTAAATTAGGGATGAATGAGAGTATTATAAACGTAAGTTTAAACAAATATAATCAGAATGCTCCGAACTGCTAAGCTATTAGGAGTTACACGTGTTATTGTGAGTCAACCATAAAAGATAGACATATACTGTTGTGGAATATTTTTTAGACAATTTTATGTAGAATATTTCCGTGATACATAATTTCTATGTAACTGTAACCATTAAGGCTGCACACGCGATGGAAACTTAAAAAATTGAGTAAGTTTCCCCGTTTTACAAAATTTCCCTGAATTCCCCTTCTCTACTCTGCTGAAAAGTATACTATAACCTGCCCAGGAGTATAAAGAATAATTGTGCCAAGTTTCGTTAAAATCCGTCAAGTAGTTTTTGTTTCCATAAGGAACATACAAACCGACAGACAGACAGACAGACAAAAATTTTACTGACTGCATTTTTGGCATCAGTATCGATCACTAATCATCCCCTGATAGTTATTTTGAAAATATATTTCATGTACAGAATTGACCTCTCTACAGATTTATTATAAGTATAGATTACCATCTTTTCCCAATCAACTTCCAAAAGTGGCTGAGGAATTTTTCATTCCAAAGCTCTGGCTACCCCGTTACGGGATTTATAGCCGTGAGTATATGTATGTATGAGTATATGTAACCATAGATGTACTAAAAAAACCGTTTTTAGTACATCTATGCCAAGAACCATCACAAGACTAACGCCCGATTTCGGAATACTCAATTCAGAAATCGGGCGTAAATTTATTCTTTTCTATTAGACCGCTTCTTCTACCCATGGGTATTAAGGGTATAAGAAATAGGTGGCATATGTTACTTTACTATGTCAGCTCTCTGAAAGTCGCCTCAAAATTCGTCCAGCCGTTTTAGAGGTTAGCCGACAACAAGAAATAAAAAATATATTATTTTAGTACATGTATAAAGCGGTTGTGCAAATATTACAAGACTCAAATTTTTATATTAATGATGAATAAGGGTAAGTGTAAATGAAAACAAAAACATTCCAATAAAGTTTTATTGACAAAAGAGATGTACTTGAGAATCTTAAACTAACGTATAAATTTATAAAAAATAAACGTGTGGAATAAAGTAAGCATTTTCAATTCAACCACAATAGTACTTAAAAACTATATCGTAAAAATAAATAAACGACATAGAAAAATATAGTTACTCTAATAAAATTTATCCTACCTAAAAAGATTTACTAAGTGTTTTACTAGCGCCGATTCTATTAATAAAACAGTATCCTATTTAATTAATGTAAGATAATCTTGATCATATTAAATTTGCTGCCTACGATCAAGTATCAAACTGACTAGAATACTTTAAAACATACATACATACATATACTCACGGCTATAAAACCCTAAAAGGGGTAGCCAGAGCTGAGAAATTAGAAATTCCTCAGCTACTTTTGGAAGTTGAGTGGGGAAAAGATGGTAGAATAAAGGTTGTTGGTGATGGGTCTCCAACCGGATCGCCCAAAAATCCCTTAAAAAGTCCCAAGTCCGTTAGTCGCTTCTTACGTACACCCACCGGAAGAAATGGGGTAGTGTTATTCTAACTAAGCCGACACCACACAGCTTTAAAAACTTTAATACAATACTTTAAAAACGCATAATAAAACGATGATATTGGAATTAGGTGTGACTGTGAGGCTTAGAATAGCACCACTCCATTTTTATCCGTGGATGATCGTAAGAGGCGTATAAGGGTATTGGGGATTCATAGAAGTTTTTTGGCGATGCGGTTGGAGACCTTTCTTTGAAAATCTTTTCCTTACTCAACTTCCAAGGGTGGCTGCGGAATTTCCTATTTCGAAGCTCTTGTTGTACTAATTTACTAAAATATTCTTAGGATTATGTCACATTTAAATGAATACAAAATATAGACGTTTTTAATGGAATTTCATTCCTCTATCTTGTATATCTAAAAGATATATAAAACTTAATATAATAATTACGATTCAGTTGCTCGCGATACAGAGGCTTTGCCTTGTATGGGGACCAACAGTTAAGTCACTGTACAATATTCTTAATTAATGAGGAATCTCGAATTCTATAGATCTGGCTACTCTAATTTGTGATTTATAAATGTAGGTTTTTATCAATGATTTGTCATTTCCATTTGCAAATGAAAACTACCAACTTAAGTTTTATAAATGTAAGTATATAAACGTATATATATTTTAAGCGACTCATTATCCAATCACAGCACTTATATATATTAAAAAACGAATGTTAACTAACTAAATTGATAAGATATAAGTTCTAATAAAGCAAAATTTGTATAATATTTTAAAACGTTTAAAAAACTTATTAAAATAAACATTATTATTATGTTACACAAAAATATAAAAAATATATGAGCCATGAAAAAGCCCACAAAATGTGTACAAAATTATTTCATACACCAATTTATCTTAAGCTAATGTTTCATTGCCTAAATCTTTATAACTATCATTAATTTATATAAAAAGCACCTTTCTAGTTTTACACTTACTTCTAATTAAGTCTAGGCTAGCTACATACTTATGATCTTTACAGAATCAGACCACTGCTTTCATCAATATTTTTGAGGTGATTATAGAAAAATATATATTGGTATATGAGTGGCCTAAAGGTACCAAGGACTGCTTATTAGTAATATAGTTTGTTGATTAGTATAAGCTAATTATCCATCAGCAATCTTTTAAACTATCTAAATTGCTTAGTTAAATTGTGTGCCGTGTAGTGCCGGCGTGCCGTGTAGTGCCGGCTTAGAATGTCGCTACCCCTTTCTACCCACGGGTGTCGTAAGAGGCGACTGAGGGTATTGGGGCTTTTAATTGGATTTTTGGGCGATGCGGTTGGAGACCCATCACCAAAAACCTTTATTTTTACCATCTTTTCCCCACTCAACTTCCAAAAGTGGCTGAGGAATTTATAATTCCTTAGCTCTGGTTACCCCTTCTAGGGAAATATAGCCGTGAGCATATGTATGTATGTATGTTATAAATAAATTTGCTATTTACAAACTATTCTATATACATAAAAAGGCGTTTTTTGATATCTTCCTTTTTTAAAAAAATCTTTATATCCAGAAATTCAGTCGCCCGTCGCGTCGCTTATAAACAGGACTCGTTGTATAAAATCCTGATGGAATTTATTCTATGTGGTTTAGTTCTGGTCTTCATACTGGTTCGTGTGTTTCTGTCTGAACGGGTTCTGTTGTGAACTGTTTATCTTTCTTGTTGCTCTGGTTGCCTGGTAGCGTGAGGCAGAGCAGCGAACATACTGGAGGAATAATTTGAGGTTTGTTAGTTTTAGTCTTTTGCAAGAATGCAATTTACGTGAGTTTACATAGTATTCGTAAAATCGATTAAATTTGTGTTTTTGTAATGCATCATTCGCCGTGTAGTGTCGGCTTAGAATACACTACCCCATTTCTACCCGTAGGTAATCGTAAGAGGCGACTAAGGGTAAAGAGGCTTTTTAGGTGATTTTTGGGTGATGTGGTTGGAGACCCGTCACCAAAAACATTTGTTATTACCATCTTTTCCCCAATCAACTTCCAAAAGTGGCTGGGGAATTTCTCATTCCAAAACTCTGGCTACCGCATTAAGGGATTTACAGCCGTGAGTATATGTATGTATGTATCATTTAAATATTTTTTTACTGACGACCTCAAACTTATAAATATAAAAAAGTAGAAAAATCAAACAAATCAATTAATTTTTGATATGGGTGTACAACCTTTGAATATAGTATCTTTTAACTGCAAGTCTGTAAAAAGATCCAGTTGTTATATAAAACAGTTGTGTAATTTTAATGACATTATTGCATTACAAGAGACGGGGCTTATGTCACATGACGTGAATTTCATACATATTATACACCTTCTGTTCTCCTGTCATTCTACGTCATTAGTTGACACTTCCAAAGGTGTTCTCCGAGGAAGATGCACCCAATTTGGCTAATTCTATACACACAAATACAACAACGGCGATAAGCCTGCCCCTATCACGTGGGTAGACTGTAAAAGTTCAACGTGGGTACTCTGAACACCAGGTGACAAAGTCTCGTGATCTTCAGAATAAATTAGAACGTCTGCCAACTCTTCGGTAAATATCTTTAACATTTATTTAAAGACACAACTTACCAACGACCACGGAGAACACAACTGGACCAAAAAGAGAGTGTGCTAAAAAAGGCAGGCGTCCGTAGTATGAAGAATAAAAGAGCATGTATGAAAATATTGATGGATGTAAACAAAGATAGAGAGGTTAGCCAGGATCGTACAAAGTGGCGATCAATAGTCTCTGCCTACCCCAATGGGAAAAAATGGCTTTAGTGTATGTATGTATGTACAACTTACCAACAAGAAGTCCTCCATACAAATAAAAGCTGAGCGAGCAGTTCTCATCAAGCAGAAACCCAATGAGGTTGGACGCCATCACCGAACCCACACGACCCATCATCAGTGACAGACATACTGCCATCGCTCTGGGGATGGATTTTTTAACATAAAATTAACCGACTTATTAAGTCACAACAAATACAGTTATTGGAAGCAAACCCGTTGTACATATATTCATACAAAATTCGATAAACAGCTGAGTCTTCCTATTCATTTATTAATTTTGATATTTCTATATTATTTTTAGAACACGAAACAAAATTCCATTAAACATACATACATACATACATATACTCACGGCTATAAATCCCTTAACGGGGTAGCCAGAGCTTTGGAATGAGAAACTCCTCAGCCACTTTTGGAAGTTGATTGGGGAAAAGATGGTAATAATAAATGTTTTTGGTGACGGGTCTCCAACCACATCGCCCAAAAATCACTTAAAAAAGCCCCTATACCCTTAGTCGCCTCTTACGATCACCCACGGGTAGAAATGGGGTAGTGTTATTCTAAGCTGATACTACACGGCATTAAAATAAAATAGGATTGCTTTGGAAGCACATGCAACTGCGTTCTGTCTCAATTTAAATTACTGTTCTTTTTCTTGTAATTCTTTTTGGGACAGGTTTCTGCCTCAATGCAAGTTTCTCTAACATCAATGTTAAAATACAACGTCGGTAGTTTAGTGGAAACAAATACCACTATATAAACCAATGTGTTTTTCGGCCATAATTGCGGTTTATTGAGGAAGGTTATATCGGTGAGGAACTCACATGGCCAGTTTATACTTCTACATAATGACAGTGTATTTATACAACCCAGTGACGTACTCCTCATTAATTTTAGAATTTTATCCGCATTAAACTTCGAAAAGTAGCTAAGAAATTTCTAATTTCGAAACTTTTGGCCATCTCTTTTAGGTATGTACAGCCATAAATATGTGCATATAATTACCTCAACTTAGTAGGATACAATCCTACAACAACAGCAGTTAATAACCCGATGCAAGCTCCAGACATCTGGAAGATTCCGAACATGACCACCCCGACTTGCTGGTTTGGGACCAAATGGGAGATCATCCCGCAAATTCCTGCGCCACCAAGAACCACCACAAGGATCCACTTCTTGCCAACGCAGTCGACCAAGAAGCCGACGATGATGTAGGTGGAACAGAAGACTAGTCCGATGATGATGGCGCGGAAGAATGTGTCTGTGTTAACGGAGTCGTCGCAGATGTGCTGGAAGATGGAAATGTTTTATAGGCATCGATGACATTTATAGTTTTGGTTAGTTTTGTGGAAAATCTAAGTTTGTTTTTTGCCATTTACAGATCTTTAATTGAGGAGCTGGTGATCAAAACCAGATTAGTCCACAAAAATAAAATTTACACAGTGGCTAAAAAACTAATATCAACATATAATATAACGTTTAAATATGCACCTTTTAAAGCCCTATATCATAGGCTCACTAAGAGCTGGTTTTGATTAAAAATATTAACATGGATCGAGGCAACCGGTCTTAGATATCAAGATTTAAAAAAAAAGGTTTTTTTAAATCTGGACTTCTCCGGTTTTTTTTGCCAGCTCCTCAATTATAGATGAGAACTCATAATTGACAACTTAGGATATGGATAAAGAAATATGGATGTTTTTCAGATGTGAACTATGTTTAATTTGCTGGATTTGATTAAGTATCCAAATTTGTTGTTTTTAAGAACTGAAGGAAATTATATTCGGGTATTTAATGTTGCAATATACAATACATTGTTAAACATACGAGTTAATACATAACAAATGTTTTTGTTGAATGTTTAGGAACTCTAGTCGAATACAGTATGCAAGGATTCAAATTTTCTCTCAAGTCTAAGTAAAGTGATTGAGTTCAGTAATAATTCGGTTCAACATAAATATTATCTTGGTTAAGAGGAATCTGCGCGGAGAATATACGGTGTTATAACTTGTCCCTTAACAAGTGTGGTACAAGTGTGGTACAATACACCCTGTAGACTCTTAGAGTTGTGCTAATCAATTTATTTTAGTTGTATTAAGTTAATCATCTTACCATAGTGCTATTTACAGATCTGGAGCCAAGTATATCGCATATCCTAGTTTCTGTTCCCTCATGATTGGCCAACGCGTTCAAAATTGTAGGGAACCACACGTAGAAACCATTTGCTCTGAAATATAAATGGATATTAATATTATTTAACGTTATCGATTTGAATGCCTTATTGATACAGTAGTTTATAATGTAACTCATATTTTTGGAAGAATGAATTTATGGGGTTAAAATATAACATCATGGTTATGTCAAATATTGACTTATTTTTATGTAGCTATACGTTTTTCGTATCTATTTCGCATTCAATTTTTTTTAAGTTAATTTAGTAATTAGTTTTTCTGCTTAATGTGATGGAGTAAAATTTAAACAGTCTCATTTAGTGTACAAGATTGCAATAATTTATGAATCAAAGTAACCATAGTCAACCATAAGTAATAAATAAAGGAAAGGAAAATTTCAACACAGGCGAACAAATTGAACGAATGAGAAAAAATTCGGAGGTAGGAAATGCAAACACTACTCAAACGTGTAAACGAAATAAAGGATAGAAGAATTTCTCGCTGGCAGCCATTGACACGGTAGCTCAATTGGCAGAGCGACGGGGGCGTATACCCGAGGTCGCGGGTTCGATTCCCCCTGTGTCGAAATTTTCCTTTCCTTTATTTATTCTTTATTTATTACTAATGATCCCCACATGAGGTTTTCATAAACAAAAAGATTCAAATTTTAGTCAACCATAGTTTCGTGCTTCGGAGGACACGTAAAGAGATGGTAATTGGAGACCTTTTATAACCCGACTATACTACTACTGACTATATACTATCAAGGTAGTTAACGCTAGGCAACCAACCCGTCTTAGTCAGGGTTCAAAATCGGACTATTATGGTAAAAAAAACTTACGTAGAGAAGATCCCAAACTGCACAAAGCAGGCCAGACAAGTCCAGGGCAGCAAGGGGTGTTTGAAGAGAGGGAAGGTCTGGTCTCGCATGGAGGTGAGGATGGCCACAGCAGCATTCTTACCCGAGGGAATCGTTGTTTGGGGTTCCTCGCGAAGAGATTTTATCTGGAGTTGGAATGGTACTTTTTGATATTTACAGTATATTGATGAAAGATAGGAAGGAATGAATGGTTTTAATAATAGATGAGGATCAGACTACATTTAAGTTATAGAAAATTTTATTTCTGTATTTTAGGGCAATTTTGCAGGGTATTTAATTTCTTGTAGTATCACTGTGCTGTGTAGTGTCGGCTTAGAATAGCACTACCCCATTTCTTCCGGTGGGTGTACGTAAGAGGCGACTAATGGTATTGGGGCTTTAAAGGGATTTTTGGGCGATGCGGTTTGAGACCCATCACCAACAACCTTTATTTTACCATCTTTTCCCCACTCAACTTTCCAAAGGTGGCTGAGGAATTTCTCATTCCTTAGCTCTGGCTACCCTTCTAGGGATTTATAGCCGTGAGTGTATGTATGTATAGTATCACAAAATAACAAACAAAAAACTAAATCTGAATAAAAAGTGTAAAATATTTAATTCCTCTTGCATTTGCCATGACGTTGAATTTTAGAGCCCAATCCCATATATTGCAATTGGTGTTCGAGGCAACACAGAAATTTTATTTCACAAATTAACATTAGTTCATTCGTTAGTTTTTTTAGCAGATGAAAATAAATGATATTCTTGAATGTAACAAATTTATTTTGAGTTCTTCTGATCTTCGTTTATTTAAAAACATAGACTTTGTCACTTTGATTAAAACATTTAATCAAAGTTGTCACCCTATAAGATTTATTCTGATATGATTCATATATATCTATTAATATATCTAGAAACTGTGTAGCTAGGCTGTGTAGTGTCTGCTTAGAATAGCATCACCCACTTCTTCCGGTGGGTGTACGTAAGAGGCGACTAACGGTATTGGGGCTTAAGGGATTTTTGGGCGATGCGGTTGGACACCCATCACCAAAAAACCTTTATTTCACCATATTTTCCCCACACAACTTCCAAAAGTGGTTGAGGAATTTCTAATTCCCTAGCTCTAGCTACTCCTTCAAGGGATTTATAGCCGTGAGTATATATATGTATGTATGTCTAAAAAAAACTTACAGGAAAATCATCCTCATCGACGCGTTTATTCACCGCATACATTTTCCTCAAGACTTTGAGGCATTCATCATACTCCTTATTGGCGTAAAGATACTTGGGGCTCTCTGGAGACCAGATCATGATGAGGCTGGCGAGCGCGTACGGGATGGTGCACACGATGATGAAGAGGCGCCAGGGGCGGTATATGATGTTCAGGAATGAGATTGGAAGGGCGAAGTCCCATGGTAAAATTACCCAGGCGACAGCTGGAAACAAGGAAGAATGATGTTGAAAGTATGGAAAAAGAGATCTAAATGATTTGGCATTCGTGGTACTAACGATGGTCCCCACTGGGGTAGGCAGAGACTACTTCGATCGCTTCCTTTTACGGTTCTGGAAAATCTCTCGAGCTTCGTTTATGTTCTATATCTATCTGTATGTCGTGTGTAGTGTCGGCTTAGAATATCACTACCCCATTTCTTCCGGTGGGTGTACGTAAGAGGCAACTAACGGACTTGGGGCTTTTTAAGGGATTTTTGGGCGATGCGGTTGGAGCCCCATCACCAACAACCTTTGTACTACCATCGTTTCCCCACTCAACTTCCAAAAGTGGCTGAGGAATTTGTTATTTCTCAGCTCTGGCTACCCCTTTTAGGGATTTATAGCCGTGAGTATATGTATGTATGTATCTATCTATATACGAGTATTTTTTAATCAGGTATACTGTTTGATAATCGTTTGATGTAATGAAACTAGAGGTATGTTTCTTTTTTACATAAAAATTTAATGTGTAAAGATTTGACGTCACTATGTCGCCCTAGATACACGTGAGATGTAGGGTAGTGCTATACTAAATGAGGCTACATTACTTATGACTTCCTAATTTACATATAGACTGAGAAATATATTCTACAGTTTGTGTTTCATTCCAGTAGGAATACGATAGGCGCAGATTTTTTGTAAAAATTTGTGGCAAATTGAACATGAAGTGTGATATTACACTCCTTAGTTTGAAAAATACATATACTCACGGTCATAAATTCCAAAAAGGGGTAGCCAGAGCTTCAGAGCTAGAAACTCCTCAGCCACATTTAGAAGTTGACTGGGGAAAAGATGGTAAAACATATTTGTTGGTGACGGGTCTCTAACCACATCGCCCAAAAATCACTTAAAAAGCCTCTATACCCTAAGTCGCCTTTTACAATCAGCCACGGCTAGGAATGGGGTAGTGCTGTTCTAAGCCGACACTACACTGCAATAAATACTTTACATTTAACTATAAATTACCAGGTAAAGCGACAGTTCCAATTCCCACGAATGACGCTCCAAACGCTACCATCTTGTCTCGGTATCTCAGACAGTTGAACTCTCCTAGATACGTGTACACCACGCCTGAAGCCGGTCCTGAGATACTGGAACAAAAAACGTTATTTTAACCGGTTGTTGTTGGACTTTCTTTAGCAGGATGTGTGGTTCATTAAACTAGTTCGTTAAGAGAAGAAAAATGTGGGAAAGCGACTTGCGTTAAACTTGTAGTTGATGTTACAATGTATCCGTGCCTAGTGGTGATGGACTAGTATGTAGGATTTCTGTTCAGCCACTCTATGGATAGTTGGATACGCTAAACAACTGTTATGAGATACTCAGATAAAATAGTACTACTTCTAATACTTCGGAAAGGTGGGTATATGGCGTGAATAGTGAACATTACGTATATTTTAAACAATTTGTAGTCACTAATTCCTTGTTATAAAAACGTGATATGATATCTTAGTGTATAAGAGTACATTTACGTTCAGAGAATATTAAATTAGGTTCAATAAAAAATGGTTTGAATTCGACTTATCTAAGCTAAGACTTATTAAAAATTTTGAGTAAATGAACGGGCATACGTTTGGCGTAGTTTTAAAGTCAACATTGATCATACGTACAAGAAAAAATACACATTTATAAGTCACCAAAGTACATCTCTGAATGACTGAAAAATTAAATGGTCTATTTTCAAATTAGCAGCCGGGTTTTTTTTTCCATCACTGGTCTGACCATTTTACTTAGCCCTAGGATCTATGCTACAACTTAATATACTGTCTATTTAAACATGTTTTCCACTATATAAAACTAGCGCGTGTTTCTTCTTTATTCAACGTAGTCACTATTTTGAATTTACTAGTCGTACTAAGTTCTCTTAATTCTATGTTATCTAAATCTAGGCTTAGCCTAGTGCGAGGGCAAATGTAAAATTAAATTGTGTTTTAGTAAATATATTTTTTTATATTATGTTTTGACAATACTCACAAAATACAAGCGACAAACTGCAGCGCCGCGAAGGAGCCAAGATTGGGCGCAAAACTGCTGAGTATGGAGAACACCAAGGAGGTCGCCATCGAGAACAGCATGGTTAGGCGGCGCCCGCGTGTGTCGGCCACCCAGCCCCAGAAGTGGGATGTCAGGATTATTGCTGTGGGGAAAATGAATGAAAATCCCATTATTATACGTCACGAAATTAATAATTTTAATAACAAAATAAATGGCGGTGTTTTCACTAAATATTTTTTTCAGTGACGGTCTTTTAATTGTTATTTTTTATGTCAACCTTCAATTACAGCTATGTCAGACATGTCCAAAAGATGTTATTAAAGGAAAGAAAAATTTCGACACTGGCGGGGTTCGAACCCGCGACCTTCTTTCCTTTAATAACATCTTTTATTTATGAGTAATAATCCCCACATGAGGAATTCATGTCAAAAAACATTAAATTATGTGATAGTTAGGCGTTTCCAACATTTGCATTCTATCTGAAAAGGTAGACAAGTGGCCGTCCGAATTAGTTAAAATTCGGAGGTAGGAAACGCAAACACTACTTAAACGTGTAAAAAAAAAAAAAAAAAGAAACACAGGATAGAGAAATTTCGCGCTGGATGCCAACTGACACTGTATGGCAGAGCGACGGGGGCGTATACCCGAAGGTCGCGGGTTCGAACCCCGCCAGTGTCGAAATTTTTCTTTCCTTTAATAACATCTTTTATTTATGAGTAATAATCCCCACATGAGGAATTCATGTCAAAAAACATTAAATTATGTCCAAAAGATTTTGAAAATTTAATTATATTATTGAACGCGGTTACTCGTTATATTACGATTATTTCGGTAAATCTCATTTTTACACATAAACGATGGTATGCAATAAAATGGCAATGATAAACTGAGTTTTTTTTTGTACAGTCATAGCCTACTAGCTAGATCTCGCTAAAATTTGTTCTTGTTGCTTATGTATTTGCAGTGTTAAAGTTGTATATTTTTTTATTACCATTGAGAAATGTAACAGTTTCATACAACGTGCTACAGTAGTAGTCTACAAATTTTCAATCGATTCAATTAAAATCATCCTATTGGTAATTTGTGTGGGGTAGTCGTGTAGATGAAATAGAAGATTGATGGTGCGGTCTCAAATCTTGCATGAAACGAGAGAGAGGGTCCGGCGCATAATTAATTCTGAATTGAGAAAAACATGCGTTACCTGCTCAACAAATGAAATTACAATTTAAGCACGCCATTATTTCTCATTGAGGTAGGTAGAGACTTTGTGTGCACCTGGCCATCTCGAACTGCATTTGAATTAATTAATCTTTTCATGCATGTTAATTTAGTCTTCCATATTTGACCTGCCTTTTTACATTACCTTCTTAATCTAAACATTAACTTAAACTAAGTCATTGTCCTCTGCTGGCATTAATTTCCGCATTGACCTTTAACTTTAGATAGCTTCTAAAATAATAGAACGGGTTATAGACGATCATTTCACAAAGTACCTGGAGGATTATAAAATTATAAATAAACTCGAATCTGGTTTCGAAAAGGTCAAATCAACGGGAACAAAATTACCTATTAATAACATATTTAGTGACCAAAGTGACGGTAAAAGAAGTTTGTTCCTTTTTTAGACTTCTCGGGGGCCTTTGAGTGTATTTATAAACCTTTTATGTTATCTAAGATGGCATATTGAGGAATTGATGTTGTGACGATACGTTGGTTTAAAAGTTACTTGTCCGACAGGATGCAATTCGTAGAGTTTCATGAGAGAGATAGTAGTGTGCATACTTCTGACAATAGTAATTTTTCCAGAGGAGTACTCCAGGGTGTTATTCTGGGACCTCTCCTTTTTTTATATACCGCAGTTTTTAAGCGTACACATTAGTTAATACGTCAACGGCATCTACAATTTATGAAGCATTAATGAAAAGCAAAACCATTTTTTATGACAAGAGTTCATCGTGAGTTATTTATTATTATAAGCGCTAGGCGTGTGAAGTCAGGGCAGTTACCAGGACTATCAAGTATGACATAAATAAAATTATAACACTTAATCCTATCTTATCGTAGAAATTATGGAAGTTACAGATAGTAAATTGAGGTAAACTGTTATGTTAGCTGCAGTATTGTTCTACATTGCGATAAAAGGATAAATATGAGTATTGTTCAAGGGGGGCAAAATTCCTTATCATAATCGCGTTTATGCGATTGTTATAGATAAGAGTAAATATTTCGCAGGGCAAACGTGATATAGGTCAATATACAGGTTTCTAGTAAATGGGCTGGATTACGGATTTCATTTCAAACTTATTTGGATTTAAGAAAAGAAAGAAAGAACGAAAAGCATTTATTCGCAAGCGAATGAACAAGCATAGAATCAAGTAATAATAATATTATATAATATGCATGAAAAAGGTAAAGAAAATACAAAACTAAAAAAAAATACGAAATTCATTACTCGAATTAACTCATCCAACCAATCATCTTTTAGTATTGTATATTTTGAAAATGCAATACCTACATAAATGTTATTTAGAACTAACTTGCTGCATCATTATTTACATATACGATTTACAACTTATTCATATAAAATATTTAAATCATATAAAAAATATATTGCATCGTCTTTTTACAATCTACTTCGGGACCAGTCATGTATGAAAATACAGAACTAAAGAAATGATAAAAAATTTTAGTATTGTATATTTTGAAAATGCAATACATAAATGTTCTACAGAACTAACTCGCCGCATCAGCGTGTGGGAGAATCATCAGCCTAGCTGCTTGTTTCTTTCATACACATGCTGAGTTGGTGCCTTATTGGTGCAAAAAATAATACATTCTTATTTTTTATGAGTAAATCTATGATGATGCTGTGTAGTGTCGGCTTAGAATAACACTACCCCGTTTCTACCCGGGGGTGATCGTAAGAGGCGACTAAGGGTATAGGGGGTTTTTAAGTGATTTTTGGGCGATGTGGTTGGAGACCCGTCACCAAAAACATTTATTATTACCATCTTTCCCCAATCAACTTCCAAAAGTGGCTGAGGAATTTCTCATTCCAAAGCTCTGGCTACCCCGTTAAGGGATTTATAGCCGTGAGTATATGTATGTATGTATGTATGTAAATCTATAATTGTATTTTTGTTTTTGTTCCAAATAAATGTTTTTTCTTTCTTTCTTCTTTCATCATTATTTAATTTACTACTTATAAATATTTAAAACATTTAAAAAATATATTCATTGTTTGTCTGGAAGAGATCGCTCTTAGTGATAAGACCGCCAGTTGTACTTTGGCTTTTGTACCGATCTCTTTTTTTGTAATTGTTGTTTTTTTGTGATGTACAATAAAGAGTTTTTATTATTATTATTTTTTATTATTCATTGTCATTACTCAATCTACTTTGTCAGTCAGCATATTACTGGTTTAATTTGAAACTTTACTGGTGGTGATTAGAAAGTTTGTAAGTTTTTGACGAAATTATGCCTAATGAATCATTAAATGTTGGCTGTCAACTTCGCCAAATCAGGGACATCCTTAAAAAGGAACTCAACAAAATGGAAAACCCCTTTAAAATATAACCTTCCTAGTTGGCATTTACATCTGCAATTTTTACATGGAATTAGCACTTTCGGTATTTTACATGGATTTAGCACTAAGGTAGTTTCGAGTAACTTCGATTGACGCGGGCACTAGCAATAAAATTTAAGGATCATTTTATATGTCTTAACTAAGCTAATCGTGATTTTCCGGTTGAAACTTAATACAGTACAATTTATCGATAAAAATGCAATCCGATTTGATCAAGATAAGACAAAACGCAAAGACATTTGCATATTCTTATGTAATAGATGCCAATTAAATTTTGATACTCAAAGCATATTACATGCGTCTAAGTATCATACATACATACATACATATACTCACGGCTGTAAATCCCTAGAAGGGGTAGCCAGAGCTAAGGAATTAGAAATTCCTCAGCCACTTTTGGAAATGTGAGTGGGGAAAAGATGGTAAAATAAAGGTTGTTGGTGATGGGTCTCCAACCGCGTCGCCCAAAAATCCCTTAAAAGCCCCAATACCGTTAGTCGCCTCTTACGTACACCCATCGGTAAAAACGGGGTAGTGATATTCTAAGCCGACACTACACGGCATACATACATACATACATATACTCACGGCTATATTTCCCTTGAAGGGGTAACCAGAGCTAAGGAATTAGAAATTCCTCAGCCACTTTTGGAAGTTGAGTGGGGAAAAGATGGTAAAAATAAAGGTTTTTGGTGATGGGTCTCCAACCGCATCGCCTGAAAATCCAATAAAAAGCCCTAATACCCTTAGTCGCCTCTTACGACACCCGTGGGTAGAAAGGGGTAGCGACATTCTAAGCCGGCACTACATGGCAAAAGTATCCTATAAAGTTAATGATTCAATATTAGTAGTAAAAAAATGGTATTAAAATTTCAAGTCTAAAATAAACGAGTAAGATTTCTTGACGTTAAAAAACCTTTTGGCTAGGTTTAGTGAATTCTAAAACTTAAGTGCAAGTGAAGTGGACATTTATAAAGACTATATTTTGAAACAATAAAAAATGGGTAGAAGGGTATTTCTATTCTATGAGTAAAAAAGTGACTCTTAGTAGAATGGCTATATTGCATCGTATGTTTCACATGAATATTGTTACAAGCATGTAGTAAGTACAGTAAATAATAATTAATCACTAAACAAAACCCTTAAAAATAAAAAATAAAAATTAATAAAAAATTGCCGATTCCAAGTCAAACTTATAATTTAAAAATATAAAACAAGCCTTAAATTTTAAATCAACCAAAAACCAGTACCAAAAGATACCAGTAATTCTTAAATTTTAAGAGTTATAACACTTTGTGCTACTGTATCCAAAAAAACGACATTCCTGTGTATATTGTAAAATTGGAGTAAAAAATTTGAAAGTATCTATCGCAAATTAAAATAGTTTTCATAGCAGCAACACTGAGGCATTTTGCGGCTGACGTCATGTTATTTTTGGTGTGAAATTTTACCGGCTCGACGAAGAGTAAGAAAATGTTTTGAATTTGGGGTATCAAAAAATTACTGCGTCATTTCTACTCAGAGAACTAATGAGAAAGTGAAAACCTATTTTTTTTAAATTTATTATAGTTTTTTAGCATTTAATTGCATACAAACTTTTAATTCGCCATTTCTGTATATGCATTTCTGTGTAGTAGCATAAACACAGAAATTATTCTGTACCCAGAAATGATTATTTTGGGCGAAGTAAAACGTATTTTTTCTACTTAAATCTATTTTTAAAATCTAAGCTCAAACCTATAAAATGCATTTAAATTAAAACCGATTTGTAAATATTTAGGAGGTTTTGTTTCAGCCTTTCTGCGATGGCAAACACATCAAAGAAGCCTGTAACAGAGGCAGACAAACGGAGCATGCAAAGAGTTGCGCGTTACACTTCTAGCACAACTACCACGGCATGGAAAATCCAACACAATTCCAACACCACCGATATCAGTCAACAGATAACCTGATTCACCACCTAGCACAAATGATCTTAATGGTGAATCTTCTTCCGTATGTGATGTGAAGAAGTTCTCAAATGTGCGTAAATCCTTTTACCGCTGGTATGATTCTTCATCTTCTTTGAATGTTACTACACCAGAAAAACCTTCCACCAGTTCTGGGCCGAAAACTTTATTCCCAGCTAAATGAAACATAATTCTAAGTAACAAAGATTCTTCTTAGGAAGATATTTTCTAATGACAAAGACTGGTTTTTTTGGTTACTTATATTTAACGTTATTTAATAATTTACTCAAGTAATAAATGTGATTGTTATTTTCCAATTTTAAGCGATACTAATTAGTATCACTGATAATAATAAAATTTATAAAACATATTTCATATCTAAGGCTTCGTCTGAAAACAAACATTTCTATGAGATAATTGTCATTTCTGTGTAACATTATTCCATATTTTTTTATTCTTTAAATTTCAACTTTTAGAATTCACCTTTAAGATTGTAGTCTTTGTTCTATTGAAGAGAGTCTACGGTTTAATTATTAATTATTTTCCGTCATTCCTGTGTAAAAACGCGTCATTTCTGTGTGGGCGTAATTTAAGTTTCGTAAAGTTTTTTAATAAATAAATAAATATTGAACTCTGTCGTTATTTTATTCTAGTATAACTATCGTAAATACGTCTTAGGTTGTGAAATTTACGCGATTATGCGATATTTTTTTTACTCTAGAATAGAATCACCCAGTATCAGCTTAGAATGCTCTGTGTAGTGTCGGTTTATAATAGTACGAACCCATTTTTTCCAAACAGGGGCCGTAATAGGTAACTTAGAGAATTATGGTTTGTTAAGAGATTTATGGGTGCTATAACTGCAGAGTGCAGACCCATCACCAACAACCATTATTTTACATTCGTTTTCCCATTCAGCTTATTCTAGTGACTTTTTAGTTTAGTATTTAGAAGCTCTGGCGACCTCTTTTTTGGTATTTATAACCGTGAGTATATGCATGTTAGGTAAAGCAACTTACCAATAAAGGGAATAGCTGCCAACCATCCTTTTTGTGACGAGGACAGTTGAAGGTCGCACTGTGCTGCCGGGATCACGTAGCTGAGGATCAGAGTCTCCATGATCATCCCCATGAGGATCAGACCACTGAACAACATATTGCCAATGTTGTAGAGACCGCAACCTATAAAAAAATATGATGTAAATATTGGAAATTTTCGATAGTCTGTCTATCCTAATGGGAACTACGGGCGTGAAAATATCTTTATTTCATGTTACAGTATTTGAGATGGTTCATATTACTTTTCCAATACATATATTAACACCCTGGTAGGGTATAGCAAATTAGCTAGCTAGCATGCTTTAGCTACAAAAACAACATACATACATACATACACTCACGGCTATAAATCCCTAGAAGGGGTAGCCAGAGCTAAGGAATTAGAAATTCCTTAGACACTTTTGGAAATGTGAGTGGGGAATGGTAAATATAAAGGTTGTTGGTGATGGGTCTCCAACCGCATCGCCCAACAATCCCTTAAAGACCCCAATACCGTTAGTCGCCTCTTACGTACACCCACCGGAAGAAATAGGGTAGTGCTATTCTAAGCCTACACTAAACACTAAACAGCATTTACAAAAACAACTTATCCTACAATTATTTATGCATGTCATAACCGGGTAGTGTCGGCTAATATCACTTTATCATATCATTCACGTCAGCGACAGGTTTTTTCAATAATAAAATTAATTATGCTCCACACTATATCTTAACGCTTCTGAAATCCAGTTGGCATAATTCCTCATAATATGCAATATCACCATAATATCAATATATTTATGAAATCGAAAATCACCAATAATAACAGAGTAATTTCAGTAATGGCTTTGTATAAGTGTACACTTTGCCATTAGTTATCGAACTAGTTTTCCTTAACGGATACTCGCATAATTATTGGAAAACTTTTTATTTAGATAATACTATTGCTTATGTAACTGCAATAGAACCAATATAACGAAAATTACTCAACAATATTGCTGGGAGACGCAAGAATTTGGCGAAAATTGTTTAAAAAAACATTTGAGGTGTGAATAATAAAAGGGCATGTATTAACAGATTGATGAATGTAAATGAAGCAACAATTAAAAACCATGAATTCCGTTAATAAATAAATAATAAATAAAGGAAAGAAAAAATTCGACACAGACGGGAATCGAACCCGCAACCTCGGGTATACGCCCCGACGCTCTGCCAATTGTGCCACTGCACCGTGTCAATGGCTGCCAGCGCGAAATTCTTCTATCCTTTATTTCTTTTACACGTTTAAGTAGTGTTTGCGTTTCCTACCTCCGAATTTTTTACTAATTCAGAAGGCCACTTGTCTATCTTTTCAGATAGAATGCAAATGTTGAAAACGCCTAACTATCACATAATTTAAATCTTTTTGTTCATGAAAACCTCATGTGGGGATTATTACTAATAAATAAAGAGAGGTGTTCATGAACAAAAAGATTTAAATTACATGAATTCCGTTATTAATTTTGTTGTTTAAGTTTGTTTTTAATGTATTTTTGTGCCCTCAAGAGGAAAAACGTGGAAAAAACAAGTCTTTTTTTTCTTTCTTTCAAATGAAATGTTTAACATGGCAAAGAATGCTAACTAATTTCACACGAGTTCCGTAGCAAATATATGTAGTGATAATTGCCCAAATGAAGATGACAAAAACATACAGCTTAATAAATGAATGAGTATAACAAACAAATTAATATTAATTTAGCATCTGTATACAAAATATACTTCTTATTGAATTTAATTGAGAACGCAGACGATATAGCAATTAAAACAATTAAAAGATATCATGATTTTTAGTTTATGCTGTCGTTGTTTTGATCTATTTATTGTAAGTTTGTAAGACATAACATAAATTCACGCCTTATATTCTCCAAGCCAAATATTCCTCTGTACATCTGTCAGATAGCTTTTTTTTACTCTTACAGTAACTCTGCCACCCCTTTGGAGATTTTTCTCGTGAACATTGAGACTAAGTTTGAGAGTTTATACATACATATACTTACGGCTATAAATCCCTAGAAGGGGTAGCCAGAGCTAAGGAATTAGAAATTCCTCAGCAACTTTTGGAAGTTGCGTGGGGAATAGATGGTGAAATAAAGGTTTAAAGGTGAAAGTTTATATCTGAGTATATTCTGGCATTCTATGAAACTAAGGGATTTTGGTCCACATTCGTATTATTGCACCTACTCACCTACCAAGATTTCTCATGTCATTTGATCCCTTAAATCACGTTATAATCAGCAAGATAAACAAATGTAAGTGACCGACCGAGCAAAGTTATTGACAAAAACATGTTTATACTTTCGCGTGTGAATCGCGTGATATCATTCGACATCGTAAACATAGTAATTATGTATTTCATATGGTTTTAATCTCATTATCATTGGGCTAATAAAAATGCAATTTTCATCACTGCATTTTCGTGGAACCGCGGTTTTTATCGCGTTTTTCGTTGTCATCCGCTGCAAGATGATACAATAAAGATTATTCATTACATAGGGAAAATAATTTTCCGTTCACCGACTCTTTTTAACAAACACCAAAATTTCTATATGTGCATTAAATCTCAGATTAGAATAGAATAGAAGATACTTTATTGCTCATCACAAAAGAAATATATTTACAAAAATTGTTTTTTTTGTATATTGGTTCGTCGGTAACGAATTGGCTCAGAAACAGCTCAGCCAATTCCAATTGACCAATGGGAAAAGATAACTTTTCGAACAAATATAGGCAATATATTATCACGCTAAATATCATAGGGGTTCAGCGGAGAAAAATACTTATCACCACCACCGGGCGTAGCCGGGGCGAAACCACTAGTTAGGTTATAAATGCAATTCTACCGATTTTACTCCCAACGTAATTAGCCTCCATATTACCATGATAGGTAGAAAGACCGCCCGTCAATACAGACAGGCGTGTCGGGTCAACCCTTCACCAATTTCACGGTCACGGTCAACCTTACGTGAGTACACTGTCCAAGTACAAGTACAATAACGTGGGTACTCTGAACACCAGACCAGGTGACGATGTCACGTGATGTTTAGAAGTCTTAGTACCTCTACCACCCCTGCCAGTGGACGCTTCAGTTTTGAGTAATTAGCCTCCGTATATACTTTGACGTTAATTATATATAAATATACACCATTCTTGTACCAAATGTGCAAATAATTGAACAGCAATGACCTACGATGACTCTTTTAATTGAAATTTCTATGCTTGGCAGATGTGCCAATATTAATTATTGCTGTCACTTTGCAACTATCTTAATCTATATAATTTCATTCATATACTCACGGTCATAAATCCCAAAAAGGGGTAGCCAGAGCTTGAGAGCTAGAAACTCCTCAGTCACATTTGGAAATCGATAGGGGATAAAATGATAGAAATAAAGTATCGTTGGTGATGGGTCTTCAACCACATCGCCCAAAAATCCACCCTTAGTAGTCTCTTACGGAACCCACGGGTAGAAAGGGGTAGTGGCATTCTAAGGCAGCACTACACGGCATATCTGTATAATCCGTATTATAATGTCGTTTCTATTTTTAATATTTTTTATTGCACGTGTACGCTATCTTTACAAAAATGTTTGACAGATTAATATGCACCTTAATAACTCATTATAAAACTCTTGACGCTGTAAAATCTTTTGTTTTATGAATCTAAAGATAAAGTTGTTTATATTGTAAACGACAAAAAATAAACGTTGCACCCTCTTATCTATAAGTAACATATTTCATAAGATAGATAAAATGTTTTGATTGTTTACTTTTAATTTTAAGCACGTTTTTATAAAGCTTTGTTTAACCGCGTTTGCTGTGTAGTGTCGGCTTAGAATAACACTACCCCATTTCTGCCGGTGGGTGTACGTAAGACGCGACTAACGGTGTTGGGGCTTTTAAGAGATTTTCGGGCGATGCGGTTGGAGACCCATCCCCAACAACCTTT
Organism: Bedellia somnulentella; assembly: GCA_963576735.1. Classification (NCBI taxonomy): domain Eukaryota; kingdom Metazoa; phylum Arthropoda; class Insecta; order Lepidoptera; family Bedelliidae; genus Bedellia; species Bedellia somnulentella. Next base: position 17,086,685 of record OY755181.1, on the reverse strand, counting down.
ATTTTGCCATCTTTTCCCCACTCAACTTTCCAAAAGTGGCTGAGGAACTTCTAGTTCCTTAGCTCTGGCTACCCCTTCTTGGGATTTATAGCCGTGAGTATATGTATGTATGTATGTTGTTTAACCGCAACGCAAACTGATTTAATCTAACAAATAAAATACTTGTTTTTTTCTATTCTTAATTTAAATGAAATTAATATTTATTCCCCCTTCCATAATAGGGATCCCTCCTAGATGAGATATGATTTTTGGCGGTTTTTATATAATGGTGTAAAAGCCTTTTTATGCAAAGCAAGAATTAGCTGTTTTTGTAATTCGTCATATATATCTATATATTATCTATTTTTGTAAATAGGACGTAGATATATTTATTTGAAGTTGTCTCTGGTATGACCGACTTTTTACCTCATAAGTCATACTAAACCCTTTCACGAAGCTCCTAAAGGACAAACAACGGTACATTAGTACTTGTGTTTATTACAGTTAGGGCTGAGCTTCGACCTTAATACGGGTTTGAAATCAAGTCTTTCGATATCTCAGAGTATTTCGCGCGCATCTTTACAATATCACCTTAAGTTACTAATACGGCCCAGGTATGACCGCCCACCGCCCTGGACAAAGCAAGGTAAACAAAACACACACATTTTTGACTAACTTTTACTCGTACATACATACATACATATACTCACGGCTATAAATCCCTAAAAGGGGTAGCCAGAGCTGAGAAATTAGAAATTTCTCAGCCACTTTTGGAAGTTGAGTGGGGAAAAGATGGTAGAATAAAGGTTGTTGGTGATGGGTCTCCAACCGCATCGCCTAAAAATCCCATAAAAAGCCCCAATACCGTTAGTCGCCTCTTACGTACACCCACCGGAAGAAATGGGGTAGTGCTATTCTAAGCCGACACTACACAGCTTCCTTTACAGCTTTTACTCGAATATGTTTATTAACTAAATTTTTTGTAACTCTAGTTTTTTTGAAGGGATGATGTTTCGCTGTTGGCGCCTATGTGGCTTTACCTTGACGTCATGTGTGCCGGGCAGCTAAAGAGCTTATTCCATTACACTTTTATCGTAGCTGAAATCGGAGGTCCTTCACAGTCACTGCCGCAGAAGGCCACAGACGCTTGTTATTCCACTACACCGATTTCAGTTTCTGAATCATTCGCGAGCGCGATTTTTGCGGGCGGTCGTACGAAATTGCTCCCGTCTTTTTTTTAAAACGCTCTCTATCAAACTCTCTTATGGACTATCCCACTCTCATTCAATAAACGACGACACATTGCGTCTATATATCTCTTTCGCTACTATACTTACATATATCCTATTCATGTACACAACCTTTTCCAAATATTTTTACGTCATATTTCACACAAAATATTAAATAGGCGGGAACTCCTATATGACTTAAAAATAAAAGATATTTATTAAAAAGTTTGCCGGGGTCGTACGAAGTGGCGATCGATAGTTTCAGCCTACCCCAATGAGAGGTAATGGCGTTAGTATAAGTATGCATATATGTGATTGAACGTATTTGCTTACCCCAATGGGAAATAATGGCGTGAGTATATGTATGCATGTATGTAATTATACGCCTGTGCCTACCCCCACGGGAAGTGATGGCGTGAGTGTAAGTATGCATATTTGAAACAATACGTATCTGCCTACCCCTTACGGAAAAATGGCGGGAGTTTAAGTATGTATGTATGCAATTAAAATTATCTGCTTACCACAAGCGGAAGTAAAAGCGTGAGTATATGCGCGTATGTATGTAATTAAACGTATCTGCCTCCTCCGATGGGAAGTAATGGCGTGAGTATATATAATATAATATAATTTCCATGTATGTGATAAAACGTATTTACCTACCCCAATCGGAAATAATAGCGTGAGTATATGTATGTATGTAAGAATATAATTATAGGTACATATCCGCCTACCCCTATGAAATGGAACCCCTACCTACCTAACTACCCCTGGAATTAATGGCGTGAGCATATGTATATCTGCTATAAAACTTTTATTATCTTTTTTTGTTTACGTAATTTCAATCATAGGCATGAAAAATTTTGGCACGTCCTCTCGCTGTGGCGGGCGCGAGGCGACTAAATCGTCTGAACGTTATTCCACCTTCCTGATGCTAGCAGTACACATTGGGCCAATCATTGGGCCAAGCATTGGGCCAGTGTCTGGCCGTTTAATTTGTGAAGCATTTACACATTGGTGAGGTGCCCAGTCTGCATTGGCGTTTCAACAAAGATGGACGTGGAAACGGTCGTAGCCGCGGCAGTCTATCTAATATCATTTAATGATTTCCTACATGTTGATTTTTTTTTAAAAATATAATTAATAATGAGTTCTTATTATTAATAATAGGTTCACTTTGATAACATTCAATAAATTTTAATGTTGTTTTAATAGCTGTATAGTGCCAGCTTAGAATAGCACTACCCCATTTCTTCCGATGGGTGTACGTAAGAGGCGACTAACACTATTGGGGCTTTTAAGCGATTGTTGGACGATGTGGTTGGAGATCCATCAACAACAACCTTTATTTCACCATCTTTTCCCCACGAAAATTCCAAAAGTGGCTGAGGAATTTTTAATTTCCTAGCTCTGTCTACCCCTTCAAGGGATGTATAGCCGTGAGTATATGTACGTATGTATGTAAATTTTAATGTCTCTTCGCTTATCCACGCCATCGAAGCAGCTATCTTTAATAAAAAGTTCACGCGCTGCACTACCGCATCCACTGACAGTTGACATCGAACTGAATAAGCCGCCAACGTGTGAACGCTGTTGGCGGGACGCGCCAAGATCCTTTGATGTGTGGTAAAAAACCGACACCGCTCCGGATAGCTGGCCAGCGTTGGCGACCAATCACCAACACCACCAATGTAGCGCCAAGTAGCCCTCTACACGCTGGCCCAATGCTTGGCCCAATGCTTGGCCCAATGATTGGCCCAATGTGTACTGCTAGCTTTAGACGGAGCTACAAAAATGTAGTGAGCTAGGAGCCGAAATTTGTCTCTTTATCGGAAGCCTAGCGTTCTGAACGTTATTCCACTAGTCTGAATTCAGATTCTGTGGCTGTCGGACGTCTGAGTCCAGGCAAATGGAATAAGCTCTTAAGTGAACCTATTTATATTTATATGTTTCGGATAGGGAGAGGAAAGAAGTCGTAAAAAATCACCAAACGGCCTATCGCCCGATTTGTGAATCGAGCATTCAAGCTGAGAACGACTTAAGTAACGTTTTGTAAGAAAGAAAAAGAAAAAAATCAGTTGTTAAGAATTCAATGCGACAGAACGATACTTAAATTGTTCTCAGCTTGAATACTCAGTTCAGAAATCGGGCGTATGTCTTACAGCGCTGCGCTCGAAACTCTCGGGACGTCTATGTAAAATGGCAGGAAAAGGGGTACTTATTTTGGGTTCTTCGACCTCGTCGGCGAGGTCGGTGTCTGGACTGGTATGCTCCTTGTTCGTGAGTGGCTTAAGATTGCGGGAGATCGGGTCGTCGGGATCCGAGAGAACGTTACGTCATTCTTTAATAACAAGAAAGATCGACTGATATTAATACATCCCAGAAACCTGCTCAAGACCTGTGCAAAAAGACCTAACTAAAAGATTACCTTTTCACCTTTTCCATCGGTCGTTTTAGTTATATATTCATAAATAAAAGATGTTATTAAAGGAAAGAAAAATTTCGACACTGGCGGGGTTCGAACCCGCGACCTTCGGGTATACGCCCCCGTCGCTCTGCCAACTGAGCTACAGTGTCAGTTGTGTCGAAATTTTTCTTTCCTTTAATAACATCTTTTATTTATGAGTAATAATCCCCACATGAGGAATTCATGTCAAAAAACATTAAATTAGTTATATATTTTATAATAAAGCCTGTAAGTGCTAACCTTGTTTAAAGTATACATACACACATACATATACTCACGGCTATAAATTCCTAGAAGGGGTAGCCAGAGCTAAGGAATTCGAAATTCCTCAGCCACGTTTGGAAAGTTGAGTGGGGAAAAGATGGTAAAATAAAGGTTGTTGGTGATGGGTCTCCAACCGCATCGCCCAACAATCCCTTAAAATCCCCATCTATCTATCTATCCATCCCTATTCTATTCTATTCTATTCTAAGCCGACACTACACAGCAGACAGAAGTTTGTTTAAAATGTGTAAAGTATTACTAATAAATAAAGAATAATAATATTAATAATAATAAAAGATTTTATTTGTCTTTAACACATACAAAAGAAATGGTGCCATGACAACAAACAATAAGAAATAAGTATTAACAAAGCGAACAATAGCATATAACAGTAAAATAAAAGACAAAATGGTACAGAGCTCGGTCTATCCACTACAAGCAACAACAACAACCACAAATTAGACATTGACATCTTTCATGACTCCTTCAGTTTTGTTTAAGAAAAAAAATTGTCAGAAATACTAGTAATTGCCATGCTAATTTTGTTAATCCTGTTTGTTTCGCTAGTTTTAACAAAGTTGGTTATAAACTTTTTTCATGTTTTATATATTGTTACAGTATAATTATATGTTTAGTCAGTGTTGTCGTTAATGTAATATAATTAAACAATGTCGTGTACGCCTTTAAGGGTTTTCACAACTAAATTTTTATTAATGTAAAATTAACTACTATTATGTCTGTTGTGTTAACTGCCGGTGTGCCTTATTTAAATAAATAAATAAATACAAGCAGATAGCTCCGATTTTCAGCTCTGACCAAAGAAATAAATAAAGGAAAGGAAAATTTCGACACAGGCGGGAATCGAACCCGCGACCTCGGGTATACGCCCCGACGCTCTGCCAATTGAGCCACCGTGTCAATGGCTGCCAGCGCGAAATTCTTCTATCCTTTATTTCTTTTACACGTTTAAGTATTTTTTCTTTCCTAGTAAATTTTTCTTTTCTTTATTTATTAGTAATAATCCCCACATGAGGTTTTCATGAACAAAAAGATTTAAATATGTAAAACATTTATAAATTTTATACTACACACACCCTCCTTTTAGGGATTTATAGCCGTGAGTATATGTACAACTAAACTAACATTAATTAATTCATCCCATTAGGTCGCAATGGCTAATCTCTTGTGCTTCATTAATATTCATAAATATTTTATACCTATCTATTCCTTGTACTTCGTACGCTTGCTTTCTTGAGCTCATTCTTTTTTAGATCTAATGTGTCCTTCAAGAAATTCCGAAACTGATACCATCCACTTTGGCTCTATTTCATCAATCCTCTCGATGTGCCCATCCATAATACTTTTTTATAATATTATCTTTCACTAAGCCACTTACACCAATCATACTTTTCTTCAGTCAATCACATAGCAAAATATTTCATTTTTTTCTGAGGGGACCTCTTCTTAAACTGCATTTACTCTCTCTACTCATAGCTACTTCTACCTCACCAAAAATTCTCTGCCATGCCTAAACTCTATCTAGGCATGAATGCTTCGCGATGCCACTAACAAATATTTCCTCGTCGAAAATTTGTATAGGTTTTAGTCTGATAGTAGAAGCACAAGGCTTCATTAATATTCATAAATATTTTATACCTACCAATTCCTTGTACTTCGTACGCTTGCTTTCTTGAGCTCATTCTTTTTTAGATCTAATGTGTCCTTCAAGAAATTCCGAAACTGATACCATCCACTTTGGCTCTATTTCATCAATCCTCTCGATGTGCCCATCCATAATACTTTTTTATAATATTATCTTGCACTCAGCCCCTTACACCAATCATACTTTTCTCCAGTCAATCACATAGCAAAATATTTCATTTTTTTCTGAGGGACCTCTTCTTAAACTGCATTTACTCTCTCTACTCATAGCTTTGCTGTGTAGTGTCGGCTTAGAATAGCACTACCCCATTTCTTCCGGTGGGTGTACGTAAGAGGCGACTAACGGTATTGGGGCTTTTAAGGGATTTTTGGGCGATACGGTTGGAGACCCATCACCAACAACCTTTATTTCACCATCTTTTCCCCATGCAACTTCCAAAAGTGGCTGAGGAATTTCTAATTCCTTAGCTCTGGCTACCCCTTCTAGGGATTTATAGCCGTGAGTGTATGTATGTATGTACTCATAGACTTCTACCTCACCAAAAATTCCCTGCCATGCCTAAACTATAACTAGGCATGAATGCTTCGCGATGCCAAAGTGGAGCGAAGTGGCGAGTTTTGTTTCCAGTTATTTCTCATATATTTACTTGGGAAATGATTAAAGTAGATTGATTGAAAAAAACTCTCCGTCCTTGCCTGGTACTCGATGCTTATGACCTTATGCATAGTTTGGCAGAGATCGGACCAGCTGTTTAGGAGAAGTTAGGTTACAAGCAAAATACAAACGTCTCGCACGCTCCATCATTACATCTGACAAGTCATTATGATGTAATGTACCTATTATATGCTGTGTAGTGCCGGCTTAGAATAGCACTACCCCAATTCTTCCGGCGGGTGTACTTAAGAGGCGACTAACGGTATTGGGGCTATTAAGGGATTTTTGGGCGATGCGGTTGGAGACCCATCACCAACAACCTTTATTTTACCATCTCTTCCCCATGCAACTTTCCAAAAGTAGCGGAGGAATTTCTGATTGCTTAGCTCTGGCTACCCCATCTAGGGATTTATAGCCGTGAGTATATGTATGTATGTATGTATGTTTTAAAGCCAATGTTACTTCTAGAGTTGTGGTTGTAAATTAACTTTTGATATTTGGTTTAGTGGTTTCGATGCTTGTTCATTACAAAAACACACTAACAAATATTTCCTCGTCGAAAATTTGTATAGGTTTTAGTCTGATAGTAGATCACATAAAGTAGATCACACAAGCTTTTTTTGGTAGTTTTTGTTTTACCGATCCCTGCGATACAGGCTCCGCCTAGTGCAAGGATCATCAATTTACTTTGTATCTATAATTTTTGGTGTGTTAATAAACTGTTTTTTTTATAACGAACAGTTACGACTCTGAAGGAGATTGTTAACTTACCAGCAACGTCCATGGCTTCGTCCAACGACGCTGTGCTGGCGATTTTCTCCTTCTCTTTAACTGGAGTCACCGTCATTTTCGCTGAAATAAGTAAATAATTTGTTTTATTTAATACTTAATGCCGCGGCCACACATTGGATAAAATTTGAGTCCAAGCTTGGCTAAGAATTAAATGGCCAAGAGTTGTACCAAGATGAATACGCCTCACATTCGCTCCGATACGTTTTGGCAAACTTCTTGCCAAAATCGTTGGATGGTGGGAATGCTGCCCGCCTACCCCCTTCACTCCCCTCGCCTTTGATCGTGTACAAAAAACCGATACATCGCGGGTCGATATTGGCTATTAGACGCAATGTTCATTTAATGTCCAATATGTGACCAACACCGTTCCCCACATTGGTCTATTGGATCCAAGGAAGCTTGGACTCAAATTTTATCCAATGTGTGGCCGCGGCATTAGGAAATAATATGACATGAATACATACTTATTATTGCTGATAAATATCTTAAAAAAAGTTTAGCCAGAGTTTCAGGATCCGAAATTTGTCAGACACATTTGGAACTTGTGTGAGTATAATCAAATATATTTTTTTTATCTTTAACGGCATCGCTAAACAATCACTTAAAAAGCCCATATTCCCGAAGTCATCCCGACCCCCTCTTTGGCGTTTATAGCCATATAAAATAACCAAATTATTTATCACTTTTATTTACACATAATGCAAGTATAACTTGACAACTAAATAATACCTTATTTTTGTGAGGACTATAACAGGTGACTGTAAATTTAGTTTCAAATTTAAAGCAATTGAACACAAATCTACCACACTCTTAATATTTTAAATTTGATATAACACTATAGGTATATTTCATTCTTCATGCTCGCGACTAACATTAATAAAATGTTCCAATCTCGTAATAAAAATATCTTATTTCGTTTAACCTCTCCGCGGTTCATTTGCTATCTCATTTTGGATGTCAAGTGCATAGTAATCGTTGCGGCTTCATTACTTAAAATTACTGTTTTATTTGGAAAGAAAATCATACATGTGAATTTTAATTATTTGTCTTTTTTTTCTATACTAATATTATAAAGAGGAACACTGCGTGTCTTTATAATTTTGTAATTAATAAGTTCCGAAACCATTCCAAGATTTTAATATTTTTTTCATCCATATAATCCTATAGCCTTCAGTAATAACTTCACGCTAAATTCATAAGAGGTGAGCAGTGACTGAGAAAAATTCGATATTTGAAAAATAAAACACTTCCCATAGGTCACCAGTTCAAGCGTATGATCTCCAACTCTTTATGGTTTTAGATTTCTATTGTTTTAATTTTGGAAATTTGTTGAGCAGGAATATCTCAGTATATAGTTAAATAAAAAACGGTTTTCTTTATATGACTTCAATATTTTGCAAAGTCGTTGGGTCTCACTACACATTAAAAGACATAAAGGTATTTATGGGGATTCGCCCATGATTATTAATTAGATGATTTGTGGTAATTGAATATGATACTTCACTCATAAAAGGTCATTCCTAAGCAGTGTGTGCATCAGATCAAAACCTGCTTGTAAACTGCCGTTTTGTTGTAGCAAATAATTTAAGGATCGCGTATGTTTTATTGCGTCCGGTTTTTTAGATTTTTTTTCGATATTGAATGCATTACTATTCGAAAAAAAATATTAAAAAAAACACTAATAACGAGATTTTTTAATGTGAACCTTTTTTTAAAACTATTACTTTTATTTATTATATTATAACGCATTCAATTTAAGTTAATTTTTTTTGGCTTATGCAATAATTACAACCATTAAAAACTTTATGTTTAATTTTATTTATACAAAAAATACTATATAATATTTTATAGTTGTTTGATTAGCAGAATAAATATAAGACTATTTTAAATTATTAAGTATAACTTTTGTTAAAAAAAAGTTTTGATAATAGCTTTTTGACATTATAACTTATGGATTATATTTTCATTGACATAAAAAATATAAATAAAGCCATATAAACTTAATAACACAATGGCGATCGATAGTCTCTGCCTACCCCAATAAAAATAATGGGCGTGAGTATAAGTAAGTAAGTAAGTACATACATACATACATACATATGCTCACGGCTATAAATCCTTAGAAGGGGTAGCCAGAGCTAAGGAATTGGAAATTCCTCAGCCACGTTTGGAAATTTTAGTGGGGAAAAGATGGTAAAATTAAAGGTTTTCGGTGATGGGTCTCCAACCACATCGCCCAAAAATCCCTTAAAAGCTCCAAATTCGTTAGTCGCCTCTTACGTACACCCACCGGAAGAAATGGGGTAGTGTTATTCTATGCCGACACACAGCTGTGTAAGTAAGTAACACATTATAAATCAAGAACTTAAAAAAATAATCACTTATTTATGTATATATTTTAATAACTCTTACCTTATAAAGTCGTAATATTATCAGAACCAAGAACAACCACACACAGCCCAGTGCTAAGTAACACTGAGATGATAATGACCGACTGCACGGTCGCACTGCAGTACTGATAGTGAACGATGTGATTCCCGCGGTATAGATTGACTTAGGTGTAGACTTTCAGCTAATATTCAGTAATGATAAAAGTGGAATTATTTAATAATATATTATCTGTGCTTTATTAATTGCTGTGTAGTGTCGGCACCGAATAGCACTACCCCATTTCTTCCGGTGGGTGTACGTAAGAGGCGACTAACAGTTTAAGGGCTTTTAAGGGATTTTTGGACGATGCGGTTGGAGACTCATCACCAACAACCTTTATTCTACCATCTTTTCCCCACTCAACTTTCCAAAAGTGGCTGAGGAATTTGTAATTCCTTAGCTCTGGCTACCCCTTCTAGGGATTTATAGCCGTGAGTATATGTATGTATGTTATTTAACTCGTTGTGTAGTGTTGGTTCTAGTGACACAAACCGTTTCTTCCCGCAGATGTCGTAAGAGCTTAGGGTAAAGGATTTCTTTAAGTGTTTCATGGGCGACGGGATAGGACACTCATCACCAACTTTTTTACAATCAGTCAAATTTCAAAAGTGGCCGAATAGTTATATCTGGCTAACTCTATTTGTGATTTTTAGCTGGCACTCTGTAAATGTAAATAGCTGTGCTTGCCAATGAAATTTAAGTATCACTAACAAGATTTTAAAAATCCACTTCAGCGGGGATCGAACCCGCAATCTACGGACCGAGAGGCTAGGCATATATCCACTCGGCCGTCGTCGTCGTCGTCGGACGTCGTCAAACTATATAAAATCTACAACTCTTGCTTTCTGTTTTTGATACTACCACGCAGGGAATTTTTAAATTTAACATACTTTAAGTAGTTATAAAATTAGTAAACTACAATATCGAATTAGGCTTGTCCTGTAATGGTATTGTTAATGTGGAAAAATAAATAAACAAATAAATAGTTTTTTCTATCTTATAGGAGTTTTACGTTCTCCACGTTACTTATGTACCCCTAAACTTAAAGCGTATTGTAAACACCAACATTTCTATTGCAGAGAGACGTGGGTTCCATTCCGACGAGAAAACGGGTAACCGGAGTTTCAGAATAAAAAAATCCTTATCAACTTTTGGAATGTGAGTAAGAAAAAATAATTGCCGTGTAGTGCTGGCTTAGAATGTCGCTACCCCTCTCTACCCACGGGTGTCGTAAGAGGCGACTAAGGGTATTGGGGCTTTTTATTGGATTTTGGGCGATGCGGTTGGAGACCCATCACCAAAAACCTTTATTTTTACCATCTTTTCCCCACTCAACTTCCAAAAGTGGCTGAGGAATTTATAATTCCTTAGCTCTGGCTACCCCTTCTAGGGAAATATAGCCGTGAGTATATGTATGTATGTATGTAAAAAATAGTAATTTCAAGGTTGTTAGGGATGGGTTTCCAGGCACATCGCCCAAAAGTTACTTAAAAGCCCCAAAGACCTAAGTCGCCTCTTACGACAAAAGCGTAAAGAAATGGGTAAGTGCTATTCTAAGCCGACACGACACAGCTACGAGTATACTGATGAATATTGTAGTAAAAACTATTGGCCATAGCTTTTAAAGCTAATCTCTTATTCTTCATAGTTTCGATACTAAAAAAGAAAAAAAAAGAAAAGATTTTTTTTTTATTTAGCACACATATACAGAATTCAATGACATAATTTAAGGAAATGGTTTCGCTAAATTGGGCCCACAATCAGTAATTTCTGATTTGTGTATACATAGTGTATATATAGTATACACAAAATCAGAACTGGTTTTCATTATGAGCCCTACATGGTGATGACAGTACGTCAGCAGCTATTTATATAAACTAGAAAATTAAAAACAATACGATACTGCTTATGTTATGCTGTTAAAGAGTTTATTTTAACGTGCTGATCTCAGGAACTGGTTTGAATTCAACATACGTACATATACTAACGGCTGTAAACTCCTAGAACAGATAGCCAGGGCTTCGAAATAAGAAATCCCTTAGCCACCTTTGAAAGTTGAGTGGGGAAAAGTTTGTAAAACAAAGATTTTTGGTGATAGATCATCAACCGCATCGCCCAAAAATCACTTTAATGGCCTCAATACTCTTAGTCACCTGTTACGAACAACACAAGAAGAAAATGGGTAGTGCTATTCTATTTTAATGTTGGATAGTCCATTGCCGTGTAGTGCCGGCTTAGAATGTCGCTACCCCTTTCTACCCACGGGTGTTGTAAGAGGCGACTAAGGGTATCGGGGCTTTTTATTGGATTTTTGGGTGATGCGGTTGGAGACCCATCACCAAAAACCTTTATTTTACCGCCTTTTCCCCACTCAACTTCCAAAAGTGGCTCAGGAATTTATAATTCCTTGGCTCTGGCTACCCCTTCTAGGGAATTATAACCGTGAGTATATGTATGTATGTATGTATGTATAGTCCATTAATCGAAGGAAGGCTATACGCAATAGAAATCCTTGATACTTGAGAAATAACACTACCCGTGCAAAGCTGGTCCTATAGTAGGAAAATAACGTTGATTTCACTAAGCAATTATGTAAGAATGAAAACAGTATGTCGATTATAAAGTATGGTATAAAATGTTTTAAAACAATGAAATTTATACGCAGTTTGCATGAATAAGAATTTTCTTGTTACTTTTTACATATATAGGTACATATACTCACGGCCATAAATCGCAAAGGGGGGTAGCCAGAGCTTCAGAGCTAGAAACTCCTCAGTCACATTTGGAAATTGATAGGGTACAAGATGGTGGAAATAAAGTGTCGCGTGGGTGATGGGTCTCCAACAACTCTAACTTCCCGAGGGTAGAAAGGGGTAGTGACATTCTAAATCCCCACTACACGGCATGTTAGTTTTTAATAAAATACAAATATTTTTTTTTTATTATTATTTGGTCTACAAACTGGATTATATTATAACTTAAGAATAAACAAAATGCGTTAGTGAACAGATATAAATGAAATCCTACTAAGAGTAGACACAGTATGCCTTCATGAACTGGAATTAACTGAACTACAATTTTGTTAATCTAATTGTAATTATATTCTAATTCTAAAGCTTTATATGCATGTGTAATTTAAACTTGAAAAAGGATACTAATTAAATATCAGTGTATAGAAATCACTACTGGATACAGGCCTCCCCTAATGATCTTCATAACGACCGGCCGACCTGTGCTTCCCTCACCCATCGTCTTTCCACGATTTCAACCAATTCGGCATATCCTCACCGCATCGTCAGGTGCGCCTATTGCCACTATAGCTGAGCAAATTTTCAGGCTGTATCAGTGACCGCAGATCTTCTTGTTGCGGATCAGACCACGTAGTGAAGTTCCTAACACAGCTTTTGGCTGTGAATCAGATAAGTTGAGTGGGGAAAAGATCGCAAAGTAAATGTTTTTGGTAATGGGTCACCGCATCGCCTAAAAATGCCGACATTACACAGCATACCATGACATACATACATACCTATCCTCTACTACTTTTTACCACCTTTTCCCCACTCACATTTCCAAGAGTGGCTGAGGAATTTCTAATTCCTTAGTTCTGGCTACCCCTTCTAGGGATTTACAGCCGTGAGTTTAAGTATGTATGTACTTTTCTGGATAAATTACTATTACTATAGGTAGGAAGGTAAATTGAATAAGCAATATTTGAAGAACAAGGAAAGAGCGTGTTATACTTACGTGAGAAGTATTGGCAAGTGATAATTTCTATAATTATCCTCACGATATTTTTCTTGCTAACTCAATTGTATAGAGCTCAGGTTTAAATGAAATCCTGTCGTTACATTACTTTGTGTTTACTTGCAACTTTAAAGACTTATTGCATAAACTATGGTGTTATCCCCTTTCAATAGAATTCTCAGGAAATACATTCCATGAATAACTTTTGTATTTCAATAAATAAGGAAAATTGGTTTGAATGCAGTTATAAATACCAATATAAAGACCTTTCGTTAAAAAGGAACAATCAATTTTAATTATAGATCAAATTATGACGCTTTCCTAAGGAATTAGTACATTTTGTAAGCATTTAATTATTTTTTATTTTTTGTTGTCCGTAGAATAGATTGAAAGATATTGTTATTTTGTTAATAAATTGTGTATGTTAAAGTGAAACATGAGCGAATTAGGTTTATATCTGTGATGTTTATGTTTTTGTAAATAAATTAATAAATTATTGATAGAAAAAGATAGATAGATAAAACATTTATTTCCACAACTAAGACACACAAATTATAACAGCATAATCACATACATTACAAAAACAAAAGAACATTACAACACCAATTTTGTGAGTCGCAGCAATGAAAATGGGATCCAACTCAGCGTTGAAATTTGCTTTACTTAAAACACTGATTTTCAGTTGTTTCCCTGGGCGGACCATTTAGCAAAGACTAACATTTAAATTCCTATAACTATAAGATAATAACTTATAAAAATTACAATATTAAAACTACAAATTATATAAACCAAAATAATGAAAACGAGATATTATTATTTCGCCGCCAATTCGCAACCTTAATCACACCAATTCATTAGCCATTTAGACCAACTCATGATTCATATACCACTACATGCGCAAAAGATTTCGGAATATTTAATGCCTGTTTACTTAATAAGTATGTTTTAAAATTATTCTTAAAACTTTGTTTAGATGCTATATTTCTTATCGGTGGTGGAATATTATTCCAACACTTAAAACACTACACTAACACTAAAAGACTCTAAAGTATCGTGGATCACAGTGCACTTCGGAGTACTACTCAATCCACTGATGGATCGAGGAAGTGGATCCTAGGGGACAAAGGGATTCAATCATACGCCAAAAAGAATGGTTATTTTACATACATACATACATATACTCACGGCTATATTTCCCTAGAAGGGGTAGCCAGAGCTAAGGAATTCGAAATTCCTTAGCCACTTTTGGAAGTTGAGTGGGGAAAAGGTGGTAAAAATAAAGGTTTTTGGTGATGGGTCTCCAACCGCATCGCCCAAAAATCCCTAAAAGCCCCAACACCGGAAGAAATGGGGTAGTGCTATTCTAAGCCGGCACTACACAGCAGGTCTTTTTATCGAGCTCAAAATCGGATATGGGGATATATGACATAGTCCTTGTAAAGTTAGGGCTAGGTAACTGTTTACGGTTAGGAGCTTGGCTATAAATGAGATCTGATTCATCTTTTTGACATTGAGATTGAGACTGATATTGTCTCGTCTTGGCCACATTTTACATAAAAAAAATATTGTGGGATTTATCTATGTATTCAAGACTCATTATAAATCCTAAGACGGAGTAGCCAGAGCTTCGGTTTAACAAATTGTTCAGTCACTTTGGAAGTTGAGTGGAGAAAAGATTGTACATAAAAAAGATATACAATAGCACGTTGCAAAAAAATTATCGACTATCTCGTTAAATTACTACTTTATTGGTAGTACTGTGTTATAGCTGAGACCGACGGATTAACGTGCCCTCCGAACACGAAATCATTTTTGTTTTCAGATAATCAGCATTATCGTACCATTCTGGGAAATCATACAATATCTTTTTTTCGCTTTAGCTCCTTGGAATTGTACGGGGTTTATCGCTAGACCACGGAAACAGTCATTGATTAATAAGTATGAATGGCTGCTTTTGCTTTTTACAATTGATAGGTCATTATCGTCTATTGTACAAACCCTAGTATCTTATCTTCAGATAAACATAATAGAAAACTATGCTGGAGGCTATATTTTCTATGTACATTCAGATAACAAGAGTTGTTGAGTAGTTTACTACTCTTGGTCCAACATTGATTTTGTCTGTTTGGTGAAAGAGTTTCTGAGAAGAGATTAGTAAATCTAGTAAATAGCGAACTTATGACATGATGAAAAAATAAGCATGCCCTTTTAACACTCCGGACGCCTGTAATTTTTAGCACATACCTTCTCTGTTCTGGAGGCCTAGCACGAGCGCTATTTTATCGTCACGATATCGGTCAGAATGAGAGGACAGTATACGATACTAAGTAGGTGCGTAAGAGATGGCTGCTTTATACCACGCGATGTCTAGTTTCAATAAAATCTTTTCTCAAAGATTTCCGTGACCTTTAACAAGTTGTTGATCCTTCTTAAAGTAGACCTACTCCATCGTCCAGTACATGGTCGTCACTCCAGAAACTTCCATCCTCAACGGACGTCGTTAGTTCCAGTGCAATGCGCTTATTATCAATTAAGTTTTGTAACTCTTGTTGTACTCTTGTCATCCCAAGATTGTGATATGACTACTAATACTATAAGATCCCGCTGCTAAATCCCTTCGTTCTTTACGTATTGAGTTGATATTATATAAGTATAGCTATTATATAAGTCATAAAATATAAACAGAAACAATGGCATAGTTTGTGAAATATATTTGGATATCTCGCGTTTTTAACAGATGGCAACCCTAATTTGCGGCCGCTTTCTCACAGGCAGCTATGTATTATCATATTAGAAAAAAATAGCCTTAATTTCATAAAAGAAATATGCGTGTAACTTATGAACGCACGCACCAAAATAAACCTACCTACACCTGGCTGCCAGGCTCCAATTTCACCAACGCGACAAGTGCTACAATTGTAAATTTATCAAGATCACTGTTACTATCACTAGCGTCACTACTACTCGCATGGAGAGCCATTTCGAAATACGCGTGTATCAACCACGAAATACTACAATTGTCACGCAAATCCGACAAGTGCTCAATCTCATGTCAAGATTCTACGACAATTCTACAAATATGTCGACTAAAATAATAATTACTGTTTCACAACACAATTGTAATACATACAATTGTAGCAAAATGCCTGTCAAGTTTGTAAGCATTTCTATAGAAAATATTTCATAAAATTGTAATATGTCACAATTTGCTTGACAATTGTAGCTCGACATATGTCACTGACAATTGTAATCGTGGTGAAATTGGAGCCAGGTAGTTGCGGCCGAATTTGCAACGGCACCCATTAATTTTTATATTCTTTACTAGCGACCCGTCCCGGCTTCGCACGGGTGCAATGCAAAATATACCTACTACAGAATGTCCTTATACACAACGTTCACAGCTTTTTTGTCATTAGCCAATACAAACATGTTTTGCTTAGACGTTACTCTTGACAGCGCGACATATAATTGGCCATGTGAAAAACACTCAACACTCAAGTCTAATCCTGCAACTTTAAAAGTTTGACCCTGGGATTTATTAATGGTCATTGCAAAAGATATCTTTACCGGAAATTGTAGGCGTTTAAATTGGAACGGTAAATCTGATGGTTTCAGAGGAATTCGGGGAATTAGTACATCTTCTCCGGTACCACATCCGGTGAGTATTGTGCACTCTATTATGTTTTTTTTTATTTTTTCTTAATTTTTTAAGGATCGTAATTCATGGCAGAATATTCTTTATTTACCCATCTGTGACTGATCGGTTGTCCGTTTTGTTCAGCGTTACTATGTGTCTGTGCTGATTCTCTCGTTCTCTGTATTCGATTTCTATTCTGGCTGAGGCGAGCCTCATGCTCTACAGAGGATTCTCTGGCTCTCTGAACTCTACGTCTAACCCGACCCTGGCTGCGGCGAGCCTCACGCTCTATTGAGGATTCTCTTTCTCTCTCAGTTCTATTTCTATCTCGGAGCTGGCTGAGGCGAGCCTCGCGTTCCGTTGACGATTCTTCATCTCTTGCTGAACGTGCTCTTCTGGCATTCACTGTACTACGACCTATGTTCGCACGACGACGTCTTCCGGACATGACTTTATAATGTCTGTTCAAAATTTAATACTTAGGTACTCAGTACTTGATTAAACTCACAACTTAAAACTATACGTATGATTATGAACTAATTGCACTAATTATTGGTTAGTGCTGGAGTAAAAAATATTTACTTACTATTCGTTCGACTAAAAACAAAAGATTATCAACAACAAAATATACCTATTCTATTCAGTTCTTCTATGAACTTAACTATAATTTTCAATAATTGATAATGCTCGCCCTAATACTACATTGTCTTAACTCTAAATTCAAATCAAAGTCTTAATGGAAGAAATATGGTTTTTAGCTAATCCTATCTAACCTAATGTACTTACAATACTACTAATATAATAATAATAATAAAAATTCTAATTTTCTGTTTCGGCCATGGGCGAGGCGAGAAACTAAAAATGTTCCCAAAATAATAATAATAAAAATTAAAAGATAATCAACAACAAAAGATACTTATTCTATTCAGTTTAATTAATTCTTGATATTTTCCTCGCTAGAGAGCTCCGATAAACGCGTGCGATTGCTGCAAATCATAAAGTGCTATAAGGCGAAGCGCGGCCATCGACGCGCTATTTATAGGCACGCGCCGCCCGGCGCAAACAACTACGACCCTGCATTTTAAATTTGTAATATCTTCGGTAATATTCACTTAAATTACATGCTGTAAAAAGCATATTAATCTATAATAAATGCACAATTTATTTAAGGTACTCAATTGGATAAGGGTTAATGCTGTATTGTTTAAAATCACTTCGTAAATAACAATTTTTTAGTAAAGAATAAAAATGGTTATGCTGGGTTATCCCTAAGAGATAGACATATACCATCGCGGACTTTTTTGTTGAACTTTTTAAGGTGAACAATACTGTAGTACATTATTTTTGTCTATCTCGTAGGGTTCAGCCAGCGTTTGCAATATAAGCGCAAAAAACGTGCTTATTTGCGACATCACATTAGAAACCTTTAAATTTATCAGTGTCTCTCTACTATATTATGCATTTATTATACATACAAACCTTCCTTAAGAATCACTCTATCTATTGAAATAAACCGCATCAAAATCCGTTGCGTAGTTTTAAAGATCTAAGCATACATACGGACATACAGCGAAAGCGACTTTGTTTTATACTATGTATTGATATACATTGCTATGATGGGGAACAAGTGAACGAAATTACTTGCGGCCACTTTGCCTGACTGCGTCTTGTCAGTGTATTCTCCTATTCATAAAATTATGTTAAAATGTGTGTTTGACTCAATACATAATGAACGTAGATTTAGCAGTGGGATCTTATACTATAAAAGGGTCACGCAGTAAATCGAGCTGATAGTTAGTTTAATACATCACTTGTCACATAGTACTGCTGTAACAAAATGCTGAGTCCGGTGCTCTTTTGTTGCAGACGCAAGCCATGAAGGGGAAACTAATTTTGTTTTATTTGTTTGTTTAATTATTATATTTAAATATTTTTTGTAATGTTTTTGTATTTTTATTGAAATGGTGTATATGCTTTCTTTGTAAATTTATAATTATTTATTTTTATTATTCAAAATTGTTGAATTGGGGTCGGCAAGAAATAAAAAAATATTTCTTTCTTTCTTCTTTCTAATAGCCTAGAAATAATATAAAATCAGTTGGGGTCGGAAAAGGCACGAATGGTAGTGGAAGAATCTTGTGTGTGTAGAAATTGCGTATACCGTTTAAACCGTTTTTTCTACCTGTTGACAGAATGTCACTTGCTCTTCATTAAGAAATTGTCCATTTTCCACCCAACTACGCTATCCTGTATTTTAAAGTTTTGGGGATTTTAAGGGATTTTTGGGCGATGCGGTTGGAGACCCATCACCAACAACCTTTACTTTACCATCTTTTCCCCACTCAACTTTCCATAAGTTGCTGAGGAATTTCTAATTCCTTAGCTCTGGCTACCCCTTCTAGGGATTTATAGCCGTGAGTATATGTATGTATGTCTTTTATTGCAGAAAAGGATTTATTACGTAATGATTCAGGCTGATAAATTAAAAGATGTGGTTTTCTTATAATAATTTACTCTTAAAACTAAATATCTTTGGCATCATCCAACTTCAGTATTAGTGTTGTCGTCGTCAGGCGCTATTGGTTTTTCATTCGGCAGAGCGAAGCTGACTAAACCGGCAACTGCAAATATAATAACATAAATTACATTTTTGAACTGGGTATGGGGGCTTTTTAAGTGATTTTTGGGCGATGTGGTTGGAGACCCGTCACCAAAAACATTTATTATTACCATCTTTTCCCAATCAACTTCCAAAAGTGGCTGAGGAATTTTTCATTCCAAAGCTCTTGTCACCCCGTTACGGGATTTATAGCCGTGAGTATATGTATGTATGTATATGTACATTTTTGAAATTAAAATAAGACAAGTATAATCCAGAGATCCCTAAGCCCCTTGCACACATACACTCAAAGTTATAATTCCCTGAGAAGGGCTACCCATTGTCTCAACATTCGAAAATCCTTAGCCACTTTAGGAATGTAAGTTAAGAAAAGATTGTAAAATAAAGAATGGAAGGTGGGCCTCCAACCATATCCCAAAAAAAAACTATAAATCCCCAAAACCCTAAGTCGCCTCTTACAACCCGCCTGGAGAAAGTAATAAATGTTATATTATTTAAATTTAGCTGTGTAGTGCCGGCTTAGAATAGCACTACCCCATTTCTTCCGGTGGGTGTACGTTAGAGGCGACTAACGGTATTGGGGCTTCTAAGGGATTTTTGGGCGATGCGGTTGGAGACTCATCACCAACAACCTTTATTTCACCATCTTTTCCCCACGCAACTTCCAAAAGTGGCTGAGGAATTTCTGATTCCCTAGCTCTGGCTACCCCTTCAAGGGATTTATAGCCGTGAGTATATGTATGTATGTATGTATTTAAATTTAATATAGGAGGTTAGTGTTATTCTAAGTACTGCGCGGCTCAGTTCATCATTTAGGATGTTAGCCCACACAGATTTCGCCACTCCCGACCTGTTACTTCGAGTAGGAATATGTCCAAAGGTGGTCACTTTAATGATCATGAAATGGTAACAATTTAGGTCACCTTAATGTTGATGAAATTGTAATCACTGGTAGTCTTTTTCTACCCAAACTTATTGCGAATAATGCAGGACGTTTATCAGCAGAATTTTACAAAAGATTGCTACCTAATCAACGATATGACGCAATTATTACTCGTTACCCAACTTTATTTATTTAGTAACAAGAGCTAAAATTATGCTATCTAGTGATAAATAAGTGATAAAAATATTATAATACATCGCACCCGTATAATGTGATAATAGGAAGTATGTAATAATTTGTGGGATTTTCCTTTTTGGGTTCGGTGCTACTTATACAGACTAACATTTGAGGATAAAAAAGGTTTTGAGTCAATCAGCCCTTAGCTACTTTCACTTGCAGAGAAAAGATTTCAAGATCGTTGCCGATGAGTGGTCATTCGTATTTTCTTTCTTTTCTTTTATCAATAACTTTATATAATTCTGTCTCTGTACCCTTAATTGCCTAATTGTTAAGAGACTGACAAGAGGTTCACCAATACTTCTTTAATCTAAATCCTTTTACCATATTGCCAATTTTTTATTGCATATATATCATACCCCTATTTCTCATAACGGTAGGATCGCCACTGTTTACGAGCCTTATAAAACCCTCTCAGTTAGATTCATCAATTTATTCATACGCACGTTTTAACTCTTTTTGATCTCAATGTTTTTGTTTGTTTAAATTGTTTTCTAGTGTCATTACTAAATAACAAGCGTCATTATTTCGCATTAGGGTGGGTAGAAAATTGTAGGCCCTTATCAAAACTCGACATGATGTTGAATTGATGAAAGTCGCGGGAAGCCGATATCTGTGGTAGCACAACTAGATCGTTGTGGAGGTATTACGGGTAGCCCTATATCTACTAGTGCGAGAGTCTATTGGCTGATGATTGAGTCATAAAATATTACCGGGCAAGGGCTTAATTTATTTTTAAAAAATATCCTTTATCCTACCCTATATAAACTTACTACGCTAAAAAGCAAGCCTGAGACTTGATGGAATACTTACGTAGTAACAAGGCAGTGAATCCATAGAAAGTGGCTGTGCAGGCGACGCTCAATGTCAGACCGGCCACATTGGATCCCACGACCGACCCCAGTCGACCAAACATCAGCAATGCACTTATTGCTGTGCCTCTGTGAAGTAAAGTCGTGGTTATACAAGGATAAATGATCGAGAGATTTGAGAATAGGAATGTAAACTTAACAATCGCATTTAGTTCGCTTGCTATATTGCCGGAAATCTAACTTTGCTTGAAGCGTGAAAGTTTTGTCAATATATTTAATGTAAATTCAAAATCGAATCGAATCAAATTTATATAATAACTTTCAAATATCATCTGTGTTTTATTATCAAAGGAAATTTAAAGGAAAATGGCAAATCGAATTATTACGTCAGATGGTGTAAGTAAACAATCTAACACAATACAACATATGACTTTTTGGAATAAAGAAAAAGAACCAATTCATTAAATAAGTTTTTTTTACAAACCGGAAGCATATCTCATTCCCTTTGCATCAGCAATTGAGTCAATAAATTGGATATTTAGTCTAGAATTGAGCAAATTCAGCTACTTTTTATGGTCATATTCCGTAATTCTTTTGGATACACGCATTTTTCAGTTGTTACTTCACATTATTTTATCTATATTATAGAAAGGATTTCAAATAAAGTTTTAAATGAAATTCTGTAATAAAATACAGTTTGTTAAATCACCATTTTCATGGGCCCAGTTCAGATTAAAATCGAAAACATTTGTATTAGTTTACTTTAAAATATTTTTTGATGAGTAGCTTGACACATTTACATCGAATTAATTTCAAGTTCATAACATCTATTTTCTATCTATATCGCTGTATAACATGTTATTATGCACTAATTATATGTTAGAGACATTATATTACAGTTTGTTATTTCAGATAAGAAAGTAATCAAAACAGAACTGTAAAATCGTTGCATATCATCATTTTATGATGCTAATGTCAACAAGAGGCTTTACAAAACATGTTTTCTTATTACTTACGGTGTGGGCTTTCCCCATGTTATGTCAGTTAATGTGCCGAGATTTCGTTTGTTAATATAAGATATCAGATGAGTTGGGAAATTTGATTATTTTATTAAATAATTGTAAGATAGATACCGAAAAGTCTCGAATGTTAGATAAGAAGTTTAAAATATGCATGCTGTTTGAAATTAGTGATGATAAAAATAGATTTTATATATACCTCTAGCACAACATAAAAATAATATTGATAGAATGAAGTGAAAAACATCTTGATGATTTTAAATGTGAATAATATGTGATGGTGAACATTACATTTAAGTAATAGACCTGGCAACTCGTTATAAATGCGTTGTGCATTAAAAATTACATATGAGATTCAGAACTATTACTACATCTGCCATCCCTTCGGAGATATATGGTGTGAAAGTGAGTGTATAAAAAATTACCGGTATAATGGTAAAAAACACCAACCTTAAGTTCGTAGGAAACAGATCCACCGCATAAGCCGTCAAAGGCCCCACTCCCATGGCAGTCAATTGTAAAGCTGACATGGCAGCACCGGCTACCAACTTATTTTCTACCAAACCCGACATTAGGCAGGCCACCCCAACTACCCAAAAGGTAGAAACTAGTAGAGTTTTCTTCGAAAGTGATGTAACACTGGCTAGTAGAACTACAACGCCATATGCCAGTGTTGTGTATGTCATTATTTTAAATGTAGCTATTGATACTGTATCCGTACAAGGTCCGGTGTCAGTCTGAAAAAAAAAGAAAGAATTGGTTAATTTTGGTAGATAGATAGATAACTCGTTTATTCATGTTAACATAACACCACATACAATATGAAAAACAATACATAAAGTAAAAAAAACATTATTTTTGACCTAAAGATTAGTGCTATGGTAACACAAACTAGGTACCAACTCAGCGCTTGATATTGCCAAGTGGCAAAACACTGGTTTTCAGTTAAGGCCTACACTACACTACACATCATTAAATAATATATAAACAAGAAAAAAAAACTGTGTCTGCCACATTTGAAGTGGTAGCTCAGTAAGAATTATACAGTGCTTAAGGTTTTGGTTCAGGATTTCTGGTGAATAGAAAATACATCCTAAGTTAGAATTATTCATATGATAGTGCATACATGGATAAAGGAGCTCTTAGCAAGCTAAACGTAACACCACCTACTCCCCTGCAGGAATATACGGATACTACACTATATCTCAATTTAATCCTTATTTTTAATTATAACATAACAAACCATAAACGTTCACGCCGTTTATCCCCGAAGGAGTTGGCAGAGGTACCAATACTTCTGAACTCACATGGCAGCGCCATCTGGTGTCCAGAGAAGGTACCCACGTTTTGCTTAGACAGTGTACTCACGTGATAGGGGGCAGGCCTATCGCCGTTTTGTACGAATACACTGTCACATGACTAAGTACAACTCAGCCATATGGGTTTCCTCACGATGTTTTCCCTCACCGTTAACAACCATGATAAATTAACCACACATATGTCTTTAGAAAAGACAAATTGGTGTAGGCCCGACCCAGGATTTGAACACTAGTCGTTTGCACGATAACCGAGTGTTCTACCCACTGGGCTATCACGGTTGTTTTTTAATTATATAACTTTACATTTGCTTTTTTAAAACAAAAACCAACTTGTCCAATTTAACATACATGCATATACTCACAGCTATAAATCCCTAAAAGGGGTAGCCAGAGCTGTGGAATTAGAAATTCCTCAGCCACTTTTGGAAAGTTGCATGGGGAAGAGATGGTAAAATAAACGTTGTTGGTGATGGGTCTCCAACCGCATCGCCCAAAAATCCCTTAACAGCCCCATACCGTTAGTCGCCTCTTACGTACACCCACCGGAAGAAATGGGGTAGTGCTATTCTAAGCCGACACTACACAGCTATCCAATGTGTCCAATATATATGTGTAATATATATGTATACTAGCTTTTTGCCCCGCGACTACGTCCGCGTGGACTTCATTTTTTGCATCCAGTTTACATAATACCAAAATACCGAAACACTATCTCAACTTCTGTTTTTTATATTTATAATCCCGCGGGCATTGTAAATGACATAAAGGACATTGAGGCTTTTTAAGTGATTGTTGGGCGATGCAGTTTGTGACCCATCACTAACAACCTTTATTAACCTATCTTTTATCAATATATTTCCAAAATTGGATGAAGAATCTCCGAAGCTATGGCTACCCTTTTATGGAATTTATGGTTGTTAGCATATATTCATGAATGATTGATAGATGGATTTCATAAATTCAATCGCACCAAGTAATGTAAATGTAAAAAAACTCTATATTAACTTTCATTTGCTATATCAACCCGTTAGGGGTTGAGTTCCAAAAATTCCTTTTTAATTGTTCATAAGAATCATGAAACAAATATACCAAGTTTTTATGTTCAGAAATGAGAATATCTTTAGTAAGTACAGATACGGATAGTAGTTTGGCGCTGCGGCGACGGCCCGGTGCTGCCCCCTACACTGACCGTTGGTGATAGTGGGAGAGCTTGCAGCGATTGGTCGGCAATATAGGGATGATTAGTGGTGGATCTCCTTCCAAAATAATCGCTAAATTGAAGGGATAGTGCTTGTTATTATTATATATAGTGTTATTTTAAGCTAACAAAACATTTTTTTACAAAAAGATTGAATTACCTGAGATACGAACCCGGGACGATTGATTCATAATAGTTCTAATTAAATATTCATAGTAGTTAGTTATACCGCTACGCCACGGAGACGTTACCGGGGCGGTGTCAAATTTTTATTACGCTTTATTTCATATTAGTCTTACTATTGATAAACAAATTTGTCATTTAAATTGATGAAACCCCTTCATCTTTCCAAAATGAACATTAACAAAGTGTCTGATGTGAATTCCATCGATGATAAAAATAATCGCTGCAATATTTTGAGCCATATATGAGTTAAGGTTTTTTGATGTTCCTATGAGAACTCTTGCGGATTCCTTAGTTTCAAGGAATCGTCGTCGTTTCATTTAGCTTCTAAATTTACATGTTAATATTCGTTTGCAATATAAGTAGATGTAAAAAAAAAAGTATACGATAAAAAAATAGTACATTATCCCTCGGGAGTTCCTTATTTTCGGGGATCCATTACCGTACCATTAAGCTTCTAAATTTTGATTTTTATATTAGTTTACAATATTTTACGTTGTTTTAAACGATGCACATGCACAGCGCCATCTCCATCTCATATTTTTTCCGGGATAAAAAGTACCCTATTATTTAATTTAGACTTCTAACTACACGTCTGAAAAATTTCAAAGCAATCGGTTCAGTATTTACGGCGTGAAAGCGGAACAAACAAACAAACAAACTCACTTTCCCATTTATAATATTAGTATGGATGTCCAATTTAAATAATAACAATTCCTTTAACCTTTGGAAAAATACGAGATGGCTCAGTGGGAGCTTCACCGCTTCTCAAGGAGACATATTATATGACATATAACAGTGTATTCGTACGAAGTAGTGATAGGCCTATCTCCAATCATGTGAATACACAATCCAAACAAAAGGTAGGTACTATGACCACCAGGTGACAAAAATGGCCAAATGATATATTCAGAATTATTAGTACCTCTGCCTTCCCTGTGACAACCTCGTGATATGCGGTGTAACGTTTCAGTTTTTAAGTATGGACATAATCATACATAGACTATACCTGATTACTTGTTTGTTGTATGAGATCACAGATTGTCCCGTCTGTCTGGTTGTCAGTCATAACTTTGTTTATGGTGTCGGCTGCGAATAGGAATAGGCCGTTTAATCTGAAACAATGCAACAAAATACATATCTAATAGGGAAATAATAATGATTCCGAAAAATAAATGAAATATATTTTTTTTCATGTAAATTTCCAGCAATGAACATCTAACTGCTGATTTTGGTACGTCACAAACTTAGCTCTATAATTTTATAGAGCTAAGTTTGTGACACTTAAAACATCATCTGTCACCCTAAACCGACCCAATCAGAAGCTCTTACTGCTAAAATACTAATAAGCAAAAACTGCCGAACCTCAAGAAGCAAGTCAACGCCATCCACTTAACGTGCGGCGCGGTCTCAGCAGGTCCAGGATCGAGTCCCGTGTAATTTTCCAGCAATAAACATCCAACTGCTGATTTTACTACATCACAAACTTAGCCCAATAAAATGCACACTTAAAAACCATCTGTCACCCTAAACCGATACGACAAGAAACTCTTACTACTAAAATACCTACAAGCAAAAGATCCCGAACATCAAGAAGCAAGTCAGCGCCATCCACGTGACTTGCGGTGGTCTCAGCAGGTCCAGAGTCGAATCCCGTGTAATTTTACAGCAATAAACATCTAACGGCTGGTTTTTCTACATCACAAACTTAGCCCAATACATACACATTTAGAACATCATCTGTCACACTAAACTGATACGATCAGAAGCTCTTACTGACTGCTAAAACACTTACAAGCAAAATATGCCGAACATCAAGAAGTAAGTCAGCGCCATTCATGTGGCGTGCAGTGGTCTCAGCAGGTCCAGGGTCGAGTCCCGTGTAATTTTCCAGCAATAGACATCTAACTGTTGATTTTGCTACGTCACAAAGTAAGCCCAATAAAATGCACATTTAAAAGTCACCTGTCACCCTAAAACGATACGATCAGAAGCTCTTACTATCATGCGCGAATCCTTACCATGCCCACAACCCTAATTAACTTGCAGCCTCATGCTTTTGTGGTCTATTAGGGCTACAATAAGTAGGCTGACTTGGAATGGGAAGTTTAGGTAGCTATGCCCACAACCTAAATTGAGGGCTGGATCCGCTCCTGCTTACTGCTAAAACACTTACAAACAAAAGATGCTGAACATCAAGAAGCAAGTCAGCGCCATCCATTTAACGTGCGGCGGTCTCAATAGGTCCAGGATGGAGTCCCGGCGCGCCGGGGTCAGCTGGCTCTCCGACCCGTCTGATACTTCGGTCTCTATGTGCTTGCTGAGGGAGGTTACCTGGAAGATTGTTATTAAGGAATATTTAATAGTTGTCTAAAATAAATACTTCTTTGGTAGGGTAAAAACTTCTGTTAAAATAGCTTTAAAAGCAAAAATAAAATGAAGATTTAACTTAATTTACAAACATAAATACTCATTGCTGTAAATCTCAAAATGTGGTAGCCAAAGTTTCAGAATTACAAATTCCTTAGCTGCTAATGAAAACTGAGTGAGAAGCTAAATATAATATTAATTATAGTCATAATAAGAAGTTACTTAAAAAGTCTTAAAAGTTAACTAGAATAGTAAAGATAAATATTTAAGAGCAAAAACCAAAAAAATAAATATAATAAAATCATCTGGAACTCATGTAAAAATGGGTGTTCCACAGGGATCTATATTAGGCCCATTTTTGTTCCTAGTATATATTAATGATTTGCCGTTCATGGTCGAGAAAAGGTCTGAAATAGTATTATTTGCTGATGATACTTCTTTAATCTTTGACGTTAAAAGGAATTCGGAAAATATTGACGATGTAAATAATGCAGTTGCCCAAACTCAAACATGGTTTGCTTCAAATAATTTTGCACTAAATGCCAAAAAAACAAAATGTATTAAATTTGCATAACCAAATGTTAAAAGTGTTGATAATGAAATCACATTAAATAATGAAAAATTAACATTTACGGATAGCGCAGTTTTCTTAGGGATACATCTGGACTCAAATCGGGACCCCACATTAGCGCGCTAGCTGGCAGGCTAAGCAGTGCTACCTATTCCGTTAGAAAAATAAGACATTTAACTGATGTACAGGCCGCTCGTTTAGTTTACTAGAGTTATTTTCATAGCATCATATATTATGGCATTTTACTCTGGGGCAGAGCTGCTGATGTTGGGTCCATATTTATTCTACAGAAAAGAGCAATAAGAGCTATTTATAATTTAGGTTCACGAGATTCCCTTAGAGAATTGTTTAAAACCATAAATATAATGACACTGCAAAGTGAAGAATAAAAGAGCATGTATGAAAAGATTGATGGATGTAAACGAAGCCAGAGAGGTTTGCCAGGATCGTACAAAGTGGCGATCGATAGTCTCTGCCTACCCCAATGGGAACTAACGGCGTGAGAATATGTATGTATGTACTGCCTTGTCTCTCTCTGTCTGCCACGTATATATGAAAACATCATATATTTAAGAAATAATTTGAAAGCATTTTCCAAAAACTGTGATAGACATACTAGAACTCTCAGAGATAATAATAAAATTTCTATTCAAAAGTACAGATTGTCAAAAATAAATACATCTTTTATACCATTTAGGTTTATGTGTAAAATTTTATAATAAAATACCTGATGACATTTTGAATCTAACAGAAAAGAAATTCAAAGTAATTATAAAACGCAGTCTTCATTTTAAAGCTTATTACAGTTTAAATGATTATATGATAGATGAAACTGCTTGGTGTCACCAGGGCTCTATTCAGGATATTTCCAGACATACACCAATATTGTAATATGAGTAAGAAAAGATGTGTGTTGCTGAGTTTCTTACGGGTTCTTCTCGCAACAATACACCTTCCGAATTCGAAGTAGAGTCAGTAGGGTAAGATTTAACTTATACGTAAGTTTGTGACGTTCAAAAAATAGAGAACAATTATTTTTGTTTGAAATAAATATTTTTTATCTTTATCTTATCTCTATCTTTATGTATTAAAAGTTACACTTACAGGATAAGAACTAGCAGGTAAATTCATATTTCTTGCATACATCTTCTGCAGGACAACCAAAGCGCCGGCCGTATCCCCCTTAGACACCAGAAACTTGGGGCTCTCGTCAGCCAGGGTCATGAGGAGTGCACAAATGACAAGAGGTAGAGCGTATATCATGGTCAACAGACGCCAAGGTCTGAAGACTATGAAGCCCATCGATAATCGCCAGTCGTGGGGAAGAATCAACCATGCTAAAGCTGAAATGAAAGAAAAATATACAGTTTTATAATATATAATTGATTTATTATATTAATTAAAATATAATTAAAAAACTTTATGTAGGATGAAACTATAGGTCATGATTTTTAAATAGCTCCATGATAGTTGAGCTTTGATATACGAAGTTATTTCATTTTTCTATACCCATTTACTTACACTCAAGGCTAAAAATACTAAAAGGGGTAGTCAGAGCTACAGAATTAGAAATTCCACAGCCGTTTTTAATAATTAAGTGGTAAACTTTTGTATATAAGTCTAAAAATGGTTGGTGATGGGTCTGCTACCACATAACTAAAATATCACAAAAAAATAATTATCATTATTAATAATACATTACCCTTATTTGCCTCTTATGTCATATACAAATATAGAAATGGGTTAGTGGTATGAGCAGACAGTACGAAGGTTCTAATATATATCAATAATGATCCAATATGCAATATCCTCATCTCATTAAAAATGCTTACCAGGACTAAGAGTAGCCGAAGCCATCAGTAAAGCACTCAGCATGAGAACGGCAAAATCTCGTCTTCTCTGTGGCACCATTTCTCCTCCATATGCGAAGCTTAGAGATGATGGGCAGGAAAGACTGAAAGAGGAGAAAAAAATAATTACACTTTTTGGATTGAATCAGGCGTTACTTTGCGAAAATCCATAGCAATACTAAAATTAATAAATTAAACTAAATACCTGCAGTCTTCATGCATTTAGCGGAATTAAGCGAAGAAATTTATTAATTAGTAATGACACTTTTGTTAATTATAAGGTAAGAAAATATTTAATAGAAGAAAAGTGAATTGCGAGATAATAACCACCAGATAATTAACAATATCACTTTAAATTCTTGCATTTCGATTGATTTTATTTTATGACTTATAGAATCAAACTTTCGTACCAATACACTGTCACCATGACTAAAGTACAACACAACCATGTGGGTTTCCTCACAATTTTTTCCCTCACCATTAACAACGATAATAAATTAACCACACATGTGAATGTATTAAAGACAAATATGTGTAGGCGCGATTGGAACACACGACTAACCGCATGATAGGCGGATGTTTTTCCCACAGAGCTATTGCTATATTTTATCTTTGTTTCAGTTTTAGTATAGGTATTTTACCATTAAGGTATTGTGACTGAAAATGAATAATTCAAAAGAGAAAAATCAGTATAACCTTTAAGTTTGAAAACAACCAAAATAAACCCATTTTTGCCCCTCATATCTGCCAACTCACACTACGAGCCTGTTGAACTATATCCCAACCATCACATCCAGCGCTATTTTATCGACACGATAACGGTTAGAAAGAGATGGCAGTATACGATACTAAGTAAGTGCGTAAGAGATGGCTGCTTTATCCCACGCGATAACTAGTTTAAACACGGGTCGTGCTTGCCTTGCAGGAGAGCTAGCACGAGCGATATTTTATCGTCTCAATATCGGTTAGAATGAGATGACAGTATACGATACTAAGTAAGTGCGAATGAGTTGGCTGCTTTATCCCGATAACTAGTTTAAACACCGCTTGTACTAGCTAATTAGGGTAGACTAGTTAGCCGATTTGGCGATATTAAATCAAGTACTATGCTGTGTAGTGTCGGCTTAGAATAGCACTATCCCATTTCTTCCGGTGGGCTATTAAGGGATTTTTGGGCGATGCGGTTGGAGACCCATCACCAACAACCTTTATTTTACCATCTTTTCCCCACTCAACTTTCCAAAAGTGGTTGAGGATTTTCTAATCCCTTAGCTCTGGCTACCCTTTCAAGGGATTAATAGCCGTGAGTATATGTATGTAAAGCAGGTACTTACAACAACGACGCAGCCAGCTTGCACAGTCCATACACCAGCAGGTTGGGCGCCAACGCGGCCGCCGCTCCGCACACCCCGGCGGCCGCCGTCGACAGCAGCAGCACCGACCTCCTGCCGCGGGAGTCGGCGGCGCGGCCCCAGGTTGTCGCTGTTAGGATTATGCCTGGAATTGTGAAATAACTTATATTATATGAATGAATTGTATTATATAAACATTATTTTACATCACGCCGTTAGTTCCCATTGGGGTAGGCAGAGACTATCGATCGCCACTTTGTACGATCCTGGCAAACTTCTCTAGCTTCATTCACATCCATCAATCTTTTCATACATGCTCTTTTATTCTTCGTACTACGGACACCTGCCTTTTTGCCTTTTCGATAGTCTCTGCCTACCCCAATTCTGTTTCTAGCTCTAAAGCTCTGGCTACCCCTTTTTGGGTTTAATGACCGTGAGTATATGTATGTATGATTAACTAAATGAGCAACGTTTCAGTGGTGCATGATTCTATAAACTGACAAAAATAATAAACGAAAATAAATCAGCTGAAAACTTATTCAAAATCCACTCGTATTAATGTCGTTTCTTATAAGTGGAAGCTACATTAGGATTTTCTGTGCCAAAATGAAATAGCCATTAGTTAAAAAGAAAACAATTATAGTAGGCACATATAGGAAAAGTGCCACTTAAAGTTGATACTAAACAGCTAATAATCTTACATATATACATACATATACTCACGGCTATATTTCCCTAGAAGGGGTAACCAGAGCTTTGGAATGAGAAATTCCTCAGCCACTTTTGGAAGTTGAGTGGGGAAAATATGGTAAAAATAAAGGTTTTTGGTGATAGGTCTCCAACAGCATCGCCCAAAAATCCAATAAAAAGCCCCAATACCCTTAGTCGCCTCTTACGACACCCGTGGGTAGAAAGGAGTATTAAGCGACATTCTAAGCCGGCACTACACGGCATAATAATCTTAACTTACTACAATAGCCTCATTGTTTTTGAAATGCTTGGAGTATTCAACGCCTTGCTAGTATCAAGCTGCAATATTTTTAATACAAGTTTTGTAGTTACACGAGGAATTATATTTTAACTTATACTGCAATAGAACCCCGTTCACGCAGGGTCTCATAAAATTCAGAAAAAAATTAGTAAGATAAAACTTGTTCTCTGCTCACACAAAAAGCACCCCCGCAAATATTTATTCCTTAAGTATAATGGGTTTAAATTTAATTATTTTATTTATATGGTATCGTCTAGTAAGCATTTTATATCACAAGTTATTATTAAAGTTATGGTGCTAATTTGGTTCATTTAAATTATAAATATTATACCGATCTTAAA
Source organism: Bedellia somnulentella (assembly GCA_963576735.1). NCBI lineage: Eukaryota > Metazoa > Arthropoda > Insecta > Lepidoptera > Bedelliidae > Bedellia > Bedellia somnulentella. Next base: position 17,054,083 of record OY755181.1, on the reverse strand, counting down.
ACAGTAGAAAGAAACTAACTACTTTTATGTCAATATTTATATAAAAGCATTAATTAAAGCTGTGTAGTGTCGGCATAGAATAGCACTACCCCATTTCTTCCGGTGGGTGTACGTAAGATGCGACTAACGGTATTGGGGTTTTTAAGGGATTTTTGGGCGATGCGGTTGGAGACCCATCACCAACAACCTTTATTTTACCATCTTTTCCCCACTCAGCTTCCAAAAGTGGCTGAGGAATTTCTCATTCTAAAGCTCTGGCTACCCCGTTAAGGGATTTATAGCCATGAGTATATGTATGTATGTATGTATGTAAAATAATGTAAACATTATAGACTCAGAGAGTATAGGTTTTTTTAGTTCTGAAGTTATTAACTAGAATTTTAAACTAGATAATATTCTCTGCTACTAATGGAAGTAAGATGGGAAAAAAAATGGAAAATAAAGGTAAGTTTGAATGTTTTTGACATGAAAACCTCATAACTATTTTTTATCTTTTATCACTACTTAAAAAGTGTAAAACAAACAAAGAATAGAAGAATTTCGCACTGGAAGCCATTGACACTGTAGCTCATTTGGCAGAGCGACGGGGGCGTATACCCGAGGTCACGGGTTCGAACCCCGCCCCGGTGTCGAAATTTTTCTTTTATTTATTCATCTGACTGCCTCCGTGGTCTCGCGGTTAAGCGCTTAGTTTCAAGAACGGAGGTCTCGGGTTCGATTCGCGAGGGGTGGTAACCTTACAAATTTATTTTTTAAGATTTAACCCAGTTTGGAAGGATATTGCGGGTTTGAATCACCTGATTATCTGAAAATTAAGACGATTCCGTGCTTCGGAGTGCACGTTAAGCGGTCGGTCCCGGCAACGATTACGGTAGTAGTCGTTAGTCTGCCAACCCGCAATAAGCCAGCGTGGTGGACTAAGGCCAAATCACCCTATATTGGGTAGTGCCGGCTTAGATTGCCGTGTAGTGCCGGCTTAGTATGTCGCTACCCCTTTCTACCCACGGGTGTCGTAGGAGGCGACTAAGGGTATTGGTACTATTTATTGGATTTTGGGCGATGCGGTTGGAGACCCATCACCAAAAACCTTTATTTTGCCGCCTTTTCCCCACTCAACTTCCGAAAGTGGCTGAGGAATTTATAATTCCTTGGCTCTGGCTACCCCTTTTAGGGAATTATAGCCGTGAGTATATGTATGTATGTATATATTGGGTAGGCTCGAGCCCCTTGGTGGGGACCTATATGGGCTGTGACGATTATTTCCCATTTATATTAGTAAAGGTATGTTGGTGATGGTTCCTCAGTACTCATCACCCAATGATCACATTACATAATCCTTAAAATTCCCAGCACACTCACTCGTCTCGTATGACTGCAATAATGAGAAGAAATGGGTAAGTGCTATTTTAAGCCGACACTAACAAGCTTTTATATCTTGTATGCTTGTGTATATTAAATATCCTATGCAATTTTTTGAAAGTATTATTTCTTAAGATGGCATATTGCCGTTCAGTACCAACTATATCATCAATATCATATTTAACAACCTTACCTATATTAGGAATACATATAATGAATCCTTTTAGCGAGTCAGGAATATTAAGGTCGCAGGATGCAGCTGGTAGCACAAACGCAGATCCTATGATTTCCAGCAGTGCTGTTGCGAGGGCTATCACCATTAGACTGCAGTGGAGAAGTTGGTATTTACCCGCTCCTAGAACAATTGGAATGGAAGAATATGATGTTTGAAATTAGAGATGTAAAAATAAATTCGTCGAACGGATTGTTAGTCTCGTTATTAGGCTGTGTAGTGTCGGCTTAGAATAGCACTACCCCATTTCTTCCGGTGGGTGTACGTAAGAGGCGAATAACGGACTTGGGGCTTTTTTGGGCGATGTGGTTGGAGACCCATCACCGACAACCTTAATACTACCATCTTATCCCCACTCAACTTCCAAAAGTGGCTGAGGAATTTCTAATTCCTCAGCTCTGGCTAACCCTTTTAGGGATTTATAGCCGTGAGTATATGTATGTATGTTATTAGTCTCTCTAAACATCACACAACTTTTTGATACAGGTTATTCGGTTTAGGCTTACAAGAGAAGCAAGCGCTTTTGCCTTACATGATAGCATTTATTTTATCTATACTTATAATAAATCTGTAGAGAGGTCAATTCTGTACATGAAATATATTTTCAAAATAACTATCAGGTGGTGATTAGGGATCGATACTGATGCCAAAAATGCAATCAGTAAAATTTTTGTCTGTCTGTCTGTCTGTCTGTCTGTCTGTCTGTCGGTTTGTATGTTCCTTATGGAAACAAAAACTACTCGACGGATTTTAACGAAACTTAGAAAAATTATTCTCCATACTCCTGGGCAGGTTTTTGTATACTTTCCAGCAGAGTAGTAAAGGGGAATTTTGGGAAATTTTGGGAAAACGGGAGAAGTTACTCCATTTTTTAAGCTTCCGTCGCGTGTGCAGCCTTAATGGTTAAACTTACATAGAAATCATGTATCACGGAAATATTCTTCATAAAATTATCTAAAAAAAAATCTGCAACAGTTTATGTCTATCTTTTACGGTTGACTCACAATAACACGTGTAATTCCTGATAGCTTAGCATTTCGGAACATTCTGATTGTATTTGTTTACTCTTACGTTTGTAAACATCTCACTCATCCCTAATTTAAATAAGATAAAATTATTACCTATTCAATAAAAAAAGAATCATAGAAATCGGTAGACAAACACCGAAATTATACATAAAATAAGCCATCGCGCCCGTGACCAAAACCGAATCGTTACTTATTTACTTATAAAATACTAGATGGCGCCAGTAGTTGCATCCTACAACACGTAATGATTTATTTTTTAGATTGTTATAAATACTTCATAGCGTTTTATTCCAAAATTTGCTATTAAACGGAAAAACTGAACCGTTCATTAAAGCGCATTCAAAATCACCAAACTACACTGTTTAGGGAGTGCTATAAATTTAATAAATTGAAAACATTGCGCTGAATTTCACAATGCTTGAGCAGTGACTGAAGAAAGAAACCTCAGATATTTAAAAAAACAACGCTACCCGTGCGAAGCTGGGACGATCCACTAGTTATTAATAATCTCCATTAATGAAAACATGACAGAATTGTAGCTCAGGTCTTCAGAACCTTCTGCATTTGAGGCTGCACCTTTCTTCCACTGAATTATGAAAATACTTTTCCTGCAGAACTGTATAAAACCGTAGTTTGATAATAGATATAAAGTTTGTCCAAAAAGACATTATAAAAATTATATACAAACCAGCGATATTTAAGGCTTCTTCTAAATCGACTTCCATTTCCGGTTTTTTCTCTACGATCGGCGCTAGCGCAGCTGCCGTCGCGCCTTTAGTCTTCATGGAGGTTTTGCTGAAACAATTGTAATCATATATTAAGGTGGGTACTAGCCATTGAAAACTACCCATGCTCGCGAGCATAAATTCCATAAAAGTGTTTCCTAACCTTTAGAATGAGAAATTATTTAGTATTTTTTTTAGGTTGGGTGGGGAAGAAATTGTAAAATAAAGTATGGTTGGTAATGAGACTCCTGCCACATCTCCCATAAAAATAGTCGCTCAAAGCACTAAGTCGAATCCTGCTAGAAAAAATGTGCTAAAATAAAAGCTAGGACGGACAAGTCTGATTAGCAATACTCATATATTTGTTAAAATCGCCTCGCGCTGTTAGCCAAAAGACATTGAATTTTACAACTGTAGCAATTTTTCTTAATATATCGGCTGTGTTAAACTAAAAACAAGTATATCGTTTTTGGCAAATTTTACAGGAGAGCGAAAAAACATTTTATTTCTATAAATTTAAATATTTCCTAAAGTGATTGTCGGATCTTGATGATTTTTGGATATGTCCGACGTGATGTAGTTTCCTAATGAAATTAATATTATTTAACTTGACCGTTACAGTAACGCCAATGCAGAATAAAAATGCTTTTAGCATAGTCTTACCCTATTATTTTTATCAATAGCGCCTTAAATAAGAAGATATTTTGAGTTTTAATAATGTAGAAATAAGGGTCTTTCTATGACGAATCCAACGGTTTAAAAAAAAGCAAACGCTCAAAAATCGACATACTTGTTTTTAGCTTAGAGCAGCCGATATGATTTTACTAGTGACAGGGTTACCTGTTTCTTTTGGGTATTTATTTATCTACTTATCGTATGTACCCACCGGTATGAACCAAAAAAACTTAGCAATAGGTTCTGAATTAGAAATTTCTTAGCTAATTTTGGAAGGTGAATGTGGAAAACATTGTTAAATACACATACAAGGGAACAAAATTTATCTTTTTTTGTTGCATGAAATTGTATGCCTGTTGTTTACTAATTTGAAGTTGCTGATTTTAAATTTACCTTTCACTTTTTCTCTTACAGCTTTTGTTTTTGATATACAACGGTCACACGCATTTCTTTACTAGTAACACTTTAAATACAAATCAATCGTGCTATTCACTAAAAACATATTTTTTAACAATGTCAACGACGAGAAATAATTGTATACGATCCTAACTGTTTTTGTACATTTAAATATTGTAGACTTAGTATGTCGGAGGTCATAAAACAAGTGTATTTCAATTACTTTGGATTCCCTTTGGACACCCGTGACACGTACTGGGTCCCTCATTTGGTTTGTAAAACATGTGTGGAGTCTTTGAGATTATGGGCACATAAGAAAAGACCCCATTTTAAATATCAAACACCAATGTTGTGGAGGAAACCTACCAATCGACAAGATTATTGTTATTTTTGTATGGTTTTAATTAACAAAAAAACTGTTCGAAATGCTGTTACCCTAACTTTTCATATATTACCCGGCCCGACCGCATGTTTTTTAAGAGTAATGTTTGCTTTTCTAGTGATATTCTACATATAAAAAAAAACCTATATAAACGCGTTTTTTTTGTAACTCAATAATTAAAGCTGATACAAACAATCAAACAAAGCGACATGATAGTCCAGTGGGTAGAATACCCGCCCGAAAACAGAAGGGCGTGAGTTCCAATCCTGGGTCGGGCCTACACCAATTTGTCTTTTCTGAAGTCATATGTGTGGTTAATTTATCATGGTTGTTAACGGTGAGGGAAAACATCGTGAGGAAACCCACATGGCTGAGTTGTACTTAGTCATGTGACAGTGTATTCGTACAAAACGGCGATAGGCCTGCCCCCTATCACGTGAGTACACTGTCAAAGCAAAACGTGGGTACCTTCTCTGGAAACTTGATGGCGCTTGCCATGTGAGTTCAGAAGTATTGGTACCTCTGCCAACCCCTTCGGGGATAAACGGCGTGAACGTTTATGTTATGTTATGTTATTATGTTATGTTACAAACAATCTAAGTTCAAATTTTAAATCAGCTGCCTAAAAATGCATAAGAATGGATAAAATGTTTCATGCAACAAAAATGCCGTTCCCTTGTGAATGGATTACTCATCAATCGGGCGTTTAAATATAATTACATACATACATATACTAATATAAATCCCAAGAAAGGGGTAGCCAGAGCTAAGGAATTAGAAATTCCTCAGCCACTTTTGGAAGGTGCGTGGGGAATAGATGCCCAAAAATCCCTTAAAAGCCCCAATACCGTTAGTCACCTTTTACGTACCCCAACCGGAAGAAATGGGGTAGTGCTATTCTAAGCCTACACTACACAGCAAACTATAATTATTTATCAATGATATGCCTACGGTACAAAGGTACATAGATACTCGTAATAATATAGCAGTCTTACATATGTACATACATTGTAAGACCTCATTAGCGTACTAAAAATAGGCTTCAAACAATCTTAAGCAATTAATTAAGCTATAAAACATAATGTTGGCGGACTTATGACTACTGCAATAATAGTAGCCTGGAATACAGAACATACATATACTCACGGCCATGAATCCCAAAAAGGGGTAGCCAGAGCTTCAGAGCTAGAAACTCCCCAGCCACATTTGGAAGTTTGCATACATACATACATATACTCACGGCTATAAATCCCTAGAAGGGGTAGCTAGAGCTAAGGAATTAGAAATCCCTCAGCCACATTTGAAAAATTGAGTGGGGAAAGGATGGTAAAGTAAAGGTTGTTGGTGATGGGTCTCCAACCGCATCGCCCAAAAATCCCTTAAAAGCCCCAATACCGTTACTCGCGTCTTACGTACACCCATCGGTAGAAACGGGGTAGTGCTATTCTAAGCCGACACTACACAGCATTTGGAAGTTTATAGGGAAAAAAATGGTAGAAATAAAGTGATGGTTGCAGCATCGCCCAAAAACCACTGTAAAAAGCTCAATTCTCTAAGTCATCTCTTACGACACCCGTGGGTAGAAAGGGGTAGTGATATACTAAATCGGAACTTAACAAAATTAAGGTGATTCTGTATTTAAGTGCCATGTAGTTACTAATTGCTGTGGCTGTGTAGTGTTAGAATAACACTACCCCATTTCTACCCGTGGGTGATCGTGAGAGGCGACTAAGGGTATAGGGGCTTTTAAAGTGATTTTTGGGCGATGTGGTTGGAGACCCGTCACCAAAAACATTTATTATTACCATCTTTTCCCCAATCAACTTCCAAAAGTGGCTGAGGAATTTCTCATTCCAAAGTTCTGGCTACCCCGTTCAGGGATTTATAGCCGTGAGTATATGTATGTATGTATGTAGTTACTAAATGTATTTGTAACTTTCACCCCCAGGAATTGAACCCGAGACCTCCGGATTGTAAGCCGTACGCTCTACCGCTAGACCACTAAGGTAGTTACCAAATATTAGATCACTTAAAGAAAATAAAATAAAAGTATGCGTATGTAAACCAACATTGGTAATTAGTAAATGAAACTATTAACACATTCGTCTGAGGTTATTGGTCTAGCCTAGATAACTAACTTATTAACTATTTGAACCATTACTGATAATATCGAAAGTCGTAAGCTTTGCGCTTGTTCAGTGGTTACATACATACACACGGTAACAAGACTTCCAAAAAGATATAGCTAGAGCAACAAACATTCACGTTTAAAAGTGGATGAAAATCGATTTTATAGGTGTAGGTATACTTACATATTTACAGGTGAAGCTAAATAAGCGAGTTAAAAAAGCACCCAATCTTACAATACCTTTGGGTAGAAAGGGGTAGTAACATTCTAAGCCGGCACTACACGGCATATCTGCACTATGTTATGTTGTTGGACAACTATCTCACATGCCTATAATTTATTGACCTCTCCATTCAAAGGTTGTCTGGAAGAGATCGCTTTTGGTGATAAGACCACCAATTGTACTTTTGTTATTTATGTGTATTTGTAAATGTTTCTCCATATTTGATGTGCAATAAAGAGTTTTTCTATTCTATTCTATTCTATATTTTTTAAAAATAAGAATAACACGATAGGCATTCACTGCTGATATAAGGCCCTAAGATCTTAACAAGGACCTCCTGTTCTGTTCTTATACAACGGTACGGTTTCCCATGTTCACAACGAGACTACCAAAAACGACAATTGTTTAGGAATAATGTAGCGTTAATAAAAAACTTAATGAATTAATTCACAATAAATAACATTATTTTATCGACCAATTGAAGCATATTTGATTATTTTCAATAGGGTTGTCTCATATATTTTATAATTATATTAGATAAATAATAGTATTTTTTTTAGTAACGAATACAATAAAACTTTTGATTAGTTAAAAAAATTCTGAGGTACTCTGTCAATGACATGAGGAATCATTTTATAATTCTAAAATAATGTCACCCACTCCGGCCGAACATTGTTAAAATAACCATAAATTATAATAAAAACATATGCAAGTATTTTATTTGTACATACATACATATACTCACGGCTATAAATCCCTAGAAGGGGTAGCCAGAGCTAAGAAATTAGAAATTCGTCAGCCACTTTTGGAAAGTTGAGTGTGGAAAAGATGGTAAAATAAGGGTTATTGGTGCGTTACCTTTTACGTACATCCAACGGAAGAAATGGGGTAGTGCTACTCTAAGCCAACACTACACGGCAATGTTTTATTTGTGTCATCGAAAATCGAAATCGATTTAGCGCGCAAAATTTAAGCGGGATCTGTCATTTAATTTGTTTTAAACTACATTTTTTGTTGGTCATAGTTTTAAGTCCTCGGCGATTTTTACAATGGAAAATATTGTTGAACAAAGAGTGTGCCTTAAATTTTGTGTTTCGAATGATATTTCTTGTGGTGAATCACTAAAAATGTTGCGAAATACATACGGCGAATCGTGTATATCGAAAACAAGGGCTTATGAATAGTATAAGGCTTTTAAAGAAGGGCGAGAAGTAGTAGTAGACTTGCCTCGTTCTGGTAGACCTTCAACCGCTACGACCAATGAAAAAATCGACAGAATCAAGAAGCTAGTGCTCGAAAATCAACGTATGAGTCTGAGAGAGTTGGCTTGTGAGGTGAACATATCTTTTAAGTCCGTCCGCAACATTCTCATTAACATTTTAGGCATGAAACGCGTCGCCGCTCAACTAGTTCCAAAAGAGCTCAATTTTGTTCAAAAAGCGCAGCGAAAGCATGTCGCTGAAGACATGGTTTCCCGAGCTTCTACGGATCCGACCTTTATGAAACGTATAATAACTGGCGACGAGACATGGGTTTATGATTACGACATGCAAACAAGCCAACAGTCTTCAGAATGGCGTCTCGAAAACGAGCCGCAACCCAAAAAACCGCGGCAAAGTCGCTCCAAAATCAAGGTGACGCTGACAGTTTTTTTTGACTACCGTGGTGTGGTTCACTCCGAATTCCTTCCAGAGGGAGAAACAGTGAATAAAGAATATTATTTAGGCGTCATGAAGCGTTTGCGTGAGAGTATCCGCCGAAAACGTCCAGATTTGTGGCAACACAACTCATGGATACTGCACCATGATAATGCACCATCACACACAGCCATTATAGTGAAAGAGTTTTTAGCGAAAAATTCAACAAAAGTTCTCGACCAAGCACCGTATTCACCTGATATGGCTCCGTCTGACTTTTTTTTATTTCCCAAGTTAAAATTACCACTTCGAGGAAAACGTTTTGAGTCGATAGAAGCCATAAAAGAAAATTCACTGAATGAGCTAAAGGCCATACCGCAAATAGCCTATGAAAAATGTATGGAAGACTGGGTGAAGCGGTGGAGATGTTGTATTGCAAGCGATGGAGCCTACTTTGAAGGCGATAAAATAAATTTAGATGAATAATTTGTATTTTTTGTTTTATTGACAAATTCCCGATACTTAGTACACAGTGTATATTTATTATTGTGCAACCCTATTAGCTAACTGCATTAACATTTTAGTTCGGTTATTAAGACCCAATTTAAATGTAAATTCATGCAATTTTATAATTTCCGCTACCAGGTATCTAAAAAAACAATTGTTTCTGATAAATGAAAAAAATAAATAAATATATAAAAGCCTTTATTTATACTACTTATAACTTTACAGGTGTACATGCACAGAATATTATAATGTACTGAAAATTAATTAAGTAAAATTCCCGATAGGTTTTTAAAACATCTGTTTCTGATAAATGAAAAAATAAATAAATAAAATATAAAAGCCTTTATTTATACTACTTATAACTTTACAGGTGTACATGCATAGAATATTATAATGTACTGAAAATTAATTAAGTAAAATACAATTAATACATAAAATTAATTAAATAAAATAATAATTAATAAATTTCTGCTTAATACTAAAGCTCAAATAGTAAAGTGATTAACAATGTGTTTGTGTACCAACGGATTTATTCTAAAACTTGAGTAACACCGTAGTGTCAGCTTAGAATAGCACTAACTCGTTTCTTCCCGTAGAATCGATAAGGGTATTGGGGCTTTAAATTTATTAATTTACAAAACATTTATAGTTAAGACTTCCACAGTATTTTATAAGATCGATTAGCCCTTTTAGTGCTTTATAAAATATCGAAACAAAAATGCATTAATAAAAGTTAGTAAGTTTGAAATCATTTTAAAAAAAGCGGCCAAGAGCGAGAAGGACTCGCTAATGAAGGGTTCCGTAGCAGCACTAGCAGCAGGTAGGTAACATAGTAATATACAAGTTTAAAATGTTTAGTTTAAAATGTTATTTACTTATCACTGATTTACTATAAGAAAACAATGGTTCACGTTTTATGCGTAAGGCCTGTGATAGTAAAATTATTGTTATATATTTCAGTGAAATTAAAAAATTAGGTAAGTAATTTGATGACATGATAGTCCAGTGGGTAAGAACACCCGCCCGAAAAACAGAAGGGCGTGAGTTCCAATCCTGGGACGGGCCTACACCAATTTGTCTTTTCTAAAGTCATATGTGTGGTTAATTTATCATGGTTGCTAACGGTGAGGGAAAACATCGTGAGGAAACCCACATGACTGAGTTGTACTTAGTCATGTGACAGTGTATTCGTACAAAACGGCGATAGGCCTGCCCCCTATCACGTGAGTACACTGTCTAAGCAAAACGTGGGTACCTTCTCTGGTAACTAGATGGCGCTTGCCATGTGAGTTCAGGAGTATTGGTACCTCTGCCAACCCCTTCGGGGATAAACGGCGTGAACGTTTATGTTATATGTTATGTTATGTAATTTGATTTATGACGTTTAAAAATAGAACTACTGGCTAGATCTCATTCAAACCAATTTTCGTTAGTAGTTTGTATAGTAATACACATCATATATTTTTTCAGTTTTATCATGCCCATATTTTAGAAGTTACGGGGGGGGGACACACATTTTACCACTTTGGAAAAGTCTCTCGCGCAAACTATTCAGTTTTGAAAAAAATGATATAAGAAACCTCAACATCATTTTCAAATACCTTTTGATAGATACCCCACACGTATAGGTTTGCTGAAAAAAAAATTTTAAGTTTCAGTTCTATGTATGGGGAACCCTAAAAATTTTGGTTTTTTTTTTCTGATTTTATTTTAAAATCCTAATGCGGCTTACAGAATACATCTACGCACCAATTTTCAATAATGTAGTTCTTATAGTTTCGGAATAAACTGGCTGTGACGGACGGACGGACGGACGGACGGACGGACAGACAGACAGACATGACGAATCTATAATGGTCCCGTTTTTGCCATTTGGCTACGGAACCCTAAAAATGCCTATAGCTCAGACTGAGAAATCTAGACTATCTTTGCGTAACATGGATTGGAAGCAATACAAAACTACACCTTCACCAATTAACATAACGTGGGTAACTACATTCCAAAACTTACATTGTGTAGTCTCGGCTTAGAATAGCACTACCCCATTTCTTTAGATGGGTGTACGTATGAGGCGACTAACGGTATTCGGGCTTTTTAGGGATATTTGGGCGATGCGGTTGGAGACCCGTCACTAACCTAACAACCTTTATTTAACCATCTTTTCCCCACTCAACTTACCAAAAGTGGCGGAGGCATTTCTAATTCCTTAGCTCTGGCTACCCCTTCTAGGGATTTATAGTCGTGAATATATGTATGTATGTACATAGAGTGAGTGCACAGAACTCATTATTTCTAAGCGTACGCTAAAATGTTTTCGTATTATAGTATACTAGCTTTTTGCCCGCGACTTCGTCCGCGTGGACTTCATTTTTTGCATCCGGTTTACATTCAAAATACCAAAACACTATCTTAACTTCTATTTTTTATATACATTTATATTCCCGCGGGCGTTGTAAAGGATATAAAGGACATTGACCCTTTTTAAGTGATTGTTGGGCGATGAAGTTGGTGAGCCATCACTAAAATCTTTATTTAACTACCTTTTCCCTAATCTATTTCCAAAAGTGGATGAAGAATTACTATCTCTGAAGCTATGGCTACCCTTTTATAGAATTTAGATAATTGATTGATAGGTGAATATCATAAATTCAATCGCACCAAGTTTTATGTTTCTAGATACTAAAATGACAAAAATCTCTATATTAACTTTCATTTGCTATATCGACCCCTTAGGGGTTGAGTTCCAAAAAAAAAACCTTTTTAATTTTTCATAAAAATCATGAACCAAACCATTTTGTACTAAGTTTCTATGTTCAAAATGAGAATATCTTAGTAAGTACAAATACGAATAGTAGTTTGGCGCTTCGGCGGCGGCACGGTGCTGCCTCTTACACTGACCGTTGATGATACTGGGAGAGCTTGCAGCGATTGCTCGGGAATATGGGGATGGTTAGTGGTGGATCTCCATCCAAAATAATCGCTGAAGTGAAGGGTTAGTGCTTGCTTTATTATATATATATATATATACTGCTATTCAAAACTAACAAAACAAAAATAATAATACAAAAAGCTTGAATTACCTGAGATACGAACCCGGAACGATTGATTAATAATAGTTCTAATTAAATATTCATAGTAGTTAGTTGTACCGCTACGCCACGGGGACGATACCGGCGGTGGCATGTTTTTATTACGCTATATTTATACTTTGTGGCATGTTTTTATTATTTATATTTATTCAATTACTGCTTATAACCTGAAATCTTTAAAATACACAATTCAATCTAAAATAGTAGGAACCAAAAAATATCCCTAACTAAACTATAAAAATCTAAACGACGAACAAAGCGCACTAAACTAACCTAACTATTATTCAGCCTACTGCGAAAAACCTAAAATCTATTAAATACTTCAATATAATACAATAGTGGAAAGGAATTAAGGACACCAAAGAAAGCGAGAAACAGTCAATTAAGATAAAACAGCAACAGCAACTAAGTAAATGACTCGTAAATTGCAAGTAACGAAAACGTTGATATATTATTATAAATTTATAATTTCAAGTTACAATTTCAATTGCCTAAATATGTCGGAACCAATGCTGTATTGTATACTGTATCAATGAGATGTTTTTTTAAAAGAAGAAATCATACCGCGATGTAGAAAGTACCGACAGTGCCATCTATTGGTAAACATTCAAACAACGCCGCGCTCTTTTATAAGGTTTCAGCTGAAAGGTTGAAGATTTCGCTGCTAAAATCCATTAGTGATTCCGGTATAAAAGTACTCTATAATTTAATCTGGACTTCTAACTATATGTCTGCAAAATTTCAAAGCAATCGGTTCGGTAGTTGCGGCGTGAAAGAAGCACAAATAAACAAACAAACAAACTCACTTTCCGATTTATAATATTAGTATGGATTACAGACAATAAGTATAATGTGTGTCGCTTCGAGGCATACAATACTACTTTGAAAGGACAGAAGAGAAGAATAATTTAGTAATATATGTTCGGGACGGGTACCTTAAATCATACATTATTGTTCCATATTTTGACTTCATCTATAGGTAACTAGCTTCTTGGTCCGGAGGTTGCGGGTTCGATCCCCGCTGAGAGCAACATTTATGTGATGAGCATAAATTATTGTTGGTTGGAGGTTGTTAAAGGTGAGGGAAAACATCGTGAGGAACACCACATGGCTAATTTGTACTTAGTCATGTGACAGTGCATTCGTACAATAACGTCGACAGTCCCGCCCCCTAGCACGTGAGTACACTTTCCAAACAAAACGTACTCTGAACACCAGGTGACAATGTCACATTATTTTCCGAAGTTTTAGTACCTCTGCCAACCCCTCCGGGGATAAAGGGCTTGAACGTTCGAGTAAGTTGTTGGTGTTGGCTAGAAAATTGGTCTGCACACCTTATTTGAACTAGATTCAACAGTGAGGTCGTGGTCGTCTAGTTCACAAGATGAATGTACTTCTTGATATCTCGTAATTACATACATACATACAAATACTCACGGCTATAAATCCCTTAACGGGGTAGCCAGAGCTTTGGAATGATAAATTCCTCAGCCACTTTTGGAAGTTGCCGTGTAGTGTCGGCTTAGAATAACACTACCCCTTTTCTTCCGGTGGGTGTACGTAAGAGGCGACTAACGGTATTGGGGCTTTTAAGGGATTTTCGGGCGATGCGGTTGGAGACCCATCACCAACAACCTTTATTTTACCATCTTTTCCCCACGCAACTTCCAAAAGTGGCTGGGGAATTTCTAATTCGTTAGCTCTGGCTACCCCTTCTAGGGATTCATAGCCGTGAGTATATGAATGTATGTATGTAGTATCAATCAGAAGAATTGTTGTTGAAAAATTATCTTAATTGAAAAATAGTCAAAATCAATGAATATGATCATTTCGCTTTTACTCATCAAAACGTCTTCACTTCGACATGAAATAAACGTATCAATGAAACTCTTATTATGCCTAATTAGAATGGTTGGATTATTTCTAATAAATAAAGGAAAGAAAATTTTAAATTACTGTGATACTGATTTTAATTGAATACTTTAAAACAATTCCTTTCCCCTATTCCTTTATTACGCTTTTTTGCGACCTTCGAAAGTGTAATTATATTCAGTAGGTCTGAAAATAGGGAGTAAGCTATTTAATATACTTTTAGGTTCCAAGGAATATTAAATTTTTCTCTTTAGTTTTAATATATCTATATTATTATGGTAAAACAACGTTTGCGAGGTTAACAGGTATTGGTCAAATCTAACGAAATTTATATTACTTCTGAACAATAACTCTACTAACTACTTAGGAATTATTACTATTACTCGATTACTACTATTAGTTATTTTTTTGAGGATATTACATTCAGAAATCGTCGACGCAAGTACTGCCCCGCTGTGTACATACGCAGATTATCAAAAACATTGTTTTCATACATACGTACATATTCTCACGCCGTTAGTTCCCATTGGGGTAGGCAGAGACTATCGATCGCCACTTCGTACGATCCTGGCAAACCTCTCTGGCTTCGTTTACATCTATCAATCTTTTCATACATGCTCTTTTATTCTTCATACTGCGGACACCTGCCTTTTTGAGCACATTTCCTATTTGATCCGAATGTGTCCTCCGAGGTCGTCCTCTACTAACATTACCTTCCGCATTAGCTCTACCTATCTCTTTCAGCAATTTACTTTCATCCATTGTTTTCATCTTAATAAGATTTGAGAAAAGACTCGTACATAATGAGTAAAAAAACTTTTAAAGGGGGTTTAGCAACAAACAGTTTAACTTGACTATTCTAGGAGTGTTTCGCAGAACTACAGATTAGAAAACTGTGGAGCCAACCATGTTCTAAGGAAAGGGAAACGATGATAAAATCAGGATCATAGTTCAAATAATGTTTACTGCAACCCCGGATTCCTTAATCACCGCATACGACACTTATTGGCAGAGTATACATAAACATACATACATAAATTCACGGCTATATTTCCCTAGAAGGGGTAGCCAGAGCTAAGAAATTGTAAATTCCTCAGCCACTTTTGGAAGTTGAGTGGGGAAAAGATGGTAAAATAAAGGTTTTTGGTGATGGGTCTCCAACCGCATCGCCCAAAAATCCAATGGAAATCCCCAATACCCTTAGTCGCCTCTTACGACACCCGTGGGTAGAAAGGGGTAGCGTCATACTACACGGCAAAATACATAGAGAGATACATACGGCAGAGTATGTCAGAGCTAAACGTATGGAACATTTTACTATGGGTTAAAAAAACATGATATTACCTTCTAAACTTTCCGAAAAATACGAAAGGTAAAGTCACACTCTCGATCAACCATAACACAAAGTTTGTAAAAAGAAATTACAAGATCAGAAAGAGCATTAACATCCACTTATGGATTTAAATCTTTTTGTTCATGAAAACCTCATGTGGGGATTATTACTAATACGAGTAAATAAAGAATAAATAAAGGAAAGAAAATTGACACGGTAGCTCAATTGGCAGAGCGTCGTCGGGGCGTATACCCGAGGTCGCGGGATCGATTCCCGCCTGTGTCGAAATTTTTCTTTCCTTTATTTATTCTTTATTTATCCACTTATGGAACTTGAATAGAGTAAAATTCTTATACATCTAATAACAATGAAGTAAAATCACCCAACAGATTTCTTTAAACAAAACACTGTCTTATTGTATTAGGTACACTATAATTCAAAGATTTCTACACTTCAAGAGAAATAAATTGTAAAAAAACTTACCATTTTCTAAGTTGTGTTTGCAAAAGGTCGATAGTTTTACGTCCTACCATCGTTGCCCGCGAGCTTACACTAACTTGGTACTAACTTGACTATTTAACTAAGTACAGTCGGTAATGTTCCGATGATAATTTATTAATTAACCGATATTTGTTTGTGATAAAACGCCTAATGAGGCTTTTGGACGTCATTCTAACTTTCCTTTTCACGGATGCAATTAGTTGGAATTTAAATTGTCCTTGTTACCTTGTTTTTCTTTTTAAAACTTTTATATCTGCATAGCACAGTACTACTCATGAACGAATTTTATTTATTTTGATTCAACAATGGTCTACTACTACTATAGTTGTACTCAGTCATACATACATACAAATACTCACGGCTATAAATCCCTAGAAGGGGTAGCCAGAGCTAAGGAATTAGAAATTCCTTAGCCACTTTTGGAAAGTTGAGTGGGGAGAAGATGTTAAAATAAAGGTTGTTGGTGATGGGTCTCTAACCGCATCGCCCAAAAATCCCTTAAAAGCCCCAATACCGTTAGTCGCCTCTTACGTACACCCACCGGAAGAAATGGGGTAGTGCTATTCTAAGCCGACACTACACTTAGTCATATGACAGTGTATTCGTATGATACGGTAGCCTACCTTTTATATCACGATAGAGCATGAGTAATAACATCGAAATCATTACCATTTTCAATAAGTGCTAAAACACAAAATTATATTTACTCTACCCCAATTAAACTAATACTAAAACTAAATTCCCGTGGCTTCAGTAGGTTTTTTTTATGAAGAGAAGAAGACCTTTTTATTGGTAAAAAGAACACTTGGGTGTTCATAATATATATTTTTTAGGGATTTTGTATAACAGATGACAAGAAAGTCACTTGTTATTTAGAACTATTTGTAACTACCATGCCTTTGGGTATAGACGACAATAATTATTTAGTTTAAGTTGATTTGTATTTATTTATGCACAAACACAGGTTTATACCCTATATTATCAATATTGGGGTGATAAACGTTTCAGCCCTTCTGAACATCATAAGATTATACTCCGACATTCATGTACCTATTTACTTACATACACACACATATATATATATATATATATATCGTTATATCGTTCGTCGTATCGTTATGAATTCCAAAAAAGAAGAAACGTACGTAAGTAGGCAAAAATACGTAGGCGCGAACAAGGCTGTATTCGAACAAATTGTTACATGATGTTATGAAAAGTAAAAAAGGAGCTGTGTAGTGTAGGCTTAGAATATCAGTACCCCATTTCTTCCCGTGCATGTACGCAAGAGGCCACTATTGGTACTATTGTTTTTTAAGGGATTTTTGGGCGTCTCCAACCCATCACCAACGTCCTATATTTTACCATCTTTTACCCACTTAACTTACAAAAGTGGGTGAGGAATTTTAAATACCTTCGCTCTGGTTACCCTTTCTAGGGATTTATAGCCATGAGTATATGTATGTTGTTACCAGGATACTAGCATTCTTCGCTTCTATCTCTCCAAACTTATTTATACTCACTTCATTTACCTCCATTGTAAGGGCTTGCAAATTTTTACGTGTTTAGTAAGCGAATATTCGTCTTCAACATGCATACATACAAATACTCACGGCCATAAATCCCAAAAAGGGGTAGCCAGAGCTCTAAAGTTAGAAACTCTTAAACCACATTTGGGAGTTCATAAGGGGCAATATGGTGGGAATAAAATCCTCTTCTAATCTACTATAGTAATTTCGCGTAACATTCAAATATTAGAACGTAATAAAAGAATATTTACAAAAAAATATATACGTACATACATATTCTCACGCCCCGTTAGTTCCCATTGGGGTAGGCAGAGACTATCGATCGCCGCTTTGTACGATCCTGGCAAACCTCTCTGGCTTCGTTTACATCCATCAATATGTTCATACATGCTCTTTTATTCTTCATACTGCGGACACCTGCCTTTTTGAGCACATTTTCTATTTGATCCAAATGTGTCCTCTGAGGTCGTCCTTTACTAACATTACCTTCCACATTGGCTCTATATACCTCTTTCACCAATTTACTGTCATCCATCCTCTCTATGTGCCCAAACCATCTCAACATTCCTTTTTCTATCTTTCTTACAATATCATCTTTTACACCACACCTTTCACGAATCACATCATTCCTCACACGATCACATAACCTTACATTACACACTTTTCTGAGGGATCTCATTTCTACTGCATTCACTCTACTTTCATGCTTCTTCCGAAAAAAAAGTATGTTATTTTATTAAGTGTGTTTTTTTACAAATGCTACAGATTTACTCTATCGCCAACATTTATTTATTTTATTTATTTATTCATCATCATCTAAGCAATGACTTAAAAGCCCCAACACTCCAAAACTTCAAATTACCTGTTGCTACCCTTTCGGGAAGAAATGTCTTAATTTGTTATTCTATTGTGTTTTTCAAATTTTATTTAATTTAAACAACCTTTTTTTTGTAATTTGTTAATATGTATAGAAATATTTTTCATCATGCTGTGCGCACTATAAAGGTACATTTTCAGAAGTGATTTTTTTAGATATTGTAAATTATCTTTGTAATGTTATTGTACTGTATGTGTGCCAAATGAATAAATAAATAAATAAATGCTATTGAAAGCCGATACTACACCGCAGCACATCAGACCATAATCCACCTGCTATAAACATTTTAAGTTAGATAACTTTCTGAATAACCGGAAAGTTCAAACTAATGCGTTCAAGGTTCAAATTATCAATATTAATTAATTGTTTAGTTGTTGAGATATATCAGGGTAACAATATTTATGTTTAAGTAAAATTTGTTGATTTGTTTAGTTGAAGTTTATTCATGATATGAGAAACTATGGAGACCTTTAGACGCCTGTTTCATCATCAGATTAAAACAACTAGATGGATTTTGTTGGGTTTGAATCTGGAAAACTTTTAATGAGTGGAGCTATTAACAGACATGTTTCCTAAAATCACACTGGTACTTTAGTGAACAACTTTGACCTGATGCAATTTACACACCTGTCATGCTTTATCTAGCCATTCTCGTGTACTGTTAGTAGGTTAAATCATTTAATTATACCAAAAGGTGTTCTTATAAACGTGGGTCCGAAGGGTGAACAATAAAAGAGCGTGAATTTAAGTGAAGTAAGAGAGATTTATAATACAAATCTTACATAGTTTCG
The DNA here is from genome assembly GCA_963576735.1 of Bedellia somnulentella. Classification (NCBI taxonomy): domain Eukaryota; kingdom Metazoa; phylum Arthropoda; class Insecta; order Lepidoptera; family Bedelliidae; genus Bedellia; species Bedellia somnulentella. Next base: position 17,034,802 of record OY755181.1, on the reverse strand, counting down.
GGCTAACTTGATCTGTGTATAATAATCCGTATATATCTATTTTATTTTATTTGTCAAGATCGTGCTAAGTGGCGATCGATAGTCTCTGCCTACACCAATGGGAATAATGGTCGTAAGTGTAAATAAGTGAGTATACCAAAAGAAAGAAAGAAAGTAGTTATTTCTTCATAGCATTAAACATTACATAAAGTTAAAGAAAACTTAGTAAAAATAATAAAATAACACAATACTTCATCAACACAAAATTTTATAGCAGATCTTTGACTGCCTTTGAATTTTGATTATGTTATTAACTTATCATTATGATCTTTCTGAAACATATTTTAATTGGTGTGTAGTGTCGGCTTAGAAAAGCGCTTTCCCATTTCAGATTTTAAGAGGCGACTACGGGTATAGGGGCTTCTTAAGTGAGACGCATCATCAGCAATTATTGATTATTACCATCTTTTCCCCACTCAACTTCCAAAAGTGGCTGAGGAATTTCTCATTCTAAAGCTCTGGCTACACCTTTTAAGGATTTGTAGCCGTAGTATGTATGCATGTATTTTAATTGGATACAATTTATAAGCCTTCAGACTGGGAACAAAAAAATGGAATATCTAAAACTGTTCAATACAAGTTTGTTCTCAGTCAACCCTAAGTAATAAATATACATGCATAACGCTAAACTCCCATATTTTCAAGTTGATTACGAAGTGCGTCTGGTAAACTACGAAATAAAGATAGAAATAGCAATGCATTAAAATAAAACATACATACATATACTCACGGCCATAAATCGCAAACGAGTAGTCCGAGCTTAAGAGCTAGAAACTCCTCAGTCACATTTGGAAGATGATAGTGTAGAAGATAGTAGAAATACGGGTACCCATCCGCATCGCCTAAAAACCACTTAAAAAAGCCCCATACCTTACGACACCCGTTGGTAGAAAGGAGTAGTCAAAAGTCAAAAGTCAAAAAGTTTATTTTTGAAAATTAAGTTAACAACTAACATTTTTTGAACGTAATTTTTTTTTAATTTATCATTAGTCAGTTGCTTCGGAAGGTGTTCGTAAAGAGAAGAAGCAACAAAGAAACTCTTTACATTCACATTTTTTCAAAATATGGTTTGTACAATTTTGGGTCATATTTTTACTTTATAAAAGATTTTCTATGCGACCAAACCAAACGCTAGTTTGACATAATTAAACTAAAGTGTCCATCACAAAAACCAATCACAAAACGTGAGAAGAAAAATCCACATCAGACAATTATTCCTGGGAATAACTAGGGAAGATTTATAGCTTTACGGACACGGTCTCGTGCGCGTTGGGTCCTTTTCGTTTAAATCTTGAACACTGTAATAAGATTTCTTTAAAAGCATGGCTTTAATTGCCTTTTTAAAAGATGCCACAGGCAATTAAAAAAAGTCAGAAGGAAGTTTGTTGAACATTTTGAGGGATAGTCCCATAAAGGAGTTTCTTACTTCATCAAGTCTCCACTTCAGTACGTTTGTCCTTATTTCGAGTGTTAACAGTATGCCTATCACTAACTTTACTAAATTGTCCAATATGCTTTTTGGCATACATTAAACTCTCAAATATGTATTGACAAGGGACAGTTAATACCTCGACCTTAACATGTAGATAGATCGGATAGCTCGCTTTTGTAAGACAAAAACTTTATGAACATCAGCAGCTTTACCCCATAATAAAATACCGTAAGACATAATGCTGTGAAAATAACTGAAATAAACAATGCGAGCTGTTTCTATGTCTGCTATTTCTCTAATCTTACGCACGGCATACGCTGCTGAGCTCAGCCTTTTAGAAAGTGTTAGTATATGGGTAGAAGATTCTAAGTTGCAATGGGCATGCAACTTAGAATCGATTGTTATCCCTAGGAATTTTGTTTCTTTAACTAATTCTACTTTTTCACTGTCAATAACAATATTTGCCTCAACTTACATAACATTCGGTAAAGTAAATTTAATACATTTAGTTTTTTTGGCATTCAGAACAAGGTTATTTGCAGTAAACCAATGCAATACCAGTGAGATAGCTTTATTTACATCGTCAAGAGATGTAGAAGATCTCGCTACATTAAATATTAAAGATGTGTCATCTGCAAACATAACGATCTCAGAATAATTTTGTACCATAAATGGTAAATCATTGATGTAAATCAGGAACAGTAACGGGCCAAGTATAGAACCTTGAGGAACGCCCATCTCTATTTCCGTTCTATTGACATTCTAAACCAGTACTACACGGCAAACAAAACAGCTAAATAAACAAATTCATTTTCACAAAAAATATAATTGATTAAATGATATTATCTAGTGTTTCGCAAAATGTTGTGAGTCGATAATAAAATTGACCATTATAATTTAGAATTTACTGTATCAGATTTCTTTGAAATTCATAACAAAATACACAAAAAGAAAAAAATAAATTAAGATCCTTAACTAATACCAGTTTGGCAGAAATTCTGATATTGTAGCATTAAACTAAGTTCATTGAAACGAAAATCTTTATTTGAGCAAAGCTTCCCCACTCAACATATAAAAGTGACTGAAGTGGCTACCCCTTTTTGGGATTTATCTGAAACCATACGTTTACGGCGTTTATCTCCAAAGGGATGAAATAGGTACTTACTTCTGAAAACCACTCGACAATATTTGACACTGTGGCCTGGTGTTCAGAGTACCCGTGTTTTGCTTGGAAAGTGTACTCACGTTATAGGGTCAAGCCTATCGCCGTTGTACTTACTATATTTTCCGTCACCGTTAACAACCACGATAAATGAACGACACATATGACTTTTAAAAAGACAAATTGGTTTAGGTCTGACCCGAAATTTGAACCCACGCCTGTCTGTATGATAGGCGGGGTTACACAATGAGGGAATATACATACATACATACATATACTCACGGCTATAAATCCCTAGAAGGGGTAGCCAGAGCTAAAGAACTAGAAGTTCCTCAGCCACTTTTGGAAAGTTGCGTGGGGAAAAGATGGCAAAATAAAGGATGTTGGTGATGGGTCTCCAACCGCACCCCCCAGTAAACCCTTAAAAGCCCCAATACCGTTAGTCGCCTCTTACGAACCCCCACCGGCAGAAATGGGGTTGTGTTATTCTAAGCCGACACTACATAGCAATAGTAGAGGGAATATAGTAAGGGATTTATAAATATTATTGTTTGTATTTTATGGATTATTTGATCACGATGCCCTACGGATAGCAATCAGGCGGGTGGGACTAAACTCAGATAATTTTTACTTAAACTTTTCTTTTTTACATTGATTTTCTTATACTGGTGTACGTCGCATACGCGGTATTTATTAAAACTTTTTGTTTGTTTGTATGTTTTTTCGATAGCGAATAATCGAATTGTAGCCAGAACTAATAAAAAAAATCAGCCAATTTTGGAAGATGAGTGAGGAAAGATGGTAAAATAAAGGTTGTTGTTGATGTGATGGGTCTCCAACCATATCGCCCAAAATCACTCAAAAGTCCCTATACCCAGCTCAAATCTTACGATCACCTACGAGAAGAGTTGCTTAATTTTTTCTTTCAATGTTAACAAACTTTACAAAACAATTCGCTCATAAAAAATCCAACGAGTTTTCATTGATCCAGTTTTTATAGGCTGTTATGAATTAATAATTTATGAATATGTAATGATATAGCAGTCTGCTAATAGTCTAGACCAGTAATGTCAAAAGTATGCTATTTGACTGATAAATTTAACATACATACATATACTCACAGCTATAAATGCCTAGAAGGGGTAGCCAGAGCTAAGGAATTCGAAATTCCTCAGCCACGTTTGGAAAGTTTAGTGGGGAAAAGATGGTAAAATAAAGGTTGGGTCTCCAACCGCATCGCCCAAAAATCCCTTAAAAGCCCCAATACCGTTAGTCGCCTCTTACTTACACCCACCGGAAGAAATGGGGTAGTGCTATTATTAGCCACACAACAAATGGAGGATTATATTACCGACTGAATTACCTGTTCCATACTAAAATTTTTCAAGAAAAGATATATTATAACCGCAAACTTCAATTTTCTCAATTTTTAAGAAAATTTTCCGACGAGACGCAAACAAATGACTTTTATTTTTAAAAAACAAAATGGAATGGATTTCTCCTATTGTTATCATTATATCGAATGTCTTGGCTGTGCCTGCCAGTAACTATTTTTTTTTCCAAAAAGTATACATCTCATTTATTGAACACCCCTCGTAGCTATTGCTTTATATAAAATATGGTTTGAGTCATCTTAATGTGGTCTTTAAAGGCCTTCTTATCACTATTTAATATACCCCATACGTATGGTTGCATTAAAAAAGCCGTGATAGCTCAATGGGTTGCACCCCGTATATCACGCAGACAGGCGTGGGTTCTAATCCCAACAAATGTATCTTTCCTAAAGTCTTGTGTGTTTAATTAATCATGGTTGTTAACGGTGAGGTTGTTGTTGACGATGTCCTTTAACTTTCACTCAATCATATGACAGTGTGATTTGTATAATAAAAGAAACAAAATTTGAAAATCTGGTGGTAATGTTTGTAAGAAAATTGCCTCATTTCTGTACCTAAAAAACAAATAATTTAGCATTTGGATTCTTTTTATGATACGAACTAGGATTTCAATGCAAATTGCAATCTAACAACTTTTATCATTGCTGCTCCGCTCATATTCATACATACATACATACATATACTCACGGCTATTATTCCCTAGAAGGGGTAGCCAGAGCTAAGGATTTATAAATTCATCAGCCACTTTTGGAAGTTGAGTGGGGAAAAGATCGTAAAATTAAGGTTTTTGGTGATGGGTCTCCAACCGCATCGCCCAAAAATCGAATAAAAAGCCCCAATACCCTTAGTCGCCTCTTACAACACCCGTGGGTAGAAAGGGGTAGCGACATTCTAAGCCGGCACTACACGCTCATATTCGTCTTAGCGAAAAGAAACGATAAAATGTTATTTGACGCTAAGTTTCCAATCGGTTTATAAATTCCTACGATTTGCGCGTTCAAGTGAATAAACTCTTCTGCTTTATAATATTAGCCTAGATAATAATAAATACTTAGGGTTTAGCTCACGAGTATTGCACGATTGCGATTAATATGAATTGAACTGAGCGAGTTAGGTATACCTCAGTCATATCTGTGAATTAGTAGTACTATCTGTGCAGTCGGTCTTAAGCTAAAAGCCGCGTTTAAATAAGAAACCATTCATCTTTTTCTGTTGACTTCAATGGGAAAATAGGTGAAGATTTGTAAATGGTATTGTGTATTCTTGACAACCGTGATAGTTCAATGGGTAGAACACCGGTTATCGTGCAGACGACTAGTGTTCAAATCCTGGGTCGGGCCTACACTGATTTGTCTTTTCTAAAGACATATAAAAAAAATAAAACGTTATATCACAAACTGGTTACAAGAGTTAACATACAACGAGGTTGAGCAATTACTATTAAAAGCCTATTGACGTATAGATACAATATTTCTTCTTATATATTCTCTTTAAAAACTTTTTTCTATTTTTCTATTTCTACATAAACGAAATTTTTTTTTGTATCTTTGTACTTGAAACAAAATTAAAAATGTCCATCAGCACATAATTGTTATGTTACTTAGTTATTTAAAAGAGCCTGTTTGCTGCGTCACAGGGAAACCTACTGCGGTAAACACCGAAACCAATTCATTGTAAACTAGGTACTTAATTTTGTGAAATAAATGCCTTATTTTTTTATATGTGTGGTTAATTTATCATGGTTGTTGACGGTGAGGGAAAACATCGTTAGGAAACCCACATGGCTGAGTTGTACTTAGTCATGTGACAGTGTATTCGTACAAAACGGCGAAAGGCCTGCCCCCTATCACGTGAGTACACTGTCCATGCAAAACGTGGGTACTCTGAACACCAGGTGACAAAGTCACTTGATGTTCAGAAGTATTAGTACCTCTGCCAACCCCTTCGGGGATATTCGGCGTGAACGTTTATGTTATGTTTATGTTATGTTATTATATTGTCTGTATTAGTTTGTTAATCTTACAAAGATATAAAAATTAAAATAATTAAATAAAATAGTTTTTCGGTGAATATTCTTCAATGGTAGGTTCGATCACGAAATGCGAGTTCCAGAGAAGTTCGATCACAAAGTGGCCTATCCGCTTTTGACTTAGTCTCACTCAGCTCAATATATAATAATTCTAAAAAAATGCCAATGCAAGGGAACTAGTCTACATAATAATACTTTTTTAATTACAAAAAATACATACATACATATACCCACGGCTATAAATCCCTAGAAAGGGGTAGCCAGAGCTAAGGCATTAGAAATTCCTCAGCCACTTTTGGAAGTTGCATGGGGAATAGGTGGTGAAATAAAGGTTCTTGGTGATGGGTCTCCAACCGCATCGCCCAAAAACCCCTTAAAAGCCCCAATACCGTTGTCGCCTTTTACGTACACCCACCGCAAGAAATGGGGTAGTGCTATTCTAAGCCGACACTACACCGCAAAAACTAATAACAAAAAATAATAATAAAAAAATATTTATTTTAAGGAGAAAAGATAAATCTTTGTTTTTGAACGTCAAACTGCAACTTTTATACTAAGTTTACTTCGGATTCGGAAGGTGTTTTGTTGAGAGAAGAACCCGTAAGAAACTCTTCAACACACATCTTTTTTACGTGCATTACAATTTTGGTGTTAGCCTGGAAACATCCTGCACAGAGCCCTGATGACACCAAGACAATTTATCACTAATGCAATCATTAACATTATAACTTATAACAATTAATCATGTTATTGGTTGAGTTCGTCCCTTCTTCTTTCAATTGAAAATTCGTATTTGTGTTTGTTTTTACTGCAGTTGCGTTATGAATATATTTAAAACCATTTTACTTAAATCACAGTATGGATATTTCCGTGAGGACTACTGCATATCTAATTGTCTAAATATCAGTCTTCAAGGTTGCGATTACACCAGAGATGATACATAAATGCATACTTACATATACTCACGTCGTTTGTTCCCATTGGCTAGGCAGAGTCTATCAATTGCCACTTTGTATGATCCTGGCAAACCTCTTCAGCTTCGTACCAAAGATGTTTTTTTACCAATAGAATAACTTAACTAGAATAACTAGAAAGGCGCGTCACACATTACAAGTAAATGCAGCTAGATTCTAGATTTGATATGAAGAATAAAAGAGCATGTATGAAAAGATTGATGGATGTAAACGAAGCCAGAGAGGTTTGCCAGGATCGTGCGAAGTGGCGATCGATAGTCTCTGCCTACCCCAATGGGAACTAACGGCGTGAGAATATGTATGTATGCATGTGAAGCAATTCTATTGGTTCTTTAATACACATTGACCTCGCACAATCAAAATAAAGTTAAATCATGAATGGAAAATTCGCTAAACAAAATATGATAACTAAAGTTCTGGGGGCACGGCAGTGCCCCTGCCAAGTCTCGAGCAAAACGGGCACGGCCGTACCATCTTTTCTCGAAGCGGTTCGCGGCTTTTTCGCCCCCCCTATATCTTCGACGTGGACAAAGCTAGGAGTTTAGGTTTTCGGTGAATAATAGTAGGCATTAGAACAAGCTTAAGTTCGAAATTACACGCCAAATGAATTAATAGTTTAGGAGTTACGGTCGATCAAAGTTACACCATTTTGTCACTCACTGACTCACTGACAGATCATCAAAAATCTAAGGTACTTCTAGCAGACTTAGAAACTTCAAATTTTGCACCAAGATAGGTCATTAGCCACATATAAAGGAAAAATTATAAAAACATTAAAACATTATATGCCATAGAAAACAATTTTATATTTGCGGTTTGGCAAGAACATTATGTATGGATTTTGACTGCATTGTTAACTTTGTTCGTTGTTCAAGTACCTATTCAATTGGATGAATACATACATAGAATAGAAAAGAATAATATAAATGTAATACATAGACTATCATTAATACAAATTAATACATAAAGTTCATTAAATTAATAAAGCTAAAACTCCATTGTATTGCGATAAATATTGTATGAGCGCTCGATAGATGGCGTTGTACCTGTCTGAATCGCTCTATGGTTTCGTTACAAAGCGCAGTGTAAGTAGTACTTCAAAATAATTCGATAATATTCATTTGATACATCTGTCAATGAAAACCCATTTCGAAACTAAAAAATACATACATACATACATATACTCACGCCATTAGTTCCCATTGGGGTAGGCAGAGACTATTGATATATATATATATATATATATATATATATATCAATTATCACTACAAAAAATATTGTAGTGATAATTGATATTCGGAGAACTTTACGTGTTATTTAGTTTAGTTTAGTTATAGTTTGTAAGTTAGTAGATATATATTTATTTAGTTAGTTATTTGTTAGTTAGTTTAGTTCTATTTAGTTTGCATATATATATAAGTTTAAGCCCTATTGTTATAGAAGTAATTGTAAATATAGTGTAATGGAACGTGAAATATTGTACACAAATGGCGACCTTTGTCCACACAGAGTCATCTCTATTCCTGGAGATGGGTCGTGTTTATTTCATTCGTTGTCATACAGCATGTATGGGAGTTTTCAGTCGTCAAACGATAAGGGAATTTTAGTAGTATCAAAGCTCAGGAGACAGCAATAGCTGAATATAATCGACTCCGAAGTATATATCGCCCAGACTTGTCTACCTTAGAAGTAACGAAGCCTCAGAGAAGAAACAAAAGAGATAGAGACAGAGAATGGGTTCTAAGCAAAGCAGTAGCTGACGTCCAAGAAATTGTGAGGTCACCTAAAAGTAAAAGAAAGAAATACACTTACAAAAAATAAATGAGATCCCACCAAAAACATTAAATGTAAAAAAATGCCAAGTCTCTCGATGCAGTCTTTCCATCGTAAAAAGTTTTGAGATCTCATAGAAGCCAAGTCCTATTCAAAATATTTCGTAGTTATAAATCAACATTTAGTAATTGTATCAATAGTTTTCTTTATATTATAATTATAGTGACTTGGCAATGAGCACAAATTAAAAGCTGCTTGCTGCCTGGAATTATGTGCAAATGTTACTGACGAGACCAGTGATCAGATTATTTGTTATGTGTGAATCATGATGGTCACTACCGACTACATTCTCCAATACAATAATTAAGAATACCTTACGGGCCATCGCTTTATGAAAGTAAATGAATCGAGAGTGCACTAAGACTGACTGCCGTTGCCGAAATTCGGTTGGGACGACACGGATAAACCAACAGAAAATTAATTTTGTGATATTAATGTTTACGCATGCGGTGTGTGTAACTTTAAACTCCTCCAAATATGCCGTTTTATTTGTTTCTTCTTGTGCTCATTGCCAAGTCACTATAATTATAATATAAAGAAAACTATTGATACAATTACTAAATGTTGATTTATAACTACGAAATATTTTGAATAGGACTTGGCTTCTATGAGATCTCAAAACTTTTTACGATGGAAAGACTGCATCGAGAGACTTGGCATTTTTTACATTTAATGTTTTTGGTGGGTTCTTATTTACCAGATGTCAAGGACTATTAAAATAAGACTACGAATGTCTTCTTATATAACTAGAAATATATTAAGGAAACAATAAATTTTATGAAGTGTTGATAAAATAATCATTAAAAAAATTGTGTTAAATTAGTCAAATATTTATTTAGCACACATACACATACTTATACTCACGCCGGTAGTTCCCATTGGGGTGGTCAGATACCATCGATTGCCACTTTGTACGATCATGGTAAACCTCTCTAGCTTCGTTCACATACATCCATCTTTTTATACAGCCTCTTTCTTTTACGACACATAAATTCCAAAAATAAAAGGTCAATTAAAAAGCATGACTTAATAGAAATAACAATAATATAGTACTGGAGTAAATTTTCTAGATCTTTTTTGGGTTTGTTAAAATGGAATCTTTGTTGATATGTTCCCATCTACGTCACCGAATATCACAAAGTATCATTAGCGATGGGTCTCCAACCGCATCGCTCAAAAATCTCTTAAAAAGCCCCAATACCCTTAGTCGCCTCTTACAAACACCCACGGGCAGTAATGGGGTAGTGCAATACAACCCAAACCGACAACTTTTCCTCATATCTTAGACAAAACATCTAGATTCGTAAACACCGGCTCATAACCTTATCAATGCAATCAGATCGCCCATACTACCATATTTGTATGCAATGACCGACATGTAACTCGGTACTGCTGTACGATGACGCTTTGTCCTACTGAACTTGACCTGATGTAGTCATTTGTAGATGAATAAGTTAGTCATATGAGAGAGAGATATCTCATGTATAATACCGTATGGTAATGTTGATTAAAAAAGAAATAAAATGTACTTTGATAAAGAGGAACCCTTAATAGTAATGAGTAAAGGTAACATTTTAGAAAATAAAAAATAACGGCTTTAAATCTCTAAAAGGGGTAGCCAGAGCTTCAGAGATAGAAACTCCTCAGCCATATTTGAAAGGTGATAGGGCAAAAACAAACAATGGCTAAGTAACAAGCACTAACCAAGGAGTAAATAAAACAAATAGATAACAATGATCTTCATGCAAGTCAAATTTTATAAGGGTTTAACAGAGCTTGGTTAGCAGAGCCAATTTAATTAATTAATATTATAATTTTTAAAAACTAACACTAAGAAAAAAAAACTTCCCATTGAATATAACATACATATACATACATACACACACATACTCACGGCTATATTTCCCTAGAAGGGGTAGGCAGAGCTAAGGAACTATAAATTCCTCAGCCACTTTTGGAAGATGAGTGGGGAAAAGATAGTAAAAATAAAGGTTTTTGGTGATGGGTCTCCAACCGCATCGCCCAAAAATCCAATAAAAAGCCCCAATACCCTTAGTCGCCTCTTACAACACCCGTGGGTAGAATGGGGTAGCGAAATTGTAAGCCGGCACTACACGGCAATAATTTTAAAATTTGCATGTAAAATACATTCATTAATAAGAACCTCGTCCTTTTATCGTTGTGGGTTAATAACGGCAGACGTTTTTGCACAAAAAACACATTCAGTAAGCGAGAGCCAAAAGCGAAAGTTGTTGAATGCGAAAGATGCATTACATATTTGTACATACATGCATACATATACTCATGGCTATAAATTCCTAGATGGGGTAGCCAGAGCTAAGGAATTAGAAATTCCTCAGCCACTTTTGGAAAGTAAGTGAGGAAAAGATGGCAAAATAAAGGTTTTTGGTGATGGGTTTTTTGTCTAGATCATAAAAAATGTGGACAGACCCTGTCTACCTCAATGATAACTGATGGCGTTAGTTTTTTGTGACTTTTTAAGAGGTTGTATGTAGTGCACCTTAGAAATGCACTATTTGGTATTGTGCTATTGAGTGCCATCGTTTAAAGCGATTTGGTTGGAAACCCATCACCACCAATCACTTATATACCTAACCATATTTTCCCAGTGCTTTCCCAGATGCTGTGTAGTGTCGGTTTAGAATAGCACACCCCCATTTCTTCCGGTGGGTGTACGTAAAAGGCGACTAACGGTATTGGGACTTTTAAGAGATTTTTGTTTGATGCGGTTGGAGACCCATCACCAACAACCTTTATTTAAAAATCTTTCCCCACATAATTTTCCAAAAGTGGTTGAGGAATTTCTAATTCCTTAGCTCTGGCTACCCCTCTAGGGATTTATAGCCGTGAGTATATGTATGTATGTATGTATTTGCCCAGCTCAACTTGCAGAAATGGCCAAGGAATTACTTATATATATATATATATATCTATATATATTTATATATATTTCTACTATATATTTCGAAGCTTAAGCTTCTGACTGATTATTTTGTAGTCGTGAGATAAGGTATATGTGTAGATTCATGCAAGGAAATTAAAGTTGTAAAACCTGTTCGATATAAATTGTTTATTTATCATATAGATTTGCCCTCACAGAATCGACAACAAGTAGCCTCCCTTGAGTGACGTCACATGTATGTCATAAATGTTTTAAACTCTGTGCAGTTTGCCGAGTTTGCCAGAAGGAACAATACCAGCTATGCTTTCTTTATTTTTCATGACAATGGCATAGAGCGAACGGGGGCGTATACCCGCGCGTGTGTCGCGGGTTCGAACCCTGGCGGTGTCGAAATTTTTCTTTCCTTTATTCATCTTTTATTTATTAGTAATAATCCCCACATGAGGTTTTCATGTCAAAAACATTCAAATAATGGCAAAACTAAAAACAGTAAAAAAAAAAATTAAAGGCCTGCCTGGCGAACTCAGTCAGACAGACATTTTCAATTCAACATTAAATATGTCATTGACATGTCTCAGATACCCTATCCATAAATTATAGTGCTGTGTAGTCTCGGCTCAAAATAGCACTATCCCATTTTATCCCGTGGGTGTTTGTAAGAAGCGGCTAAGGGTTTTGGGGCTTTTAAGTCATTTTGGGCGATGCAGTTTTAGTTAAGGCCCATCACTAAAAACATTTACTTTACAATCTTTTCCCCACTCGTCTTCTAAAAATGGCTAAGGAATTTCTTATTCCATAGCTCAGCGGGTGTAACAGCCGCCTATCATGCAGACAGGCGTCGGTTCAAGTCCTGGAACGGGCACACACCTATTTGTCTTTTATTTGTCATGTGTGTGGTTAATTTATCTTGATTGTTAATGATTAGGAAAACCATCGTGAAGCACATGAATAAATTGTCCTAAATCATGTGACAGTGCATTCCTACAAAACGGTGAGCGGCGTGTCACCTGAACTACATTGTCGAAGCAAAACGTGGGTTCTCCTGGGTTCTCAGACAACCTGGTGACTATATCACGTGATGTTTTATCAATCAATCAATGTACATAGGCATATTCTTAGTACTCGAAGTCCTGCGTAATCTTAATCAATTTTGAAATGTTACAACTGTTGGCAGATTCTTCAATGCCAAAGCCCTAAATAACATACATATACTCACGGCTATAAATCCCTAAAAAGGGTAGCCAGAGCTGAGAAATTTGAAATTTCTCAGCCAATTTTGGAAGTTGAGTGGGGAAAAGATGGTAGAATAAAGGTTGTTGGTGATGGGTCTCCAACCGCATCGCCCAAAAATTCCTTAAAAGCCCCAATACCGTTAGTCGCCTCTTACGTACACCCACCGGAAGAAATGGGGTAGTGCTATTCTAAGCCGACACTACACAGCTAAATAAATCTAAGAGAAAACTGCCTCAAACGGCAATGCTACTTAAATTGGGATTGTTTTTGCGTGTTTAACTAATCGATTGACTTGAAATACTTAGAAGTATAGAACCAAAGATACCCATTAGACGATGATTAGGTAATGAAAAAAGTAGATTAATTTACAGCTAGACTTTAAAATTATGTTTCCATTAATTTAGTAATTTAGTTACGTATTTACCAAATCATTCCCTTATTCTTAAAAAAATATTATTGTAGAGGAAAGTGAGTAACAAACCAAGACACATTCTTATTTTTATACACAAGTTCGGAATTCCTCTTTTTGAGGCTTATTTGTGAGTATATATATATATATATATATATATATATATATATATATATATATAATATAGTATAAATAGATAGAACATGTTTTAGGAGGTTTATTCAAATAACAAATTACAAATATTTACAATCATGGTATAAAAAATCAATTAAAACTAAATATATATATATTACAAACGAAAAATTTCGTGAAATTCATCGTTGTCGGTGTAGGGTAACGTGCCCAATATGCTAGCAGCATTTCCTCTTTGGATGGCCAAGCTAATGCGTTGGCCGAGGTAGCTGCCAGCTCTGGGATCACCACACACTTCCACAAGGCGAACGGACAGTTCTTTAAAGAACAGCCGCGCCTCGTTGCCCCACGGGCCGAGAGTTTCAACGGCGAAAGGTATGAAATGATAGTCATTTATTAATACTGAGTATTTACGCCGTTTGAAACTCTCGGCGTTGGCAGCAGCAGTACCTGCACGCGCCGCCGACCCGGATAAATGGCAAGGCGCAAGAGTGTCGACACAGGTTGCATCCCATATCAGCGCCCTGCCATTTCTCCAAGGCAACAAAGTCATACCATCAGGTCTCTTGCCATCGTCCCGTATTAATCCAGGAGGTTCCAAGGTCGCTGGCACGTGGGCGCTGACAAGAGCCCGACGGATGATATCATTTAAGGCAGCATGTCGTGATAGGCGACCTGCACTGCGGGGGCATGAAAGTCCGTGGTGGCCCCATTGGTCAACCTGTACTCCACAACGACAACGATGAATTTCATTGATTTTGGCACCAACTCTCAAACATACTCCCAAACAAAAAGTCGACCTGTCCAGTAACGTACCAATCGCCTCAGAAGGTAATGCATTCAACCAGTATCCCGACTCAGGCTCCATAGAGGCCATGAGACGAGCACGCTGTGCAGGATCGGAAGCAGAGTTCAAGAGGTTTAATTGAATCCGCCCGCACAGAATGTCATCCCAAGACCTCTGAGAAGCCATGTTTGTCGGAACACTCGAATCTGGACCAAGCAATGCAATCCAAGCAGTCTTGGCATCGTCCATTCTACTGATCTCTGTGTCACCTAGAGAGGGACTGACAATTTTTTTGTATAGATCAATTGTAGAATGTACTGATGACAAGAAAGCTGGTAAAGCCACGTCAGATGGTTTGCGTACGCCCAAACCTCCAAACCGAACTGGTAGGGTAGCCTGATCCCAGTTATTGTTATCAAATTTACAATTTAGAATTTTGCTTAACGTATCTCGTATAATAATGTCTAAATCATTTAAAGCCGAAACAAGCCTCGAAGTGTCGCAACATCTTAAAAAATATGTGAATTTGGGGACGAACAAATAATATTTTATAATTGTATAGGCCAAATGGGGATTAATAGATTGTAAACGCTCCGAATATTGGTTGAAATTTGAAATTTTGTCTTGAATAAAACCTGGTAGAGAATTTTCGTTTAGAGGGGCTCCAAGGAGACGAAGCGAATCATTATTTAGGACCGTAATGTTTGGTGCAATGTTTTAGGATAATAAATAAGAATGTTAAATATAGCTAATGCTGTATCTGAAGAAAAAATATTGGTGAAACTAGTGTATTTTTGAAATCATACCTAAAGTCACTGTCCAAAACCAGTTGAATGTATCTACAATTTGTTTAATAAAATTCAAGCATTATCAGAACATCTATGCATATTAAAACATTTTATCTATTCACAAATAGTCTAAAAATTTGTCATGTAAAAAACTTCTAAGACGATCTATTTTATCCATATTTTATCTCCGATTAACAGATTCAATTATTATCATAATAATATTGTTTCTCGTCTTTAAGTGATTGTTAGGCGATATTATCCTTTATATCACAAAACATCCAAAGGTGGCTGAGGAATATAGAATAGAATAGAAAGACATATTGCACATCTAACACATATTAATTAAATACTATTCTGAACTCCTGGCTACCCCTCGGCTTGGATATGTAGCATGGTAGCTGCAAAAAGATGTATCTCTCATACTCTTAGATCGTTTGACGATGTGGTTGCATATGTATCTTAACACAACCAATGCTGCCATCATCTTTCCCCCCTTCAACGTCCAGAACTGGCTGATAAAAGGCACTTCCTTATACAACACCCGTTATACTATAAGGTCATTAACTTTCTTATAATATCATAAGAATTTTGTAAATACAAAATATGAAATATTTTGAATCTCTTAATTACAATTGGATTGTTGGGTGATTTCATCCGTTATTTTACAAAACATCTAAAAATGCCTGAGGAATGCACTATTCTGATTGTTTGGCTACCCCTCTTTTGGATATATAGCTGCGAAAATATGTATCTCTCATACTCATAGATCGTTTAGCGATGTGGTTGGATACATATCATAAAGGATTTTTCCACCATCTTTCCCCCTTTCAAATTCCAAAAGTGGTTGAGAAAAGGTACTTCCTCACCTCTGGCTCCGTATATTAAGGTAACATTCGTTATATTAGGTGAGGTCATTATGTCTTACGAATGTACAAAACTAATCTAATATATAAAATTCACGTGTCACAGTGTTTGGTCACCGAATTCCTCCTCCGAAACGGCTCAACCGATTATAAATGAAATTTTGCCTACACATTCGGTAGGTCTGAGAATAGATTTGTAACTATTTTATACCCCTAAGAGATAATGGTTGTACACTCCTTACATTTTATTTTTACTTTATCGTCTTGTGGAAACAGCAAAGATATACTTGCCAGTACACCCTGTTGTGTACCAACTTATAATTTGTATCTGTGCTTAACTCGAAAAACATTTACACTCCGCGATATAGGAAAATGAGTGAGACGCTGCTATGTGCGAGTGAGTCCGCAGTAGGGTGCGCTCTAACACAGTCTCCAAATTCCCTAGAAATAATGTTTATGGCAAAACAACGTTTGCTGGTTCAGCTAGTATACAATAAAACTAGATATACAATCAAAAACATATGATTATGCCACATGCATGTCCAAAAATTGTGTTAAGAACTTTCTTATCATTTCTTTATCTAACAAGCACCTTGCGACACAACAGAAGACTCGACATTACTATTTAGTTTGTTTGTCGTTCAAATTTGGACTCACTAAAAACCCTAACATGGCGTGAGTTTATGTTAAGAAACATAACGCCATAGTTTCCTTTGGGATAGGCAGAGACTATCGATCGCCACTTCGTAGGATCCTGACAAACCTCTATAGATTCGTTAACATCCGTCAATCTTCTCATACATGCTTCGTTCATACTTCGGGCGCCAGCCTTTTTGAGCACACTCTCAATTTGGTCCAAGTGTGTTCTCCGTGGTCATCCTCTACTAACATTACCTTCCACACTAGCTCTATAGATCCCTTTTACCAATTTCTTATCATCCATCCTCTCTATTTTTAAATCATAGCTTAAAAAAACATAAATTTATCTCAAGTAAACACGTGGGTCACAAGTATGCATAATAAACATACCAATGCAATGATATTTTTACTCCATATATAAAAGAAACATGCGCTTAATACCTTTTCCGTGCTGTCCTATTCATTTTGCAAACTTGTCCAATCCAGGCACTCAAATACGCACAATTTTATCCACTCACAATTTAATTAATTACAGTATAATAGGACACAAGTAGTTCGATGTTGTTGATGTAAGAAACTAAAGAAAAATATGGTTTGATATGGTTTAAGGTGAACCGGTTGAGGCATATCTGAATGTGATTAGTTTACATATTCTCACTATGCATTTCGTTGATCGGAAGCTAGTTTTAATCGGCGATGTTGGTGAGATAACGAGTTTATAGATACTTGCATGGCAAGAGGCATGTGGAAACTATTACCGTTTTTTGAACCCGGGACCTTGACCCGAGACCACTGTGCTGGTTGGATTATTTTATAAGTTACTGCTACTAGTCCTTAGCATCCGCGTTAATTATTCGTTTTACTAATTTTCTTATATTCAAGCTCTTTATCTCTATTGGGATAGGCAGAGTATATTGATCACCACTCCGCACGATCCTGACAAATATCGCATGATTCGTTCACGTTAATAACTCTTCTCGAACATGGTATTTTTAAAAACGTCAACAATGTGGTCTTTAAACATCTTGCCTTTTTTTACTAAGACACTACTCATACTGGCTCTACATGTCGTTATCTTAGTCATATCTGGGGGCACGGCAGTGCCCCTGCCAAGTCTCGAGCAAAACGGGCACGGCCGTACCATCTTTTCTCGAAGCGGTTCGCGGCTGTTTCGCCCCCCCTTTATCTTCGACGTGGACAAAGCTAGGAGTTTAGGTTTTCGGTGAATAATATTAGGCATTAGAACAAGCTTAAGTTCGAAATTACACGCCAAATTAATTAATAGTTTAGGAGTTACGGTCGATCAAAGTTACACCATTTTGTCACTCACTGACTCACTGACAGATCATCAAAAATCTAAGGTACTTCTAGCAGACTTAGAAACTTCAAATTTTGCACCAAGATAGGTCATTAGCCACATATAAAGGAAAAATTATAAAAACATAAAAAAATTAGGTATATGCCATAGAAAATAATTTTATATTTGCGGTTTGGCAAGAACATTATGTATGGATTTTGACTGCATTGTTAACTTTGTTCGTTGTTCAAGTACCTATTCAATTGGATGAATACATACATAGAATAGAAAAGAATAATATAAATGTAATACATAGACTATCATTAATACAAATTAATACATAAAGTTCATTAAATTAATAAAGCTAAAACTCCATTGTATTGCGATAAATATTGTATGCGCGCTCGATAGATGGCGTTGTACCTGTCTGAATCGCGCTATGGTTTCGTTACAAAGCGCAATGTACGAGTAAGTAGTACTTCAAAATAATTCGATAATTTTCATTTGATAGCGCCATCTGTCTATGAAAACCCATTTCGAAACTAAAAAATATTGTAGTGATAATTGATATTCGGAGAACTTTACGTGTTATTTAGTTTAGTTTAGTTATAGTTTGTAAGTTAGTAGATATACATTTATTTAGTTAGTTATTTGTTAGTTAGTTTAGTTCTATTTAGTTTGCATATATATATAAGTTTAAGCCCTATTGTAATAGAAGTAATTGTAAATATAGTGTAATGGAACGTGAAATATTGTACATAAATGGCGACCTTTGTCCACACGTTCATCTCTATTCCTGGAGATGGGTCGTGTTTATTTCATTCGTTGTCATACAGCATGTATGGGAGTTTTCAGTCGTCAAACGATATTAGGCGTGCTGTCGTCCATTATGTAGTGGAGAATTCGGTATGCAAAGTTTTACAAAAGTGATGCTGATTACGAAACCATTTCGAGATACTATGTTTTTAAAACATATTTTCTTGAAATAAAATCAAACAGAGCTAAGATGACCGTTATTTTAGCAAAAAACTGTAACAGTATTTGACCTTCAGCGTTATGTCAAAGACCTTCGTTCTTGCAGTTTATTAATAAAACATCGAAAATCATAGGTTTGTTTAGTATAATATCGTAATAATTTCATTTTGGATCACTAATTCGTGAAGTATTTTGCAATTAGCAAAATTTTTACTAAACATTTCGCTTTATTTGCATGTCGCTACGTGATATTTTCGATCGATGACGTCATTAAGTACAAAAGTTGAACAATCTTTAAAAAATCATAACTTTGCAATTACTCATTTTAAATGAAAAATGTTTAAATCGGTTTTTTTATTTTCGTGTTTGGTATCGAATAAAAATATTTAATAAATACAAAAAAAAAACTTTGCATACCGAATTGGGATGACATGCAAGTCTATAAGTCTATGTTTACTGAATATAATCGACTCCGAAGTATATATCGCCCAGACTTGTCTACCTTAGAAGTAACGAAGCCTCAGAGAAGAAACAAAAGAGATAGAGATAGAGAATGGGTTCTAAGCAAAGCAGTAGCTGACGTCCAAGAAATTGTGAGGTCACCTAAAAGTAAAAGAAAGAAATACACTTACAAAAAATAAATGAGATCCCACCAAAAACATTAAATGTAAAAAAATGCCAAGTCTCTCGATGCAGTCTTTCCATCGTAAAAAGTTTTGAGATCTCATAGAAGCCAAGTCCTATTCAAAATATTTCGTAGTTATAAATCAACATTTAGTAATTGTATCAATAGTTTTCTTTATATTATAATTATAGTGACTTGGCAAAGAGCACAAATTAAAAGCTGCTTGCTGCCTGGAATTATGTGCAAATGTTACTGACGAGACCAGTGATCAGATTATTTGTTATGTGTGAATCATGATGGTCACTACCGACTACATGCTCCAATACAATAATTAAGAATACCTTACGGGCCATCGCTTTATGAAAGTAAATGAATCGAGAGTGCACTAAGACTAACTGCCGTTGCCGAAATTCGGTTGGGACGACACGGATAAACCAAAAGAAAATTAATTTTGTGATATTACTGTTTACGCATGCGGTGTGTGTAACTTTCAACTCCTCCAAATATGCCGTTTTATTTGTTTCTTCTTGTGCTCATTGCCAAGTTACAATAATTATAATATAAAGAAAACTATTGATACAATTACTAAATGTTGATTTATAACTACGAAATATTTTGAATAGGACTTGGCTTCTATGAGATCTCAAAACTTTTTACGATGGAAAGACTGCATCGAGAGACTTGGCATTTTTTTACATTTAATGTTTTTGGTGGGATTTATTTATCTTTTTAACTCTTACCAGTTCAATTAAACTGATATTTTTACTTACTTATACTCACTGGTTAAATCCCAAATAAATATTTTATTTGAAGGTCCTAAAGACATAAATTCTTTCTTTAAAGCTTTTATTTTGTTACTAATCTACATACATACATACATATACTCACGGCTAGAAATCCCTAGAAGGGGTAGCCAGAGCTAAGGAATTCGAAATTCCTTCGAAACTCCAGCCACGTTTGGAAAGTTGAGTGGGGAAAAGATGGTAAAATAAAGGTTGTTGGTGATGGGTCTCCAACCGCATCGCCCAAAAATCCCTTAAAAGCCCCAATACCGTTAGTCGCCTCTTACGTACACCCACCGGAAGAAATGGGGTAGTGCTATTCTAAGCCGACACTACACAGCAAATTACTAATCTCTAACATCATTATACAATTTACATACATACTCACTGATATAAATCCCGAATAGTACTAGCCAAGAATTCAGAATAATCATTTCTCAGCCACTTTGGAAGTTGGGTAGAGAAAATAAAGGTTGTTGCTGATGGGTCTCCAACCGTATCGCCCAGAAATCACTTAAAAAGCTCCAACACCTAAGTCGCCTCCGTACCTGACCTACAATATACCGTATATATAATACCGTATAGCCTTCGTTAACAATTCTACGTAAAAAATTCTACCCGAAGCTGTACAATGTCCAGTAAAATATAGTCATGCAATGCAGAAAGAAACTGCACCAATAAAATTATGATGGACTTGCACCGTACATAAAATACAGGGCAGTACTTAAGCGTGCCCTGCTGTGTAGTATCGGCTTAGAATAGCCCTACCTTATTTCTTCCCTAGGGTGGACGTAAGAGACGACTAGATATTGAGGCTGTTCAATGGATTTTTGTGCGATGCGGTTGGAGAACCATTACCAACAACCCTAATCAACCATATTTTCCCCACTCATCGTCCTAAAGTGGTTGAGGAATTTCTTACTCCTTAGCTCTGGCTACCCCTTCTAAGGATTTATAGCCGTGAGCATATGTATTTATGTATGTACTAAAGACAATGCCGTTATACACTCAGGCTCGATGCTCGTCACTGTTGGTCAAATTCACGCGGCTTTAAGAGGAGTAAAAGCCTCCTCACTTAATTAACCGGCAAATGACCTCGCAACATTGTTTCGTTAAATGAGTCGCGCAGACTGAGAAACCTGTCCAGCGATAACTAAAAAGTAAAAAAGAATAAAATATTTCATTATTTATAACTGTTAGTCCCATATTATAACGTCATTACACAATTTGCATATTATAGCCCGTGGAGAATAAAACTAGTGAATTAATTAATTCGGGATCTGTTAATTTTAAATCATACCCGATTTCCGAAAATCGGCAATTGGCTATTTTACTGTTATAATATAAGAATATACATTTCTTTTATTTCATCAGTCTTAATATTTCTTTCTTAGAGCGATTGGTAATAATGCGAGATAAAAATATTGCATTTTTTTACCAATATCCGTCTTCTGAAATAGGTTTTTTTGATGCAACTGTCACGTGACTAAAAACGACCGTAATTGGCTATTTCTATAATGACGTAAATTGCGCACAAACAGATTGTGTATCGCTTCGCTTATTGGCTTTGATTAAAACAACCGCTATTTTGTTTTAATCAAAGCTTATTGGTGTATAATGCGTAATTGACGTCATATGTGCCACATTCGCCATATTACTTAAAGTCGCGTTTTCGCGGTACATTTGAATATTGCATTTTCTTTTTAGATTTTTTAATAAAATATCTAAATTAAAGACAGAAAAGTATGATATTAGGGCTCCTTATCTATATAGTTATAATAAATCTGTAGAGAGGTCAATTCTGTACATGAAATATATTTTCAAAATAACTATCAGGTGGTGATTAGGGATCGATACTGATGCCAAAAATGCAATCAGTAAAATTTTTGTCTGTCTGTCTGTCTGTCTGTCTGCCGGTTTGTATGTTCCTTATGGAAACAAAAACTACTCGACGGATTTTGACGAAACTTGGTACAATTATTCTCCATACTCCTGGGCAGGTTTTTGTATACTTTCCAGCAGAGTAGTAAAGGGGAATTTTGGGAAATTTTTGGAAAACGGGAGAAGTTACTACATTTTTTAAGCTTCCGTCGCGTGTGCAGCCTTAATGGTTAAACTTACATAGAAATCATGTATGACGGAAATATTCTTCATTAAATTATCTAAAAAAAATCCATAACAGTTTATGTCTATCTTTTACGGTTGACTCACAATAACACGTGTAATTCCTGATAGCTTAGCAGTTCGGAACATTCTGATTATATTTGTTTACTCTTACGTTTGTAAACCTCTCACTCATCCCTAATTTAAAAAAGGTAACATTATTACCTATTCAATAAAAAAAGAATCATAGAAATCGGTAGACAAACACCGAAATTATACATAAAATAAGCCATCGCGCCCGTGACCAAAACCGAATCGTTACTAATTTACATATAACATACTAGATGGCGCCAGTAGTTACATCCTACAACACGTAATGATTTATTTTTTAGATTGTTATAAATACTTCATAGCGTTTTATTCCAAAATTTGCTATTAAACGGAAATACTGAACCGTTCATTAAAGCGCATTAAAAATCACCAAACTACACTGTTTAGGGAGTGCTATAAATTTAATAAATTGAAAACATTGCGCTGAATTTCACAATGCTATGATATATAATATATAATGATTCTAACGCAACTTGGTACAATTATTCTTCATACTCCTGGGCAGGTTTTTGTATACTTTCCAGCAGAGTAGTAAAGGGGAATTTTGGGAAATTTTGGGAAAACGGGAGAAGTTACTCCATTTTTTAAGCTTCCGTCGCGTGTGCAGCCTTAATGGTTAAACTTACATAGAAATCATGTATGACGGAAAAATTCTGCATAAAATTATCTAAAAAAAATCCTCAACAGTTTATGACTATCTTTTACGGTTGACTCACAATAACACGTGTAATTCCTGATAGCTTAGCAGTTCTGAACATTCTGATTATATTTGTTTACTCTTACGTTTATAAACCTCTCACTCATCCCTAATTTAAAAAAGGTAACGTTATTACCTATTCAATAAAAAAAGAATCATAGAAATCGGTAGACAAACACCGAAATTATACATAAAATAAGCCAGCGCGCCCGTGACCAAAACCAAATCTTTATTAATTTATATATAACATACTAGATGGCGCCAGTAGTTGCATCCTACATCACGTAATGATTTATTTTTCAGATTGTTATAAATATTTCATAGTGTTTTATTCCAAAATTTGCTAATTAATGGAAATACTGAATCGTTCATTAAAGCGCATTCAAAATCACCAAACTACACTGTTTAGGGAGTGCTATAAATTAAATAAATTGAAAACATTGCGCTGAATTTCACAATGCTTAAGCAGGGACTGAAGAAAGAAACCTCAGATATTTAAAAAAACAACGCTACCCGTGCGAAGCTGGGACGATCCACTAGTAAACAAATAAACACCGTAAGATAGTTTTCAAAACTTTGTCAAATAGCCTATTGTCGACTTAAAATAGCACTACCCTATTTCTTCCAATGGACATTGTAGGAGGCGTTAGGATTTTAGGGATTTAAAATGTCTTTAGGTAGATGTAGCTGAAGGCCCATAATCAACCATTCTTTCTTTTATAATCTGTTCCTGACTAAACTCCCAAAAAATCTAAAGAATTTCTGATTTCGCTCTGATTGAGATCTGGCTACCTCTTTTTGGGATTTATAGTTGTGTTCTTATCAATTAGAATCACGACAAGCTTCCTTAGGACCGATATTTTACGAGCGTCAATTGTGTAAAAAGTTGCGAAATATCCACAAACAAAAAATAGGAACAGAAGACACTGACAAATACTATATATACATTTAAACTTACCATTAAAATCACTTTCTTTGATTCTACTTACAATCGACTATAATGAATTGGTGTGCATAAATGATAATTAAACTATTTCCGTACTCAGACGCAACATTGTTTACTAAAGTATTTATTGAGAGCAATCATAGTATAAACTAGCTGTGCCCGCGACTTCGTTCGCGTGATTGTCGAGAACAAAAAAACGTCGTTTAGTTAAGAGTATATCACCTTTTTGAAATAAAATAAAGAACCAATGAAATCTAATGCGGACACTTATTGTGATGTAGGAACTATTGAGTATTTCATAATGATATTTAATTAATTACAGTAGCCATTATCCAGTTGAAATAATAAAAGGTCGTAACTGTGTGTATCTCATTTGAATTAGTGTATATTTAGATACAGTTACAGGGTTAGCCAAAGATTATGAATCGCTACCTTGTACGATCCTAGCAGAGCTGCATAATGCATCAATATATTTATAAAGCCCTTTTGTTTTTAACACTTCGGAATTTTGCATATAGATCATATATTAATCCCGCCCGATTTCGGCCACAGCAACTTCTGGTATCCGGCTATTAAGAGTGTGTTCATGTGCTCTCATGTGACTGACATAGCCAATCTTTCCGACAAATGATCTATGACGTATGTTGAAAAATCAGTAACCCTCCAATACATAGGTAGTTATTATTGATGGCCGCAGGTGGTCGGGCCTTGAGCTCATCACTCTTTGCTTCGAGCTCATCACGTCTTTTCCTTCCGAAAAGAAATATTAACCGGTTGACAGGAAGGGGGTGAAATTTAAGTTACTAAATTTCACCCAAAGAAAGAATAAAACAAACGGGGTAAGCTAAATAAAACCGCTCAAAAAAGGTACTTTACATTATTAGGGTTTACGGTTGTTGGTTGTACTATGATAATGATAATACATTGAATTAAATCGATTTATCAGTGGCATAAAAGCAAACATTACTCTTAAAAAACATTCGGTCGGGCCGGGTAATAGATAAAAAATTGGGGTAACAGCATTTCAAACGGTGTTTTTTGTTAATTTTAACCAAACAAAAATTACAATCATCTTTATGATTGGTAGGTTCCCGCCACAGCATTTGTGTTTGATACTTAAAATGGGGTCCTTTCTTATTTGCCCATAATTTCCAAGACTCCACACATGTTTTATAAACCAAATGAGGGACCCAGTACGTGTCACGGGTGTCCAAAGGGAATCCAAAGTAATTGGTATACACTTGTTTTATGACCTCCGGTCATACTTAGTCTACAATATTTAAATGTATATTCACCACGGATGTTACAAAAACAGTTAGGATCGTTTTCACAACTATTTCTCGTCGTTGACATTGTTAAAAAAAATTTTTTTTGTAAATAGCACGATTGATTTGTATTTAAAGTGTAACAAGTGAAGAAATACGTGTGACCGCTTTATATCAAAAACAAAAGCTGTTAGAGAAAATCTGAAAGTAGATTTAAAATCAGCGACCTCATATTAGTAAACACAAGCATAAAATTTCATGCAACAAAAAAGAAGTTAAATTTTGTTCCCTTGTGTTATAATAAGTAGGTTATTATTAAACATTTCGACCTGAAAAATTGTGCTTGGTATGTCATGAATTGTGCTATGTCGCAGGTTCGATCCCCGCCGGTGTCGAAATTTTTCTTTCCTTTATTTAAGTATCATACCATTAATTTCGAGGTGATAATTCCTATTAACGATTTTAAGTTAGCTAGGTAGCATTGCTATCTAAAATAGAACAGGCGTTATTTCTGTTTTAGATTACACGATGACTTACTCTCATCGTGAACGCCGAATATCACGCGAAGCAATGGTAGAAGAACTCATAATACCTCACCACCTTCAATGCTACGACTTTAAGTTAATCGTCGGTAAGTTGAAGAGATCTAAATAATCCGCGATGTTTCAATTGGGCACTTGCAAAGAGCATCACGATACATCGTGATCGTTACGACATACGACACCCCAGTTTCTGTTAAATATAATTTAAAATTACATACAACCTTTTTTCATTTGAACCCGTGTCCAGGGAGTATGAATTTGTAAGACATCAAATTAATATCAAATTAATTATTCCGGAATGACATACATACAGCCATAAATCTCAAAAAGGGGTAGCCAGAGCTTCAGAGCTAGAATGAAAACTCCTCAGCCACATTTGGAAGTTGATAGGGAAAAGGTGGTAGAAATAAAGTATCGTTGGTGATGGGTCTCGCATCGCCCAAAAACTACTTAAAAAACGCGATAGTAGCACAGCAGACCCTTAGTAGCCTTTGACGACATCCGTGGGTAGAAAGGGGAAGCGAAATTCTAAGCCGGCACTACACGGCGAATTCCGGAATTCGCCAACCACAACTTCACACTTTGGAACTAACCAGGCCACCCGTTATACGTTTTGCCCTACCCTGTGGCGCTTAGTAAGGCTACTATTCGAGCTATGTATGTAGCCCAAGTCTAGAAACCTCTTAGTTATGGATACAATCAGAAACTAATATTTCCGAATCATTACCATCAGTCAATCCAGCCAGAGTACTACCCAATATAATTGGCCTTTTGTTCAGTGCTGTAATAAGTAATTGGCCGAAGTCATTGGTCTTTGTAAAGATCTTTGCCTTTTGATGCTGCAGACTTAGATATGTCCCAGTTTTGAGAACACTGCTCTGCTCATCTTTCTCTGAAGAGATTGGTAGAGTTAATGACGTGCTTTTAATTGAGCCTGTTTATTTAATCCTGAATGAACTCTACTGCTTTCCTATATTCTTAAATTTGTCTCATACATTCTCTTTTATTCTTATAATAACTTTGAATCTCTAGGTGTTTACGCATGTATCTGAAAATAACAGAATATCTACGCGGTAGAAATGCCTGTTTTGTATTAGTCTAAGATTGCTATCTGTTTTACACATCTAATTTATTAATAAATAAATAAATAATGTATTTATGTCGTAGTTTTACGTTCATACGATGCAAATAGAACTGAGCATAATATTATTGCGATTTCTGGAAAACACAAACCGAAGCAACAAGGCATCATTTTATTTATACAGATAACAGTGCAAATAAATTCACTATCGTATAATAATTTTATCTTGCCCCCAGCGAAATGGTAATCTCAGAGTAAATTTGTTTAGTTTAAAATATACAATATTTATTTACGACCTACTAACGATGTTTCTAAGTTAAATATTCGCAGAAAGTGATAAAAATAGAACATTCCATTTGATGTGAAGAATGTTAGAAAGGAAAACAAAGAAAACTACGTGGAATTCATTCCGTCCGTCCCCGGAGGAAATGATATAAATTTGGATACATGGGGACAAAATGACAGCCGTACATATTGTATTAGTCTAAAACCAGACTTAAACAACTCCTGTTCTTCGTAAATCCTGGCTAGAAATAAAATATACATATACTCACAACGTGAGTTTCTATGGGGTAGGCAGAGACTAGCTTTGTTCACATCCATCAATCTTCTGATACGTGCCCTTTTATTCTTCATACTTCAAACGCCTGCCTTTTTGAGCTAGGAACAATGTGCAAGACAATACTGATTTTATCCTGAAATGTCCTTTAAGCCCTTTGATACTACAGTCCATCCTTAATTAACCGACTTCAAAAAAAGGGGTGTTCTCAATTCGACCGTATATTTTTTTTTAACCTATCTAATCAACCCACTCCCGAACCATTCTATGAAAATGTTGATGAAAGTGAGGCAAGCGAGAACGTTTTTAAGGAATGAATAGTGACATTAAAAAGTCTCTGCCTACACTATTAGTGAATTAAGAAAATGAAAAAGTAACTACAGATTTAGCCAAGATAAACTGTTAAAGGTGTTGAATGTCATGTGATTAAATGAACGATCCTTATTCTCTATTCTCTTATTTACTTTACACTAACTTGTATGTAAATATGTATTACCTAACACTGAAGTTTTGGCTACAAAGGGCTTGCGGTTAGATGTCATATGTGGCTATAAGTTCATATGGTATGATTGGAACTAAAGATAGCAATTTTGTTTCTCATAGATTTCTCGTCACCCAAATTTAAAAAAAAACACACTAAGTGATTACTTTCAGCTTATTAAAATGTAAACTGTGCAATTTTTTCTGAGGTTCTAAATAATAAGCCAAATAAAAAACTAAAAAAATGGTAGAAAAACATTTCTTTTATTAATTTGAATGTTTTTGTTGATGAAAACCTCATGTGGGGATTATTACTAATAAATAACCTACCTCCGAATTTATAATAATAGTAATAATCCCCACATGAGGTTTTCATTAACAAAAACATTCAAATTATGTGACAGTTAGGCGTTCTCAACATTTGCATTCTATCTGAAAAGGTAGACAAGTGGCCTCCCGAATTTGTAATAAATTCGGAGGTAGGGAACGCAAAACACTACTTATAGTGTAAAAGAAACGAAGGATAGAAGAATTTCGCACTGGCAGCTATTGACACGGTAGCTCAATTGGCAAAGCGACGGGGGCGTATACCCGAGGTCGCGGGTTCGATTCCCGCCTGAGTCGAAGTTTTTCTTCAAAGCCTGTGTCGAAGTCTTTCGTCAACATCACAACATAACATACCTCAATTAGTTTTGCACCAATAGTACTTTTTCCTCCTCTAGCTTTCAGCAGAAGCATGATTTGTTGCCGCACCTTAAAATTAAGTCAGAGCTGGATACCTTGGTTGCCATGTTTTAACATAAAAAATCAATCATCAAAATCTGTTCAACCGAACAATGTACTAAGAATGATTGTAAATCATATATGACGCGTGTAACACGAAGGATCTAGAAAGAGCAACATCTCCATTATCAAGAGTAAACAGAGATTCTTTCAGATGGAAAACTTGGCTGGAGACACTGCGTTTCGCTTAGCAGCCATGACTGGGTGCCGACTTGTCAATGAGTCTGTATTTACGTGTTTTGCAGATGAGACACTCGGTTTGTATAACGCTATACCATGATTACAGATATAGGATATATAAATCGGTTACTCCATTAAATTTTTAGGCTTGTCGGAGCCAGAATGTCATGTAAGATACGGACAGATTTTGTAAGGATAATCTGTCATTATTTTCATTTGTTTTTTGTAAGGATAATCTGTCATTATTGTTCATTATGAGTAATACTAATAAAAATTTTATCATTGCATGTTCATATAAATATATGTTTATTATATTTTAGAAAAACTATTGGTTTTATCGTGTTGGAATAACCCAGCGGTTAATTTAATTTATTTACTATACTTATATGTATATAACTATAATTATTCTATTTTACCATTTCAATAATATCACAAATTAATACTATTTATATTTTCACTATAGCTTACTTACTAAGATATTTCTTGTTGTAACTAATTTATGTTTTTTCTTTTATATAATTTTAATATTTGAATCTCAAAAATGTTAAGAACAGTTGTGTCGACAAAGGGAGCGGCAGAATAACAGCGTCTGCACTTTATAGGGCAGGCACTATGCTGAGCCGTACCCTTTTTCAGTTTTCTGCAACTCATTTTGTAAATTTTAAATGTATGTTCGTTTTGTGTCGCAGTTAATAGAAATAAATGTATTTTCATTCATTTATTCATTCATTCATTCATTATCTCGTTTCGCACGCGACATACTCGCTCTACCGCGACTCATACCACGGGGGATGATATGCATCGAATTCCGTGCTGCCAATAGAAAAATCAACGAGTTCTATTGTTCAAGTACAGTTTTTGTTTAATATGGAAAACTTAATTTTATGTTTTTCCTTAATGGTTCAACTTCTAGGATATTTTTGCCTTTGTACATCTTTTGGTCCTTGTCCATTTCATGCCAAGTTTGGTCACCATCATTATACACAATATTTGGGGGTAATTGGCGCTAGGCTCCAATATTTAGCTTGAAGACTTCATGTAAACACTTCGATTTTCGTGTAACATAACGACATAAAACCTAAAACTGACAAGCTTTTCAACACAAATCATCAAATTTGGTAATAAATACTTAAGTAAAGATAACTTCATCTCGTCAAACCGCACCCACCGTGTGTCTCGTCTGTTCACTATTTAATCTGTAACGAGCATTACTCAGCTTATACCTGATATATATACAACAAGCACTGTCTTAGCTATCACTAACTAAAACAGTTTCATACCATTTTAATACTTCTCCGTAGCAATCTGAAATAATTACTAAAATCACAAAAATAACTAGATAATTCTAAAGTAATAAGTGAGATTATCTGTACCACATTTCTCAACAGAATATAAATTTGTATTACTATTATAAGTTTTGAAAATGAACGCGAAATTGAAGGAAGCCATCGTCTTGCCAGATCCAGAGGTCCAGGTTCATAAATCTTCGGCCACTGTTGATGAGGCACTCAGCATCGTGGGTAAGCTGCATACCCCTTTATGGCAATAATTAAAATCTA
This sequence comes from Bedellia somnulentella, assembly GCA_963576735.1. Lineage (NCBI taxonomy): Eukaryota > Metazoa > Arthropoda > Insecta > Lepidoptera > Bedelliidae > Bedellia > Bedellia somnulentella. Next base: position 17,004,180 of record OY755181.1, on the reverse strand, counting down.
TATACGAGTAATATTATCTTAGTAAATAATAATATTAATATCTAATTGGTTTCTACATAAAACATAAACATACAATAAGAATAAAACATAAAATAACATAAACATAACATTAAGTTCACGCCGTTTATCCCCGAAGGGGTTGGCAGAGGTACCAATACTTCTGAACTCACATGGCAGCGCCATCCAGTTTCCAGAGAAGGTACCCACGTTTTGCTTAAAATAAAATCACGCGGTATAAAATATTCATAAGTGTATTTTATATATTGCATTGTCCCAGAGTATGTGATGGAGTATGGTAGTTGAACTCAATAGTATTAATTTTGATTCTTATCTAGTTAGTTGTGTTAGGCTTAGAATAGCGCTACTCAGTCCATAGACCTTCGGAGTTCGTCAGAGGTTTGATTGATGTTTTGGGGACTCATCCAACAACCTTAATTTTACATTTTTCTCCCCCATTCAAGTTCCTAAAGTGGCTGAAAAATTTCTCATACTGAAGCTCTGGCTAACTCTGTCATGGATTTTTAGACGTGAGTTTATTATGCATTTATTTAGTTATGTTTCTCTTTACATTTTACACTACATCAATATTTCAACGATATTTAAGAATTTTTTGAAACATTGGCGAAAAATTGGCGAAAAAGGTGGTGAAATAAGAGATCGCTTGTAATAGGTTTCCCAGCAGACCTTTTATCAAGTAAAAATATTCTCTAAATTTTTATTTTTCACATCTGTACACAAAAAATATAGTGTCAATCTAAATTGAAAATACACTGTTTTCTATCCTTACACTTTTAGATACCTACCATGTCTATGGTCTTGTCATTGTCATTAGAGGAAAACTAACTGAAGATAAATCACTTTTATTGGGTTTGAATCTAGTATGTTTTAGGAATATTATTATATAAAAGCCATATAGCAAGTATATAGCAGAAGGGCAAACACGAGCGCTATTTTATCGACACGATAACGGTTAGAACGAGATGGCAGTATACGATACTAAGTAAGTGCGTAAGAGATGGCTGCTTTATCCCACGCGATAACTAGTTTAAACACGGCTCGTGCTTGTCTTACGTTAATAATTTGCTGTGATTTAATTGGATAGTAATCAAGAAAATACTTTCGTTTTTTGTTTCGTATGTATACATGCATTCATATTTCACGTCATTAGTTCCGATTGGGGTAGGCTGAGACTATCGATCGCCACTTTGTACGATCCTAGCAAACCTATTTAGCTTCGTTTACATCCATCAATATTTTCCTTCAATCTCTTTTATTTTAATTATTATCATTTTATTTGTTCGGAATACTTACAGCGAACTATACTGTTAATGTTTTTAAATACAGGTTTAAACTTGGCCAATAACAAGTTTTCCCAAATTATTCTTCATTTTTAAACTTAAACTTTTATTCTTAAACTTTAATTGCATTTCTTATTTATCATCCACCTTCATCCCCAGGTTTTGGCAAATACAATTTCGGCCTGCTCCTGGTATGCAGCTGGACGCTCCAGGCTATGGGCTTGGACCTGTTCGGGACCAGCTTCACCGTCGCGGCGGCAGTGTGCGACCTTCAGCTGTCGATGCAGCAGAGAGCTTTGCTGACTGCTACTCCTTTGATTGGTGAGTTGAGTGGATTATTTGTACAAAGTGCTGGGCAAATAATTCCATCTTTCAAATCAAATCAAATTTTTTTTTGCGAATATAGGTACATTAGACGTTATAATAATATTTGATCATCATTGATACATCAAGGATATGAAATATAAAAAAGATACCTTACTTACTTCAGACGCAAAACTGTAATACCTACATGTTCTTTTATTATTCTAAAACGATGTCTTTTATTTTTAATATCTATTTTTATACATATTAAAAATAAATATATGCTGTGTAGTGTCAGCTTAGAATAGCACTACCCCATTTCTTCCGGTGGGTGTACGTAAGAGGCGACTAACGGTATTGGGGTTTTTAAGGGATTTTTGGGCGATGCGGTTGGAGACCCATCACCAACAACTTTTACTTTACCATCTTTTCCCCACTCACATTTCCAAAAGTGGCTGAGGAATTTCTAATTCCTTAGCTCTGGCTACCCCTTCTAGGGATTTACAGCCGTGAGTATATGTATGTATGTATGTATGTTTTATACATATAACAAGCTCGAAATACTTCTTTGCAAATATACTCCACCTCAAACTTAAACGATCACGTTGTATATACCCGAAAGGGTGGCAGGGGTACTAATGCTTCTGCACATCAAGCGATATTTTTGTCACCTAGTGATCAGAGAAACAATGTTTTGCTTGGACAGCGAATCCACGTGATAAGGGGTAGACCTGTCGCCGTTTTGTACGAGTGTACTGTCACATGACTAAGTACAACTTAGCCAAGTGAGTTTCTTCGCGATGTTTCCCTCACCGTTAACAAACATGATAAATTAATCAAAACTATCACTTTAGAAAAGACTAAACTTAAGGCTGTGTAGTGTCGGCTTAGAATAGCACTACCCTATTTCTTCCGGTAGGTGTACGTAAGAGGCGACTAACGGACTTGGGGCTTTTTAAGGGATTTTTGGGCGATGCGGTTGGAGACCCATCACCAACAACCTTTATTCTACCATCTTTTCCCCACTCAACTTCCAAAAGTGGCTGAGGAATTTATAATATCTCAGCTCTGGCTACCCCTTTTAGGGATTTATAGCCGTGAGTATATGTATGTATGTATGAAGAAAAGACATATTGCTTTAGTCCCGACTCAGGTTTGTACCCGTGTTTATCTGCAAGTGGAGGCGGTGATACTCCTCACTGAGCTATCGCGGCTGTTTGCTTAATAAATCGTATCATTTTCAGGCTATTTCTGAATAAGTAATTCTCATTACTTATTCAGAAATAATCTTTTCCCCACTCAACTTCCAAAAGTGGCTGAGGAATTTCTAATTCCTTAGCTCTGGCTACCCCTTCTAGGGATTTATAGCCGTGAGTATATGTATGTATGTAATTCTCATTATTGTCAACCAAGCCGGAAATCCCTATAATAAAGACGTTAATGTCACGAGTGCCTTCTCTTAAATACTATAGACAAACATATGTATGGGACACAAATTATTTACGGTACATAATAATCAAATAGCAGTTAATAAACAGAGATTTGTACTAGTATGAAAGACCAGTGCAATTTCCGCGTTATCAGATTTACATTTCCAAGGCTTGTTACGTTTTAATATAATGCACCTACTGTTGTTTCTTTATGACAGTTTTCAGATAGTAACAGACAAATGTTGGTGCATAATGCATTCACGAATAGCCTTTTTGTTCTACTTAAACGGCAATTGGCCTGTTTCCTATCACATGTGTTCATTGTTTAAGAAAAACATGAATACTATGTACACCAGATGACAAAAAGTTCTCGTGATGATCAGAAGTATTAATACCTCTACAACCCCTTCAGGGATTAACGGCATGAACGGGATTAATGATGATTTTTCATTGGTACTACCAATTTAGTATCAACTTAATTATACTCCCGTTTATTATTCCCATTGGTGAAGACAGAGAATATCGATCGCCACTTTGTTCGATCTTGACAATTACTATGCTTTCCTCACATTTATTATTTTTCTAGTTCATGCTCTTTTATTCCTCTCACTTTGGACTTCCGCCTTTATAAAAGCGCTTTCAATCTTGTATAGTATTATTATATTAACATCAAATTACGAATTAAACCCTCTCTATTTCAGGCGTAGTCCTAGGTGCTCAACTATGGGGCTATGTATCAGACACGAGAGGCAGAAAGTTCACTCTAGTGTTGTCTATGGCCATTGGGTTCGTCTTCGGAGCGCTCAGCTGTTTGGCCCCAGACTGGACTTCAATGGCCGTGCTTAAATTGCTGTCTGCTACTTTGTAAGTGAACTAAGATTATTGGTTATGTACTATACATTTGATAAACAATATGTCGGTGTATAAGTGGTGAAATCGTGAAAGGCTTGGTTCTTCTTCGTACATACATATACTCACGCCATTAATTCCCATTGGGGTAGGCAGAGACTATCGATCGCCACTTCGTACGATCCTGACAAACCTCTCTAGCTTCGTTTACATCCATCAATCTTTTCATACATGCTCTATTATTCATCATACTTCGGACGCCAGCCTTTTTGAACACACTCTCAATTTGGTCCAAGTGTGTTCTCCGTGGTCGTCCTCTACTAACATTACATCCACACTAGCTCTATAGATCCCTTTTACCAATTTTCTTTCATCTTATTATCTTCTTCGTATACGTAAGCGTAGGAAATTTGGTTTTGGGTCTATACTTTTGTGTTTGTATCTGTTTTAAGTGGGATTGGAAATTGAGGGTTGCATTGTATAGATGTTTACATAACTGATGGTATGTACAGGGTGTAACAAAAGATATATTATATAAATGTACACTTAGATGCAATACTATGATAAAGCAGGTGCTCGGAAAGCGTAAACCGAGAGAAAAATATTTTTTGTTGTATACAGAGGAACTAGCTTCCATTTAAATTACCTCTTTTCGTACTTCTTTTATTATTATTTTATTTTATTTAGAACATTTACAGCATTAAAACTTTTTGATACAAACTTAATGGATTATCTTTTAGCCATTTACAAATCTTCACACATTATCTTGCTAGCTTAAGGAAAAAAACAGGTTATATTTACATTGTAATTATCAATATGATATTACTGCAGAGAACTTTTTTTTAAGTTAAATATAAATGTATTACATTATGTACAAAACAATATTTAAATATTAACAAGGTGCCTGCTACTGGTTGTCGTACTGCCGTAAAGTACTGCCTGGTCAAACTAGACTTTATAGATGTCACCGTGCTATCAAAAATATCTATATTATTATCGTTAATAATTTTGGATGCCCTAACGATGAAAGAATTTTTACGGTAGTTAGTTTTGAAGCGAGGAACTGCCAGTGGTGCATGCCTTCTTTGCGTCCTGGCTGGAATATTAATGTTGATCCTGGAAGTTAGTTCAGGACAGTCAACCGCTCCATTCAATAGCTTTACAATGTAACAGATGTCAGCAATATCTCGTCTTTTCGACAGTGGCAAGAAGTGATACCGCTTGCATCTACTGGTATAATCCGGAGTTCTAGTATGTGCCTTGAAGTCTAGAAATTTTAAAAACCGTTTTTGGATTCCCACAATTCGGTTCCATAACCTATTTTCTCCATTTGTAATTAACTTATTTACTCCATTCTTCCAGCACTTCAGCGAGTAACTCATGCTCGTACACTCTTCTCGGCGAGAGCTGTGACGTCAGAACCCGCAGTCGCACCATGTTGCTGTGCACATGCGCTCTCATGTGCTCGCAGGCTGTGGCTGCAAGTAAGTATTTACGATAGCTGCCCCTATAGGGCTAAAGCTTATCCTGAATAGCGCATCTCTTCCATTTCCCTACTAATAGGGTGGTTATTGGTTAGGCTTTAGTTTAACACAAAAGGTTTGGAAGATATAATTTAACGACTACGATGGCATAAGTTGCCGAAACCGGCCAATGTGCCTTCCGAAGCAAATATCCAAGAAAAACTTTGGTATCAAAAAGATTTAGCTAGAGCTGCGTAATGTTTATGATGCATGCCACTTGAAAAACGGAAAGACATTGTAACAGTTTGGCCAGTGAAAGTTTTTCCAAAAAGCCACCTCGGTTCCATTTTATGTTTTCGTAATTATTGTAAAAATATGTATCGTTTGCTGTGTAGTGTCGGCTTAGAATAGCACTACCCCGTTTCTCCCCATGGGTGTACGTAAGAGGCTACTAAGGGTATTGGGGCTTTTAAATAGATTTTTGGGCGATGCGGTTGGAGACCCATCACCAACAACATTTATTTGACGATCTTTTCCCCACTTAACTTCAAAAAGTGGCTGAGGAATTTATAATTCCTTAGTTCTGGCTACCCCTTCTAGGGATTTATAGCCGTGAGTATATGTATGTATGTATGTATGTATATTTAACGACTACATGGCATAAGTTGCCGAAACCAGCCAATGTGCCTTGCGAAGTACATATCCAAGAAAACCTTTGGTATCAAAAAGATTTAGCTAGAGCTGCGTAATGTTCATGATGCATGCCACTTGAAAAACGAAAAGACAATGTAACAGTTTGGCCAGTGGAATAGCACTACCCCATTTCTTCCGGTGGGTGTACGTGAGAGGCGACTAACGGTATTGGGGCTATTAAGGGATTTTTGGGCGATGCGGTTGGAGACCCATCACCAACAACTTTTATTTTACCATCTTTTTTCCACTCAACTTTCCAAAAGTGTATGGGGAATTTCTAGTTCCTTAGCTCTGGCTACCCCTCCTAAAGATTTACAGCCGTGAGTATGTGTATGTAAAAACAAGATGGGATAAACATTTGAGTTATTCAACCACTCTCATTATTGATTCCAATAATTCTTAACCAATCTGGCAAGTATTGGTTCACAAAAATACACATTTGAAGAATGAACTGTGTTTATGCTTTTGTATTGATTATTTTTTTCCTTTCCAGTATTCGCCTACCCCATTCTTCCGCTACAATTTTCCTTCTGGATTGATTTCCTGGGAATCTCGTTCCGCCCTTGGAGACTTCTCGTACTGATCCTGGCCATCCCATGCGCTGCTACAGCCTGCTTCCTGCAGCTCTTTCATGAGAGCCCAAAATTCTTGGCCAGTCGTGGTAGATATGATGAAGCTTTGCAAGTCTTGAAAGAGATTTATAAGAGGAATTCCGGAAAGAAGGATGGGTTTCCGGTAAGTTTTATGGTTTTTTTAGTTATTTAATTTTGTATTGTAAACATACTATAACTTGATCAGCATGGCGAGCACGAACGACCTTTTAACTATATAACGCGTGGTATAAAGCAGTTACCTACTATCGTATACTTTTATATCATTTTAACCGACAGTGTAACGATAAAATAACGCTCGTACTTTTATCGTATCTCCTGAGTTATAGCTTCTAACATCTATAGGTAAAAATTGCCAAGCTTTAAAATGATATATAGCGTAGCCACTTTTCGAAGTTGAGAAGATAAAAGATGGTTAAATCATGCATTGTTGGTTATGGTATGGATACCAATTACATATATTATCGGTCAAATAGCCCGGTACTCTTAGTTGCTCTTTTACCAGTCACATGGAGAGAGATGGGTGTAAAACGTATTTAATCTGTACCCTACATGATAAGTATTCATACATTTTGAAAACCATTTGAACGGTAGGGCAGAAATTACAAATTGACGCCCAAAACCAATATTTCTTGATGAACTCAACAGATCAAGAAGCTAATTCCCGACGAGCTGCAAACCTCCGACGCCCAAAGCTGCGCATTCTTCGACGCGGTGCTGCACCAGACCACTCCGCTGTTCAAACCGCCGCTGTTGAAGAGAACTTTGCAGCTCTTTTATCTAGTCATTGTTATCTATATGACGTAAGTAGCTTAAACTAAATATGTTAATAGTTTAAAAAAAAAAAATATGATGTTCACCAAAGACTTATATTTTCAAGTTAATCATGTTTTAAAAAAAGAGTATAATGTAACATAGCCTAACTACCAAAATCTTCCCATACAGTGGCAGCGGCTTCATCCTCTGGCTGCCGTACATCGTGAACAACTTGTTCTCTCTTTATTAATTATCGTAAAATCTCTCGGGCTCTATTAAAAGGTCATCTTCATCAACTAAATCTTCATTTCCAGTGGCAGCGGCTTCATCCTCTGGCTGCCGTACATCATGAACAACATGTTCTCGGTGCTGCAGAGCGGCGGCGGCGGCGGCATGAACCTGTGCTCGGTCATCGCCGTCTCGGATGGTGGTGTGGCTGGGAATAGTACTGAGGTTGGTTTCTGTATTAACATTTTTCTTTCTCCTGTCAGTCTTAAGCGCTATACACACTGAGCCCGCCGGGCGCCGACATTGCCTGGCGGCCTGTGTTTAGAGAATTATGTCTAAATTATGTAGAAAAAATAGACCGCCGACAAAAAGTTGCTGTCTATGTCGGCGGCCCGGGGCGGCGGGCATAGTGTGTATTGCGCTATACGTATCATATTATTAAAACTATAGATATTCAGTAGGGATTGTTTCATAGTCTTGAGACTTGAGGTTTTAGGAAGCTAAGATTAACCGGTCAATTTATACTCGTATACAGGTTGTACAAAAAGGCGGTTACAAGTGAAAAGGGGTAGTTAAAGAGAACAGCTCAGCAGATTTAGATGGAGGATAAAACTATATAGATGCACTAGTCAAGTTGGTCCCTTAGTAAACGTTGCGACTTGCGATATAGGATACTACCTCGACATCCATTGGTTTTTATACACATGAAAAAACTATGCAAGAATAAGAAACCAATATTCAAAACAATCATAAATTATAAAAGTCAACAGAAATGCAACCCGCGAGACCGAACCCAGAATCCATAAGTTAGTTTATAGCTAACTGACTTATTTATAGCTTCCACATCGGATATTACTATTCTAACGATAAATCATATCGCAGCAACGTCTCAAAGTATTTTTTTAATTTCAGAACTTCCTATCCCAAGAAACCTGCAACGACACGATCCAAGACACGACGCTACTATCAGCAATGACATACGGAGCTCTAGTGACCTTTGCGAACCTGGTACTTTCCCTCACTGCCGGCTCCAGAAAACGTGTGGCTATGCTCTGCATCCTCACCATGTCGGCATCCTCAGCGCTGCTTATAAACCTCGTGCCAGTGCCGCTGGCTGGCGGAATCTTCTTTTTCTTCTTCTTGATGGCGGCGTTGTCTATGGGCATTTTAAGTGTCTATTTCGTTGAGCTGTATCCTACTTCTTTGAGGTAAGTTGTTACCCTACTTACCAATGTCTACGGGGAAACATTTCAAAAAGGGTACCCAAAGCTACGGAAACAGGAATTCCTCAGCCACTTTTGGAAGTTGAAATAGGAAAGATGGATATTTATCGATGAATTTGTAACAGGAAAAAATATATTTTTTAAATTAACAATTATCTTTTTAATTGAATATAAACAAATACTGAGTAGTTTTTCAAAGTCAAAATCGTACACAATTGTGAGCGATGCATCATTAGATTAAAGCTAAGAATTCACGCGGTAAAAATATAATAATTTACACACAAAAATAACAATTTATTTATTATTAAATATTTATTTCAGAGGGATGGCGTCCTGTTTATCAGTGATGGTTGGGCGAACGAGTGCCTTTTTGGGAGTAAACGCTATAGGAGTTCTTCTTTCAGCAAATTGCGAAGCCACTTTCTACGGATGGGCCTTCCTTATTTTTAGTGAGTATTTTGTATTTTTCATTCTGATATTATTATACTCATCAAGATAATAGAGCAAGTCCAAAAATAGAGGAGGAGGTACCGTTAAAAATACTTTGGATATGGAATAGAAAAGAAAAATTCTATCTGTCAGACGTATTTTATACATAACACTGTTTTACTAATTGAATTGTATTGAGAATATACTGGGGCGCAATTCTAAAGTAAAATTTAATTCCTATGTAATCAAGTGTATGCTTAACTTGAAAAACATTTACTCTCCGCGATGTAGGAATATGAGTGAGACGCTGCTATGTGCGAGTGAGTCCGCAGTAGTGTGCGCTCTAACATGACTCCCACAGTACTCCCCTCCTAGTCGTTACGACGATATCAAAGCTAGGAGATACCTATTACCAATTACCAAATTCAGTGTGAGCAGTGAGGCCGGTGATTGCATGCCTGTAGATGCTCTGCTGAATGAATGGTGTGGTGAGGTAAGCGAGGAATAGAAGTTGCGGGTAGATCGAGAAATGTAGTAGAAGGAAGCGTGTGTTCTTATCGAGGGGTCACCACTGTGGGAACAGCAAAGATATACTGGCCAGTACACCCTACTGTGTACCAACTTATAATTTGTATCTATGCTCAACTTGAAAAACATTTGCACTCCGCGATGTAGGAATATGAGTGAGACACTGCTATGTGTGAGTGAGTCCGCAGTAGTGTGCGCTCTAACATGACTCCCACGCAAGTAAACATCAAATCTCACATAAAGATCTTCCGACCGTCAAAATTAAATTTTTAATAAATGTTTTCTTTTTCCAGGTGCTATTGTGATGACGTGGTTTTTACCGAAAGATAAGAAACACGACAAAGATTAAATCTAGTATTTTTATTGTCTATCTCAATTAAGTCTGAAATCTCTCTATAATTAAGAATAGCTACTAATTGTAATAAATTAAAATATTTAGTTGTATGAAGTCTTTGTATTATCAATTGTGAGTCCTTAATTTAGCCATAGGTTACTATAAAAAGGTGATCATAATAGGCAAAACTAGTTTACTCTTATATTACTTGTAAGTTACAAAGCTTCCAAGATACCACCAGCTTTAGGTACCGATTTTGTATGTTCTAGTTTTCTAAGTACTTCCTATGAATCTAGAAAATATGTGATTCTAAGTATTTCCTATCATTTTGAAATGATGTTGCTATTGGCAGTATTATCCCAACGATCTTAGATCAAAATCCTAGAAGACGCCAGCCGAAAATCGGAATAAAAAGAGTCTTCCTACATGGTACGATCACGAAATGAAACATTGTCTTCCTCTTGTTAATTTGTAAATTGTGTATTGTCAAAAAATTTTGATTCAAATAAACGTTTTTTCTTTCTTTCTTTCTTTCATTGTTCTCAAAAAGCCACAAATCCACGTACGACCACTAAAATATGTGATGGTGCTTTTTTAAAACCGAAACTACTTAGGTGCATTGTGTGATTAATATATTACAAATATGTACCATGTTGTGCGTCTAATAAAGTTTTATTATTATATATTATAATAATATATTGAAATGAAATTAGAAAAATTAAAAGAAAAAGAAAGAAAGGTAATTTTATTTGGAAAATGTTAAGTATAAGTAAAAGGGCGATGGGAAAAAACGTCCCCACCATCCAACAGATTTCAAACAAGTGTCATTTGAAACATCTTTTAGAATAGAGAACTTTTTACTATGGCGACATATTTCAAATGCTTGGGGTTTAGATTTTATAATATATTCTTCTTTTTCACTTACACATTTACTTAGTGTGCATTAAAAAGGACTAGAATATGGCGATCTAAATAATATTTTAATATAAAATGCGTAGTATTTTAATATCTTTGCTATAAGGTAACATTATTTTTTAGAAACCAAAAAAATATTTTTTTTCTTATATTTCATTGCGTGGAGATTTAGTAGCTCTAAGAATAAAAAGTATTACGCTAAACGCTAATAGTGTCGCAAAATGAAGGTTCCAGAAACCGGTTCGAGCTAGTCGGGACGTGCGCAGAGGAGGTGATTTTGGGAACGTTTTAGCACAATTATGGATACAGGGCGTCAATGTACATAGAATCGTCATTTGTTTACGTGAAATATGCCTTTTTGTTTGTAGAAAAAAATATTTTTATTAAAAAATAAATACATTTGTGCCGAAAAGATATATTTTTATTTAAAAAAAAAACCAAATGTTTTTGTAATTGGCCTAGACCTCGCTTTTATAACATACCCTTTTTATATTATAAATCGATAAAGGACATCAAACTAAACAACTTTGCCCATGGAATGCCTATCTAAAATATTGTAATTTTCAAAAAAAAATGATAATTTAAAATTGTCGTACCTAGTTCAAACTGAGAATGTATAGAACTAGATTCTTTGCTTCAGTGAAAATAAGAAATAAAAAAAACATTTGATCTATGGTGTAAACAAAAACATAACCTCTTTCGGTATTTTCCAGTTCAATCGCTCGCTCACCGGTTTATTTTCATGATATTATTTTTCAACGACGATCAATACAACTGGAAAATACCGAAAGAAGTTATATTTTTGTTTACAGAGCGAAAAGCATAGATCAAATGTTTTTTTTTATTTCTTATTTTCACTGAAGCAAAGATTCTCATTCTATACATTCTCAGTTTGAACTAGGTACGACAATTTTTAATTATTATTATTTTTTGAAAATTACAATATTTTAGATAGGCATTCCATAGGCAAAGTTGTTAAGTTTGTTGTCCTTTATCGATTTATAATATAAAAAGGGTATGTTAAAAAAGCGAGGTCTAGGCCAATTAACACAGGTACTTTAGACTTTTTTGGGTCCCAATGAACAAATTGACACGTATCCCATGACTGTTGTAGGGTGGGGACGGGGTTCATACAAAATCCCCCATGGTCCTTTGAACTTAGTTATGTAAAAGTACAAAACGTATGTGAATGTTTGTCTAAATATATGCTATTTTAGAATAAAATATTTTAATTTATTATTTTTAAAACAAAAACACCACGCGCCCCATAGAGACCTATTTCATATTGAAAGACGATAATATCGTCTGTATCTTTCCAAACATAGATCAAACAGAGACTATGCGATTAAAAAGTCACACAGGTTGCCTCCTAACCCAATTTGAACGAATGGCGAATTGTATGTTTATATATTAGGGTTGTATTGTAACGGAACTTCGCCTCCACCTGCGTTCCTGCGGAACCTCCGCAAGAAATCATACCTCCACATCCGCCTCCGCTTCCGTAAAATACCGCGGAGTTATAACGAAGGTGCGACATGATAGTCCAGTGGGTAGAACACCCGCCCGAAAAACAGAAGGGCGTGAGTTCCAATCCTGGGACGGGCCTACACCAATTTGTCTTTTCTAAAGTCATATGTGTGGTTAATTTATCATGGTTGCTAACGGTGAGGGAAAACATCGTGAGGAAACCCACATGGCTGAGTTATACTTAGTCATGTGACAGTGTATTCGTACAAAACGGCGATAGGCCTGCCCCCTATCACGTGAGTACACTGTCTAAGCAAAACGTGGGTACCTTCTCTGGAAACTAGATGGCGCTTGCCATGTGAGTTCAGGAGTATTGGTACCTCTGCCAACCCCTTCGGGGATAAACGGCGTGAACGTTTATGTTTATGTTATGTTATGTGTATAATTACGTTAATCGGTACAAAAACCCCAAATCCCTTCAGAAATCATCTGGAAGATACAAAGCCGCTAAACTCTTGTTTTTCAAATATAATTTGCCTCTTCCTAATTTCGAATACTAGTTAATTAAATAAGTAATTAAAGCGCACCATCAATGTATACATATACCTATTTTATTGAAGTACAGACTTTTTTATTATACCATAAATGATAATTTTTCTATATCCACTTTCACCTCCGCATCCGCATCCGCCTCCGCCTCTGCTAAGGAGGCCATCGTTACAACCCTAGTTTATACGTAACCAGAGGCGGCGCTTTGCTAGCCTGTAGCATAGCACTATTTTCACGTGAACGTGAAGAGAGAATAACTTTGGATTTGGTCTCAAGTATCAGGTTGGCGGATTACGAGTTTTACTGAATCGTACGCCGGAGTAAAATAATCCAATCTTTAGCATCAGGACAGCAGTAAAAAAGACACAGACATGAATTGTTTTCACTCAAATGTATGGAACTCGATAATTCTGATCGAAAATTAAATTTCGATGGAAACTCGCAATCCACCAATCAACCTAAAGAGTTGGACTCTCCTAAAAATTTATAATTGTTAGAAATACAAGTAACATCCAACTTTGGTGTTCTGCATCAGATCATTAATCCTCTATTGAAATGCCAGCAGCATATTCATATTGATAAGTCTTAAAAACTGAAAATTATAATTTCCACCAAACTAATTTTAAAGAACGAGTAAAATGATGTTGGTGCTTTATACAATCACTTTGCCACCTTATAGGTCAACTTGAACGTCAAAGTCACGTTATGTTGACATTGGCTGACATGACACTGACATTGGCACTTATTAATTTGATTTGATTTTGGTTTGCGATTTTGCGAAATAAAATTGCTGAAAAAGTACCTTTTGCAGAATCTACCTACGCGAGATATATTTATTTTTAATGTAAGTATGTTATTTTCATTCTTTATTTGATAGGTTTTTTAAAAAAAAGATTAGGAAATACCATTTAAAACCTTACTTTCTTATAACTTTCTTTGGTGTCCATTTGAAAGATATCGTCTATATACACAAGAATATTAGCAACTTGTTGACCTAGGAAAGATGTTATGGAACTGATCCAAATGATCCATCGTCCTTGTCATGTTGACCACTGACCCCCTTTACCCCTGATTGTTAACTTACATTGGTACTACTTGTTTAACTGTTTTAAGATAGCATAGATACTACTTAAGTAATAAAATATATTGTGTCAATAAAATTGCGAAGCAGTTCCTTCTTGGTTCTCATTGTAAAAAGTTTATGAAAATACCAAAATTACCTAATCAAAATCTTATTTGACTTAAACTAAGTTTAAATAAACTAAGAATGCAAGATAACAATTTTGAAAACATTTTTATTGTGGTTGGATTACATTTTTAGCATGTAATAGTAGTAACAAATAATAATTTAATATACATATTTATTGTATGTACTATCTCTCATTGAGGTTCTTAAAAAACTATGCTAATGTTATTTTTAAACCTTGCTCTCTCCATTCAATAGAAAAATTTATAACAATGACTAAAATGATATAAAATTTTATCATGCTATGTATTAGTCACGGTACTATTATTGATCAATTGCCTCTGAAACCTAACAAGTGTTGGTCACAGACTAAATGTTGATTTGGGTTATCCAATTAGCAAGTAGGCTTGAAATAGACATACACAGAAATACAACACAAATAGCTATAAGAAGATTTCTGCCAAAGTGTGTAGAAAGTTTTGTATGTGTTACAGCAAGAGTTTATTTTTTTCCATAATTGTTTATATACATATAACATGAATATTTATATACATATATGTAGGAATTGTAGTGCCATTGCTGTGTAGTGTCGGCTTAGAATAATGTAAAAGGCGACTAACGGTATTGGGGCTTTTAAGGGATTTTTGGGTGATGCGGTTGGAGACCCATCACCAACAACCTTTATTTTGCCAGCTTTTCCCCACTCAACTTTCCAAAAGTGGCTGAGGAACTTCTAGTTCCTTAGCTCTGGCTACCCCTTCTTGGGATTTATAGCCGTGAGTATATGTATGTATGTATATATGTAGGAAGTTTTGTATGAGCAAAAGTTTAGTAGTAGCTTATTTTACATACATGTTTGTAAGAATAATGTATATATATGGGTTCCCACTGAGCCAAGAAGACAATAACTGTAACTTTTTATGATCTTAAAGACCTTGCTTGCTTCACCAAAATTGCTCAAGTTTATTATTTATTGAAAGGATATATTATTACCAGGGCTACTAGTATTAATATTTAGAATGGTAGTAAATGGGTATTATTTTGCTGGTGGCTCATCACAAACCAAGGGTGGCCTTTCACTGATAGGTTATTGTACAATCCTTTCTCTACTTCATACCGATAAAACTTCCAAGATTGTCAATTCTAAAGCTTGGGTTACCCCTTTTTGGGATTTAAATCAGTGAGTATATGATTAAATAAATAATATATGGAGTTATACACAGATCAAGTTAGCCCCACACTAAGTTAGACTTGAATTATAATGGATGTTATTTATACTTAGTATCCTATAATTATAGTAGGCATGTATTTAACGCGGCGACAAATTGATACCATTCCGGGTCATAAAAAAACTGAAAATGGATAGTAAATAATCTACTTTGGCGACTAATTAGAGGTAGCATCTTAACTAGAGGTTTTATTCAAATTTTATACATACATACATACATATACTCACGCCATTAATTCCCATTGGGGTAGGCAGAGACTATCGATCGCCACTTTGTACGATCCTGACAAACCTCTCTAGCTTCGCTTACATCCATCAATCTTTTCATAAATTTTATCTGGCAGTGATTTTCTTTTGTGGCAATTGAATTTCTTCTAAGGCGACAAATTATTGGCGGATAAAAAAGTTAAAATAGGCTTTCATAAATTCTAAAATGGGATTGTCTATAAACATGACTAAGGTCTGAAATAAATACAAACAGGATCTCAAAAAAATACTTTTGGCTACATTTTTGTAGGGATCTAAATTAACCAAATTTTGACATCCTATAAAACTATTCTTGGTCTATATTATTAACCTCCCCTCTTTTATATGAACCTACCTACTTTGAGTAACAGCTTTTCGACGTCACCCCGCTTCGCGGGATGCCTATTTCCGCTCTAAGGGACACAAGCTAACCCTAACCTAACCTAGCACATATACAATTGTGGCGATTAATTGTTTTTTAAGATTCGCTTCGCCCCCCCCGTCCCCCCTCTGTTTTCACAAAAACTTGCCGCTTGCTATTGGCTAGAAACGTGCTCAACCCCACGCTCCGCAGCCTCCGCACTGCTCAGACACACGAGCGCATTTGCCGCCTTTTCAAGAATTAACGAATCTGCAAACAATACTCTAATAACCAAATACATTATTATAATACCCATTTTCAGTTTTAAAGCTACCTCAAAATCGCTGCCTGATGTGTATTTTTATAATGAAATCCAATAGTTGCCAGTGAAGAATGTATGATATCCCCTCGGAAAAATTAGTCGCCACATTAGGTTTTATAATACCTTAACCAGTTTTACACTGATCCCGCTTGATATATTTGATACCTTACAGTAGCAGCCGTTTTTTTAGTTTTTTGATCCTAGCATTTTGTTGCTTGTATAGTTTATTAGTTGCTAAGATATTTAATCACTGCCAAGTTAGCTTTTTTGTGACTTAATAGAAAGTTGCCTAAAAAGGATTTCAGTTGCCGTGTTAAATATTTGCCATTATACTAAGTATAAATAACATCCAAGACTAAGAAACAATTATTTATGCTCATTACACAAATGTTGCTCTCAGCGAGGATCAAGCCCACAACCTCCGCACCAAGTAGCTTGTCACCTACCCATTTGGCCACAGATGTTGTATGGCTAACAAATAATAATGTGATCTAAGCGTCTACCAAAATGAATACTATACTACGTACAAATATACTCATGGCCATAAATAAAAAAAGGGTAGCTAGAGCTTTAAAGCTAGAAACTCCTCAGCCACATTTGGAAGTAAATAGGGGACCAGATGGAAGAAATAAAGTATTGTTGGTGATAGGTCTCCATCCGCATCGCCTAAAAACCTCTTAGCCTCTTATGACACCCATCGTGGGAAGAAAGGGGTAGTGACATTCTAAGACGGACAAGGTTTCCTCACAATGTCACAATACTCACAATGTTTTACCATAATCACATACCTGCCATGTTGATAGTGTAATGAAATGTAACGCCATGCTATTTGTGATGTTTGAAATGGTCAAGTAATGTGTAATGAGTCAGTATGCGCTAGAGTGATATTATGTGTGATGCATTACTTAAAAGTGTCATATAATCAATGTTAATAACCTTCACAAATCAACCAGACATACGACTTTGCAGACTCATTGGTGTAAGCCAAACTCAAGATTTAAACTCGCATCACCCGAAAGAGAAGCGGTGGTACTCCCACTGGGCTATCACCATTCTTAATTAGTAGTACTATTTTTTTTTATTACAGCCTTTTTTACCAGCGTGTATAACTAAAATGTCTGATGATGGATCCTGGGAGCAGTTCTTCGCGATGCACCTTCCTCCGCCCGACTTTGAAGACAACCGCTCGCTGCTCAAAGAGTTTTGCGAAAGACATGATCGGCAGGGACATAAGATTGCGTTGGTTACGGTAATTCTTTAATTTGGTTAACTGTTTCTGGCTCGCCCTCGCTTTGCTCCGGTAGTAAAATTTTTCGTTATATAGAGTATACAGGGTGTCTCGAGACGTGACGTCAAGCCGGCGCCGGGTGGTAGGCCACATTATACCAGTTATCAGAAAAATAATAAAAAAAAACTTTATCTTATATTTTGAAAATTATGATCATCCAAAAAAAACGGAAAAAGTTACACCCTGTGATGCTTTTTTCCTTCCCATTTGTACAAATTTCCATTTTTTTATTATTTTTGTTTTGTTTCGTAACCCTGAGTAATGCTCCTGTAGCTAGTAGTCTAAAACTTTTACTCAATTGCTCTAACTTTAAAAGATAATGACAAATCATTCCCAGATCAAGAGAGAGATTTACTTTCTCGTTCAATTTCAACTCAGTTCACGAAGCAAAGGTTATTATTTTAGTACGAAATCAAGATGAACGAATACGAAAAGGTGCGCAGTAAACGAAGTACTTACAATACAATAATAAATTACAATACATCTGTAGTACTGCAGATGTATTGTAAACGCGATCAAGATGTACGATAGTGATTGTCCGCTCGCACTAGTGGAATAGTATCTATCCGTCTCACACTGTAGCGGCGGCACTATCTATCCCGCTCACACTTCATAAAATAGCTCTCCCCGTCTCTCTTACACTAGAATAATGTAAAGATACCTTTCAAAAGGAAGGATAAGGTACCTACGTTATTACAAAAAAAAAGTAAAATATAAGACATAGCGACATGATAGTCCAGTGGGTAGAACACCCGCCCGAAAAACAGAAGGGCGTGAGTTCCAATCCTGGGACGGGCCTACACCAATTTGTCTTTTCTAAAGTCATATGTGTGGTTAATTTATCATGGTTGCTAACGGTGAGGGAAAACATCGTGAGGAAACCCACATGGCTGAGTTGTACTTAGTCATGTGACAGTGTATTCGTACAAAACGGCGATAGGCCTGCCCCCTATCACGTGAGTACACTGTCTAAGCAAACGTGGGTACCTTCTCTGGAAACTAGATGGCGCTTGCCATGTGAGTTCAGGAGTATTGGTACCTCTGCCAACCCCTTCGGGGATAAACGGCGTGAACGTTTATGTTTATGTTTTTTTTATTATTTTTCTGATAGCTGGTATAATGGGGCCTACCACCCGGCGCGGGCGTCGGCTTGACGTCGCGTCCCGGGACACCCTGTATATAAATGAATTATCTAATTAGGCTTTGTTTTGCATGAAAACACCATGTACCACATACATGGTATACAAACACTCTCGGCTATTAGGGGTAGCCAGAGGTAAAAAATTAGTAATTCCTCAGCCACTTTCTGAAAGTTGTGTGGAGAAAAGATAGTAAAATAAAGGTTGCTGGTGATGGGTCTCTAATTGTATCGCCCAAAACTCCCTTAAAAGCCCCAATACCGTTAGTCACCTCTTATGTACACCCACCGGATGAAATGGGGTAGTGCTATTCTAAGCCCACACTACACAGCTACGAATGACCCCAAGCCCAGAATCAGTGTAATTTTCAACCATCATATGATTCATGGTTCAACATCCTAACCAAATTGGGATATACCTAACAAATTCAATTTACGCATTTACCTCCAGGGAATCAAACCCGAGACGATCCTTGCATTGTAACCGTTAGACCACGGAAGCAGTTATTATATTCCCGTGAAATGATTTCAGTCAGGCGGCACTACAGTCCCTCTCGAGCACAACACAGTTCGCTTTGTGGACAACTTCAGCGCTGGGAAACGAGGCGCGGCCTCGGCTGAGTATTTCTTAGAACAGGTAATGTATAATCTTTTTTTAGACAGTTGGTTTAGCACTAATTCCATCAGAATTACTATGCAATTATATGTGTAGCCATCTTTTACTATGCGAACCCTGTATTTGTATTACAGGAATAGTGCAAAGCACCGAGAAAAATAATTTGACCCTCATTTTGACTTATGACTATTTATAAAATTGCATTGAAAAATACTTATTAGTCACTAATCAGATAAGTTGACTGAATCCTGACTAAAACCGCTATTCAATCCTCACATACTTTCACCCTTTATCAGACACAGATGAACTATTTTCCGCTGTGTATGAAGGTTTAAAATATAGGTTTTGTTTGCAGGGTTATGCTGTTATTTTTATGCATCGCTTAAAATCACTGGAGCCATTTACCAGACATTTTAGCAGTCAGAAACTGTTCGACATGCTAGAAATACAAGAGCGGGGACCAAATACTACAATTAATGGTAATTATTATTTCAAACTTACTCGAAAAGTATATATTATATTATTATTTATTCAAAAATTAATGCCAGTTGTATTTGTTATTAAAATTTTAAATAAAACTCCAAAGCAAAACTTGTCATAAATCTACTAAGAAGGACCGATTAACGTTATTCTGGCTTGCATTTCACGGCTCAGTATACATTTATAAGAAATCAAGACTAGTCTGTCAAGTTCTTGGAGCATAAATATGCTTTGCAATTTCTTTCTTACTAGCTCTTGTGACTCCGGATGCTTGGGTGTTAAAGGTGAGGCGAAACATTGTGAGGAAGGTTTGATAATTAGATATGCGACAGGGTAATTTTGCATGCACGTAAATTTTTTGAATTGCACGTAGGGCGTACATGGGGCGTAGGTAACGCCTCGTAGTTGCCATATCAATTATACAGGGCTCTCATTTCAAGCGGGCCCCATACGTGCGTAACCAAAAATATTAAAAAAAATACTTACACAAGACAAAGGAATGGTGTTGGCCGTAGTCTGCTTCTAAATTGCATGTGAAATAACTCATAATAAACCTCTTAGTACCATGCAGTGAAGCCGCTACGCATGCCCACAAGAATTGGGGTTTCTTTAAAAAACTTTATTCATGCCCTCATAGTAAAACCCTGGCTTCTATGAGTGGCCTCCGAGTTTCTGGCGCCGCTGAATCATACAGCTCTGTTTTATGAAGCATGGGCACTACAACTAGGCGTATTAGGAGGATTGTCTTCTTTTTAAATCTTGTCAAAACGTATATTCTAGACCGTCTGTACTAAGTGCTATCTCGCTACGCATGCCAAGTATGGGTCGTGTGATTGCCGTGTCCTTTTTAAAATCTTGCCAAATAGTCTGTTCTAAAACGCAAAGTATCTCATAGTGAAGCTGCGCATGCAAACAATATAGAGGCGAGCCTTCTATTAAAATCAGGACATATTCTAAAACGCACGTATATCACAGTGAGAAGAGAGGGGCGTACCTTATTATTAAAATAGTCTATTCTTACCCCCCATAGTAAAACCAGACAGCGTAGACGTGTTACCCCCAGTGCTATCGCGCTACGCATGAGCACAAGACACTGGCAGGGTTTTACTATGGCCATGGACTTCTTTTTTAACTTCTTTTTTAAGCCGCTACGCTTGCGGTCAAAAGCGTTCAACCTTGCCAAATCAAACAATCTTGCCAAACCTTCTATTCTTACCCCCATAGTAAAACCAGACAGCGTAGACGTGCTGCTTCCAGTGCTATCGCGCTACGCATGCGCACAAGACACGGGCAAGGTGTTGGCAGTGGCCTTCACGTCCGTGGCCGACTATCTGTGGCTGCTACGAGCCGCCTCCGAGTGTCTGGCGCGGCTCAGACATAGAGCCCTGTTGTATTTGGCCGCGGCAGTGTCTGACTTCTATGTGCCTAAGGATCGGGTGGTGAGTTATTTATTTGTTTACTTATTAGGCATGTTTATTAGATGTTGTTGTGTGTGTTTATAAGCTGTATAATGCCGGCTTAGAATAAATAAATAAAGAATAAAAAAAATTGCGGCCTCCGAGTGTCTGGCGCCGCTGAGACATAGAGCTCTGTTGTTATTGGGAGCGGCAGTTTCTGACTTTTATGTGCCTAAGGATCGAGTGGTTTGTTATGTTGGATTTTAATTCATTTATTATTTACATACATATGGCATAAAAACCCAAAAAGAAGTAGTCAGAGTAGCAGAGTTAGAAATTATTTAGTCGCTTCTCTAAGTTGAGTGGGGAAAAGATTGTAAAATAAGAGTTACTAGTGATGAGTCTCTAAGTGCATCTCCCAAGAATCGGGCAATAAATAGCGCTTTCCCATTTCTTGCCGCAGGTGACTTAGGGGCGACTAAGGATTTTGAGGCTTTCAAAGTAAATGTAGGTCGATATGTATAGAGGCCAATCAGCAAAGATCCCTTATTTTACTATATTTTCCAAAAATTTTACCCCTAATTATAATATATTCTCTCTGCCAACTGAGCTATGGTATCAAATGACCACTCGCGCGAAATTTGTATTTGCTTGTTTCTTTACACCTTTACAGGTGTTAGCGCCATCTATTGCCGAGTTATTCCAGAGTTGTAATAATAAATACTACTGTATAAATTTTAATATTCTAATTAATAATCCAAATAAATCTATTTCCCAACAGCCAACTCACAAAATGCAGTCATCAGGCGCTCCCCCAGTGATCCAATTGCACCTGGTCCCCAAAATGTTGGCTCCGCTAGTCAACCTATGGGTCCCGGCTGCCTATGTGGTGTCCTTCAAGTTGGAAACCGACGAAAATCTGCTTATACCTAAAGCGAGGGCTGCTCTGGAGAGATACAAGCATAAGGTATTTTATTATTTTACTTATGTTGTATAGTTAAACTGTTTTACCCCAAATATACTGACATCTTAATATGAAATCTGTCTTTTTTACGACAATGAAATCGCTGCAATATCGTAAGAAACATTTAATCATATAAAAGAAAGAAAGAAAATACATTTGTTTCCACTAACTGCTACACAAAACAAATATACATTTAACATTTACTACATGAGATGCAGAAAACTGGAAAAAGGGTACGGCTCAGCATAGTGCCTATGAAGTGCAGACGCTGTTATTCTGCCGCTCCCTTTGTCGACACAACTGAACTTAACATTTTATTTTTCATATATATAAAATGACACACACACAATTAAATTTACACACATTGAAACAGCAAAATCACAAATCAGTTACAATATTAGTCCATATATTTTTGGCTTAAGCTTTATTTGGATTCTTCAATCGTTTTTCATCCTAAAATTATCTAGGGTTTTGTCATGGTGTTTTCTCTCGTTGTTAAAATTGTGTATTTTCTTAGGCCGTATAACAAACACATATGACCTTAGAAAATACACATACATACATACATATACTCACGGCTATAAATCCCTTAACGGGGTAGCCAGAGCTTTGGAATGATAAATTCCTCAGCCACTTTGGGAAGTTGATTGGGGAAAAGATGGTTATAATAAACGTTTTTGGTGATGGGTCTCCAACCACATCGCCCAAAAATCACTTAAAAATCCCCTATACCCTTAGTCGCCTCTTACGATCACCCACGGGTAGAAATGAAGTAGTGTTATTCTAAGCCGACACTACACGACAAATACACGTTGATATATTTGCATGAGATGCGGTGGTATTCCCACTGAGGTATCAAGGTTATCTATACTTATAATAAATCTGTAGAGAGGTCAATTCTGTACATGAAATATATATTCAAAATAACTATCAGGTGGTGATTAGGGATCGATACTGATGCCAAAAATGCAATCAGTAAAATTTTTGTCTGTCTGTCTGTCTGTCTGTCTGTCTGTCTGTCTGTCTGTCGGTTTGTATGTTCCTTATGGAAACAAAAACTACTCGACGGATTTTAACGAAACTTGGTACAATTATTCTTCATACTCCTGCGCAGGTTTTTGTATACTTTCCAGCAGAGAAATAAAGGGGAATTTTGGGAAATTTTGGGAAAACGGGAGAAGTTACTCCATTTTTTAAGCTTCCGTCGCGTGTGCAGCCTTAATGGTTAAACTAACATAGAAATCATGTGTGGCGGAAATATTCATCATAAAATTATCTAAAAAAAATCCTCAACAGTATATGTCTATCTTTTACGGTTGACTCACAATAACACGTTTAATTCCTGATAGCTTAGCAGTTCGGAACATTCTGATTGTATTTGTTTACTCTTACGTTTGTAAACCTCTCACTTATCCCTAATTTAAATAAGGTAACATTATTACCTATTCAATAAAAAAAGAATCATAGAAATCGGTAGACAAACACCGAAATTATACATAAAATAAGCCATCGCGCCCGTGATCGAAACCAAATCTTTACTAATTTACATATAACATACTAGATGGCGCCAGTAGTTGCATCCTATATAACGTAATGATTTATTTTTTAGATTGATATAAATACTTCATGGCGTTTTATTCCAAAATTTGCTATTAAACGGAAATACTGAACCGTTCATTAAAGCGCAATCAAAATCACCAAACTACACTGTTAAGGGAGTGCTATAAATTTAATAAATTGAAAACATTACGCTGAATTTCACAATGCTTGAGCAGTGACTGAAGAAAGAAACCTCAGATATTTAAAAACAACAACGCTACCCGTGCGAAGCTGGGACGATCCACTAGTATGTACTATAATGATCCCTTTCATTATTGTATCACTTATCACAAAGTTCTCCAAGTCCCTGTTGAATGTCATATTAATAAACCACCACGTGTTTTTTCAGATGGTGGTAGCCAACATGTTACAAACTCGACATCACAGAGTAGTTCTAGTCACGTCGGAAGCTAGTCAAGAAATTGTACTTACTAAGGAAGAAGTTTACTCAGGTAAGGGCAACATGAAAAACCAATAGTTTTGTATAAAAACTAACTATAACTTTACCTAATTTTTACTTACGGCTGTAATTCCAGAAAAAGGTATCATGATGCCTCAGATACTTTTAAGATTCGAAATTCAATTTTGGGTGATGTGGTTGCAAACCTTTTGCCAACAAAGATTTGCCGTTTTTTCCCTACTTAAATTTTGAAGGTGGCTGAGGAATTTCCAATGCTGAAGCTCTGCCTACCACTTCTAGGGATTTGTAGCCGTGAGTAATATATGTATTGTATGTATGTATCCATTATCACCGATAATTGTACCTTTCTAGGGGCTAACTTGACATGTGTAATAAATACATACATATATTTATTTTTAGGTGTAGACATAGAAGCTCCTCTAGTGTCCGAGATAGTCCGTCAGCACATGTGTCACGTGGCCAGCTCGGGGGACCGCAGCGACGTGGCCAGTCTCAATGAGACGTGTCAGGGACGCTGAGTGGCGGCCCACCTGCGGCGCAGGTTGTATCTTACTGATTGAAAAAAAAATACAAATGGGGGGGGGACAAAAGTGTTGCAGAGAAAAAAAATAGTGGGAAAGTTTGGACTTTCATGTTTCGTTAAGTGTTTGCGGCTCCAAGGACCATTTTTTTAGTAAATATCTGGTTTATAAAATATTAATTAATTGTTGTGTTCTGTCTCATGTATAGTGTTTGACAAATTTGTAAGTTTTATCAGATTGAAAAAATATATTAAATAAATGTTGTATGTTCTGTCTCATGATATTATAATTGGCAAAGATATACTTGTGCTCGAAATAGTATTGATATTTTAGAGACTACTTATATATATCACGTGGCCAGTCTCAATGGGACGTGTCAGGGGCGCTAAGTGGCGGCCCACCTGCGGCGCAGGTTGTATCGTACTGATTGAAAATGGGGAGGGAGTGTTGTAGAGAAAGAAAATAGTGGGGGTGTTAAATTTTTTGTGTTTTTAAATTATTTGTTGCGGCTCGAAGGACCATTTTTTAGTAAATGTCAGGTTAATAAAATATAAGATAATTGTTGTGTTCTGTCTCATGAAATAATGTGTGACTTTGTATGTTACATCAGATTGAAAAAGATATTGATTAAATGTTGTATGTTCTGTCTCATGATATTATATTTGGCAAAGATATACTTGTGCTCGAAATAGTATTGATATTTAAGTGAATATGTATATCAGTGACTTAGCCAGTCTCAATGAAAGGTGTCAAATACGCTTAGTGGCGGCCTACCTGTGGCGCAGGTTGTATCTTGCTGATTGAAAATAAAAATATGGGGCTGGGGGGGGGGGTCAAAATAGTAAACCAGATGCCAGAAAAAAGTGCAGGTGTTTGAAATTTTGTGGGTTTTGTTGGTTTTCGACTCGAAAGACCATTGTTTTTTAGAAAATGGTGAAATAAGTATGAATAAATGTTGTAATTTCTGAGAATGATTCTATATTTGACAAATATGAATTGTGCTCGTATGAGTCTTGATGTTTTAGTCAATAGGTATGTGGTTAGTGTGGTACATTTAATTTGGCCCTTCGACTTAATATAACTTTAAATTCGACATGACCATTTAACTGTATTTGAATAGTCGATCAAATGTAAAAGATGAATAGCGGTTTTTGTGTAAAGGAATATATACTGATGGAAATGATATTTATATATATTTAAAATGTGTAGAAGGGTATCTTAATATTATATTATAATATATTGGGATATCGAGAAGCTAGTTTAACTTAACATAGTGTCAAATTGACAATCATATCGGTGTTAGAAATTAATACGGTTTACGTGAGGTTTATGTTTTTTAAAGAAGCATAGAATCACTTCATTTAACCTTTGAGCGAGGCTCGGTAAGATGAACTATAAATAAAGAGATTCTATTGTTTCTTTGAAAACACATCATACATCTCCTGTGAAACCGGGCCCTTAGTAATTTATAAGTTTAACATCATTGCCGAAATGTTACGTTTAGTGGCAGGCAATCATTTTATATTTCGATGTCAAGATATTGTACACTGATAGTATCATAGATTTTAAGACAAATATAAATATTCATAGTATGTGTAAAAAAACTTGTGGTGTCCGAGCTTTTTAAAAAACAACTAAGACAATGAATAGATTAATGACTTTAAGAGTTAGCATTTCTACATGCTTATATACTTATGGGTGCATTCCCAAAAAGTTGCCAAAGCTCCAAAATTTACAATTCTCAAATAAAATTGTTATGAGCATTCGGGTACAGGAAGGTAAACCTACCTTGCCTTAATTACCTCGTACAATATACACGAGAAGAGATAAGATAGTGCTGTTTTTAGTCGGTTCTATTCCCTTTGGTTTATGGTATAAATAATAGGTCTTTACCTATGAAATTGCCGTTCTGCAGTACTGGCCATTTCAAATCAAAATAATTTTTGTTTGACTAAGAATTCTAATTTCAAATTAATTTTATTTTAAAAACATGAAATTTCTTTTCCAAAAGTAGTCATTTGTTTATTGATTAGTGTTACGTTTTCATCGCATTTCAATCTTTTTCGTCATCATGGATACGTTAAAAATTCGAGTAATTATGGAATATGAGTACCGTCGTGGCAGCAATGCGGCACAAGCGGCACGCAACATCAATGACGTTTACGGAGCTAACACTACAAACCAACGCACCGCCTGTTATTGGTTTGCTCGCTTCCGTTCTGGAAATTTCGACCTGAAAAATGAACCTCGTGGTCGTCCGAAGACTTTGGTCGACAATGACGAATTAAAGGCGATTGTGGAAGCTGATGATACACGATCTACGGCGGAATTAGCAGCAGCTTTCGACGTTAGCGTCAAAACAATATTGGTCCATTTGCGTCAAATTGGCAAGGTAAAAAAGCTTGACAATTGGGTGCCCCACGAACTCAATGATCGCCAGCGCAAAGTACGCGTCGATACGTGCCTTGCACTGCTCAACAGACACACAAATGAAGGAATTTTGAACCGCATTGTTACCTGCGACGAAAAATGGATTCTGTTCGACAACCGCAAGCGCTCAGCAAGTTGGTTGGATCCTGGTTCAGCACCTAAACAGTGCCCTAAACGAAAACTTACCCCTAGAAAAGTGATGGTCACTGTTTGGTGGTCTAGCGCCGGTGTGATTCATCACAGCTTCTTACCAAACGGGGTGAGCATTACTGCAGATGTGTACTGTGAAGAACTGAACACAATGATGGAGAAGCTGGCACATCTCCAACCAGCATTGGTCAATCGCTCGTCTCCGCTGCTCCTGCACGACAACGCGCGACCTCATACTGCACAGCAGACGGTCTCCAAGTTGCAAGAACTGGGGTTGGAAGCTCTCCATCATCCACCGTACTCACCAGACCTTGCGCCTACAGACTTCTACTTTTTCCAGAATTTGGATAACTTCTTGGCGGGAAAAAAATATAATACCCGAGAGGCAGTACAAAATGCCTTTGAAGAATTTGTTGCCTCCCGTTCAGCTGATTTCTTCAAGAAGGGCATCAATAAATTGCCACTGCGTTGGCAAAGATGCATTGATTGCATGGGTGATTACTTCGATTAATACAATTAAAAAATACAAGAAAAAAAATCGTTTAAATTTTTTCATACAAAACGGCAATTTCGTAGGTAAAGACCTAATATAACCAAGAAATTAAAATTTTCCCAAATATAATAAAATGACGGAAAAAATATTTCAACAAATTCAAATCCTTATGAATTATCAATGAAATAGTAAAAAAATAGCTCAAAATAAAAATATAGCAATCAATAAACCTTACCAGAGGGGCCTATTACACTTACACCCTTAGTAAGATTGTCTGCATAAAAAAACGTCTTAAGTGTTTATAGATTTGAGAACTTTTATGGTGTTACATTAATAGAATTTATTTTTATGTATATGTTGTGTATTGATTATTTGCATGCAATGCAAAATTGTTAGTTATATTTAAGTTATAGTAGATGTATAAGTTTATACATATTATCAAAGATATGTTCATTCATTATTAATTTTTTGTTTTAATAATTTAAAATGTAGGTAACGTTTAGATATTTGAAATAGTTTTGTTTTCTAAATAATATACTCAAAAACCGGACCACATGATATTAGCAAAGTTATTGTGTTCATAAAAGACTCTCATTTCATGAAAACAACGTTTTCTTCCTGTAATATTAGATGTCAAAGCAGTCGTAAGTGTATTTCCTCAAAATATTTCTAATTATCGCCAGGCTCTCGATTGAAAAAAGTGCAATTAGCAGGCTATATACGGATTGCTTGAATAAGGAAAGATACGTTGAGCCAGCCTAGTGAAATACAGTGTTCTATGTACACCCATACATGGGAACTCTGTGATGATGAGGATCGCTTGGCAGCCATTTTTTAACGTTTATAAAACTTTTTGCGAGATGGCGGTAGCTCCTCCTAAGTTTGTCAGTGACACTAGTGTTGCCGGATAATCGGTTATAGATTAATCGATTGTGTTCACCCAAAATAATCTAAAAATCGATGGGAATATCGATTATAACGATGACTAGATATTAATCTAATGACAGTGTAATCGATTATAAACAATTAATCGATTATAATTTTCTTGGTTGGCAATACTATCGATTGAATCGATAATGGTATGGATGTTATCGATAGTACAATTTCCAGGTTATTTGGGCCCCATTTGCACAATCGATTATCCGGCAATACTAAGTGACACCATATATTAATCATAATTGAGTTGGAAGGGGTCTATCAATAGGTTAAAACATAATTATACAATCCAGAAAAAAAACAGTCATAAAACATTAGCTGCAAATTATAAAGTGTTAGCAGCAGGACTGCTATGCGCGCCATCTTGGGGATGTTTTATTATATATACTGACAATTCAGTAATCGCGGTTACAAAACGTAATCGGTTACGCCCAACACTAAATGTGTTTCCTACTGTTCGTCTATATTTTGTTTGTAGTCGGTTTCCTAAACTATGATAACTCTCAATTATAACTATTAGAGTTCCATCCCAGCTCATCAAATTCATTAAATATATTGAAACTGTATACTGTTCATTCATGAAACCACAATTAAAATAAATTATTTAAATAGATACGATTATTGGTTAAGAAGGTAGGTATAAAAACATAAAACAACGTTAAAGAAAATCGTGGTTATTTACAAAATGAGGACGGGACTAAACAATAACATATCAAGAGTCGGTATTTAACATTCTTAATTTATTATAATAAAAATATCATCGTTCTTGATTAATATTTTTCTGAGCAGATTAACGTTTAACCAGTAATCAGACAGATCACTTGTAATATTTATTGCCCGTGATTCATATTTCATATTATTCAATAAAGAAATCATTGTCAAGCTTCATCATTTGCCAAATCAAGTTATTGTATAATATTGTATATTATATGAATACCGCAACTTTAAGGGCTCGTTTCTTAAGGGAGCCTTTGGCGAACGTATGTCATTCATTATACAGACGCAAACGTCTTAAAAACATGTCGACCGACAGCACAATTGAAATACGTATTGTGCAAGGGCTCTTAATGTAGTATGACAATACTTTTTTGGTTTCTTAGAAATACCAAATATTCATCTATTGCCAATACATTGCGTTTCTAATGCCAAATACCATAATGCATATTATTATGTGAATCTGTTCTCATATTGAATGCCACTTTGCACCTAGATTAGTAAATAAAGTTATCATATCTTTGGCCCCGACTTTGCTTCAAGCGAAGACATGATTTGTGTCTAATAATTGTTTTTGTGTAATATGGCCAATCAATATTGTTGTCCATTGTAACCTTCATTTAGATGTCGAAATATTGGACATGGTATAAAATATGTTATATTGTATAGTTTAATAGTTTATAAAATATTTAATGGATAAAGGGTATATTAACTATAAATGTTGTGCGAAAGAGCTCTGTTAGTCATTTGTGTACATTGTATATCAATATTATAACGTTTTAGTATCTTGGATGTAACGATGAATTTTATTATTAGACGTGAATAGAATTAATGCTGGAGAAGTAGAATGTATATGAACTTGTTGGTTTCCTTGGATGTTGTAAAAGCTCTAATAAGAGCACTGATTATATTAAATTAGGTAATTATTAAAATTCCATCTGAAATGCCACGTGTTGAAAATAATATGTACTCCCCTACAGTAAGTAAACTGTAGTTTTTAATAAATGTTAACTTGAATAGGTCCAAAATAGATTAAAGTAATGGTATATATTTTATTTACCAATAACTTCCAGCATAAATAAAAGAATGTATCGTGTTTTGAAGGATTAGTGCCTCTTTGTATAAAAATATTTAAGTGGTAGCGTATTTTGTATGGCTATCATTTGTTGTTTACAAACTATGTAATGTGTAGTCATATATGTGTCAGTTTCATGTTCATATATTATTGCTAATAATCTAATAAATCAATAGAGAATATAGAACGAGTGTTATGTTATTCCGTTTGTTAACTTCCTAAACAAACGTGTTTTTAAAGCTCCCAGTACACAATGGCCTATGATGGGCCACGCTTTGCAATGCACAATTGTAGGCCACGATCACTTGGTGTTCACACAATGGCCCATTGCTCATTCCTGACTGGCAAACCACTTGCGATGGACGTCGAAGTAATTACGGCTGCAGCTATTTATTTGTTATTATTTATGTTATTTATGTCGCTATTTATGTTATTTTTACGTCATATAGTGATTATAAATACATTTTGCAATAAAATATTTCAATAAAGGATAAGTCTCTATCAGCGGCCGGTGGCGAACTAAACAATGGCCCATTATTTAAACACCACAGGGCACGATTCCTTTGCAGTGTGTCAAAAAAACCGACAACTTCCCAATTGCGCACCACGACTGACCGCCATCATATACCATTGCCCCCTGTACACAGTGGCGATGGCGTGCAGTGGGCCATCATGGGCCATTGTGTACTGGGGGTTTAAGAGTTTACATAACTTGCAGATTAAATGTTAAGTGCCGGCTTAGAATGTCACTGTCCCATTCTACCCACGGGTGTCGTTAAAAGGTGACTAAGGGTATGGGGCTTCTTAAGTTGTTTTTGGGCGATGCGGTTGGAGCCCCATCAAATCATCAAAGATACTTTAGACATCTTGTACCCTATCAACTTCCTAATGTTTCTGAGGAATTTCTAGCACTATAGCTCTGGCTAAACCTTTTTGGGATTTATGGCCGTGAGTATGTCATAAACAAAGCACAAACACATTACAAAACCATATGTTGTGTATAATATTTATGGATATGATGGGAAAAGGTGTTGAAATAGTAAGTAAATAAGGCACTACCAACCATAATAATTTAAAAAGCATCACTTCTATTCTCGCAGTGTTATTCTAAGCCATTACACTACTCTGTCCAAGCATATACATCCAATACGTCTTTTCGGCTATTCAAAAGTTGATAAAACCACATTCGCTCAGATATGCTGTTTTATACTTTATACATCGGACGCTTGCTGTGTAGTGTCGGCTTAGAATAGCACTACCCCATCTCTTCCCGTGGGTGTCTCGTAGAAGTCGACTAAGGGACTAGGGCTTTTCCATCTTCGCTCTTACACCAATCCAAGGTCTGCCGCGCCGAGGGATGCATGGCCAGGGGAGAGCCTGGTCGCTAGCGTGCCGCCGTGCCGGAGCTTGGTGCACTCCGGGTACTAAATAACCTTACCTAGTCAAGCGGGGCTCTGCCTAGGTGGACAGTTTACTTCCCTTGCTTCTTGTGGGTCCAATATGTGTTCCAATTTTAGTAAACACGGAGGCGGCGATGTAGCTCGCCACTCATCACGCCATGGTTACTCACGGGGCGAAAAGTGGGCTAAAGAGACACGCTTCAGTACGACGATTGAAATTAGATTAAGTATGTATGATTATGAATGAAAGAAAACTGGATTTTCTGTGTGTAAATGAGACGAAGCGTAAGGGAAAGGAAGTTTCACAACTTGGCAATCTGGTCTGGAGTCGCTGACAGTGACCGAGCTAGCCAAGGAGTGGGACTTCTGATATCTGAAAGGATGGCTCAGTGTATGAAAGATTACGAATGTGTGAATCCAAGGCTCCTGTGGATTGAGGTGAAATTGGGACCAGTCCGGATGCGCATAATTTGCGTATATGCTCCGGACATGTCTAAATCCCTATCCGAGAGGGAGGAGTTTTGGAATCTGTTAGACGATGTTGTGAATGGGTGTGATCAGAATGAGAGACTTGTAATGTTAGGAGATTTTAATGGCTGGGCTGGTGTGTCACGCAACGGTTGCGAAAGAGTTTTAGGAAAGTTTGGTGATCAAATCAAAGAGTGAGAGAGTTAGGATTAACACCATTAGTAGCACACCAGAATTCTGTTTTGTTGAGGCATCTGAATCAGAGGTATCCCGCCATATCGAAAGATGTCTCTCTGGGTCTGAGGGTGCAGATCAAATCTCGATGAACATGTTAAAACTGACTTTACCTTACTCTCTACACGCGATTACGACAATAATAAACAAATCCTTGATAGAAAGTACTTTCCCCGAGGCTTGGAAATGCTCGGTTGTCACCCCAATACCTAAAAAGAGCACCATTGATCAACTTAAGGACCTTAGACCAATAGGTATACTTCCGGCTATTTCAAAAATTCTGGAAAAGATAGTTTTAAAGCAGATTTTGAAACTCTTAGAACTATTTAATGTAATTCCGTCAATGCAATCAGGTTTCCGTACAGGACATAGCACTACCACTTCTCTTCTGAATATTGTTGATGATGTACTCTCCGCTTCAGATGGAGGTGACGCTTCTATATTGGTACTACTCGATAATTCGCGCGCTTTTGATAGTATATTTCCCCCCCTCTTAGTTTCGAAATTGCGAGCCTCTGGTTTCTCACAGGCAGCTTGTGGTTGGTTTACCTCGTATTTCTCTTGTAGAACACAAGTAGTTAAAACCATGGATGCGAGTGGCAATACCAAATATTCAAAACCACTGCCTGTATCACGTGGAGTAGTCCAGGGATCCATACTTGGTCCGACTCTTTTTTCTGTTTATACGGCCAGCATAACGAAGGTGATTAAAAACTCTCAATACCACTTGTATGCTGATGATACTCAAATATACGTTCACCTTTCTACAAATAGTGAGGGACTGATTAGCGGTTTAAATAGGTTGAACAGAGACCTGGAATGTATCGTCAATTGGTCCAAACAACATCACCTCATCATTAACCCCCACAAAACTGTGGCTTTAATTTGTGGCACAGCTAATCAGGTGGAAAAAATCAAAAACCTTAACCCTTCCATTATAGTTGATGGTACTGATGTTCCGTTTCAGAACTGTGTTAGAAACCTAGGTTTATATATGGATGAATGTTTAAACTTTAATAAGCACATAGATTTAAAAATATCCAAAAGTTTTGCAGCGCTTAGTAGTCTGTATAAGATACGATCTTTCATTAGTCCTGCCATCCGATTCAGATTATGTGAAAGTTTAGTGTTGTCGCAGCTAGGCTACTGTGATACCGTATATGGCCCGTGTTTACAGAAAAAAACCGAGAAGCAAATACAACGCGTGCAAAATGCTTGTATGCGTTATTGTATTGCTATAATATACCTAGAAGGAAACATATAACACCTTATTTAATAGAGAAAGACATTCTAAATATGAAATACACAAGAAAACTCAGGCTCTCTTGTTGTATATAATATTATTAAAAGAGAAATGCCGAAATATTTATATAATAAACTTATATTTTCCAATCGACAGCGTCATAACAATATGCTACTACCGAAACACAACCTTACCAAGACAAAGGGCTGCTTTAAACTGGCAGCATCCAAGTGTTGGAACGACATACCACCGCCAGTAAGAGACGCCCAAACAATTCATACTTTTAAAAACAAGTTGCGGAGATGGCTCATTGTGTCGCAAAAAAAAGAATTAGGAATTATGTATGGTTGTGTTTCTCCCTAATACACTATTTTATTTATTTTTTTAACTTCCTGTTATTTATTATAAATAATTACATTAAGTTCTGCTGTATATCTCAAGTAAGTATCATATCATAATCTACGCACTTTATGTAAGTATTTTCTTGTATGAGGTTATTAATTAGTTTATATATTATTTTTCATACTTATGTATATAATATCTATATATATATTATATATAAATATTATACTATTTATAGAAGTTCTCCCTCATATTTCACATTTCATATTTTATTTTTAATTGCTGATTGTAAATATGTATACTATGCTCATTCGTTTGATTTATACCCTTTATTGAATTAAAGTAAAACTGTTCATATTTGCTAGCTGTTATGCTTTTGTTATATATTTTAGATATGAATATTTAACTTGTTTATACAATGTGTTTTTACACATATTTTATGTGTGCTAGTTATAAGTTAGATTTAAGTTTTTTTTTAGTATATAGTAGGTCGGAGCTGAAAATCGAAGCTATCTACTTGCTGTGGATAGACCGAGCTCCGAACCTTTCTGTCTTATGTAAATATTCATTGTCGTTATTACATTTCATGTCATGTGTGTAAAAGAGACAAATAAATGCTTTTATTATTATTATTATTATTATAAAGGGTGAATGAGAATGGTGAGAAATTGATTGAGGTATGTTTGGAGAGGAATCTTTGTGTTACAAACACGTTGTTTAAACACAAAGATATCCATGTGTATACAAGACAGAGGGGAAGCGAGAGAAGTATGATTGATTTTGTTATAGTTGATGAAAGGCTGAGAGCAAAAGTTTTTGACACCAGGGTCTATAGGGGCACGAACGTTGGCACAGATCACTTTCTCGTTATATCACGATTAGGGGTCTGTGCACGCGTTGGCGTCACAGGCCTAAAGTGTCAACAACGGATTTTGCGAGAATAAAAGTGGAAAAACTGCAAGAAGATGAAAATATCAGAGATAAATACTTGAGGAAATAGGATGATAGACTAAGTTGCGTGGAGATGAAGGATGAAATGGAAATAGAAGAAGTATGGGATGTGCTCAAATCGACGATGGTTGAATGTGCGACGGAAGTATGTGGAGAGTGTAAAAGGTCAAATAGACCACCAACAAGTTGGTGGGATAAAGTTGTGAAAGAGGCGGTTGGAGATAAAGGGAAAGCGTGGTTAGATTTACTAGCGATTAAAGCTAGTAAACGGATGGATGCGAGTGTAACTGACGATGTAGTGCAGAAAAGTGAAGATGAATATAAGAGAGTTAAGAATGAGGTAAAGAAGAAAATAGAAAAGAAAAAGCGGGATTTGCAAGAATGGTATGAGAGGAAACTTTCTGACAATTTCCGGAATAACTAAAAGTTATTCTGGAAGTATATCCGGCAAGAAAAGGGAGTTTCCCAAAACACGAGAGTGAGTGTAATAAGAGATGAACAGGGTGAATTGGCGACGGATGAAAGTAGCATGAAACGGATATGGAAGAATCATTTTGAGGGACTGTTTGAAAAAGAGGATGCATCCATTTCTTCGCCAATCGACAGTAATGTTGATTGGAACGAGGAGATGGGTGAATTTAGTGACAGCGAGATTAGTATGGAAGAAATAATGAAAGCAATGAAAAGTATGAAAGTAGGGAAGGCGGCAGGGTATGATAGGATTACTATCGAAATGCTGAGGGCTGGTAAAGGGTTGGTGGCTTCTTGGTTGTACTTCCTTTTCCAAAACAGCTGGTCGAGTGGCAAAGTTCCACGAGACTGGTGCAAGGCGGTGATTGTGCCTCTATATAAAGGAAAGGGGTCACACCAAGAGGCTAAAAACTACCGCGGCATCAGCTTACTCAGCATTGTTGGTAAATTGTATGCTAAGGTACTGATTGAAAGAGTGATGAATGAAACTGATGAGAAAATATGGGATGTGCAAGCGGGTTCGATTCCCGCCGGTGTCGAAATTTTTCTTTCTTTTATTTATTAGTAATAATCCCCACATGACGTTTTCATGAACAAAAAAAAGATATAAATTCCTCAGCCACGTTTGGGAGTTGAGTGGGGAAAAGGTTTTAATATAAAGGTTGTTGGCGATGGGTATCCTACCGCATCGCCCAGCAATAAATTAAAAAACCCCAATACCCTAAGTCGTCTCTTACGAACCCTCACGTTAAGAAATAGGATAGTGATATTCTAAGCCGGCACTACATGGCATAGGGAACACATGCTAAAGAAAACCCACATCAGTATCATTCAGGTACCAAGAGCCATTTGACAGTGAATCCGTTTAAAGCTTTTAATGCTAAAACAGTTCCACTTTTAAAACTACAAATTATACACTGCCTATCGTTTTGATCCGTCAACTATTAGATAATGTAAAAATATTAATTTATTTTCAGTCAGTAAAAAGTGTTTTTTATATTTGGAAACGGTGACTCAATATAAAATATTGATTTATTCAATAGGTATTTTTAATACCATCGCCCTCTAACTCTACTAATTGATGGAATTAATATAGTCTGTTAAGCTGTATTATGAGGAATTTAGATTTATCTTATCTCTATATTTCAAGCAAGTTCTTCAAAATGGCATTACAACTTTCAGAAAACAGTTTACAATGAATTACACGAACTAATGCTTTCGAGCTACAGAATCGAAATAAGAAATGGCTGTACCAAATGGTACCTAGAAACTAAGTCACGTTCTCTCTCTTGGCTTTGTTCCAGCCATTACTTATTTCGATTATGTAGCTAAGAAACATTAGACATTTTTTTGGCAATGCCAAAACAATAAAGATTTATTTTAGGTAGGCCTTGCTGCGTCAAAAAAATGTACTTGGAAAAAATGGGGTTAAAAATTTACCAAATCATAAAATTTACTTTTTATGGAAAAATAAATAAATTTTTGGAGAGTTGTACCTCGCTACGTTATCTTACCTACAGAGCTAGTTTTGGTCTTTAATTGTAGCGATTTTAGTTTACTTAAAATAAAATATAGAAAATATATAACAAAACGCATAGATTAAGTTTTATATTGACGATACCAAAAACAGTGCGAAAATTTCGTGGTTTTTCGAGTGCTGCAAAGTTAGCTCAGGTCTTTCGAAGCTGCAAATTAGCATATACGCTACTGGTAGTGGTTCTAACATTATGTATAAAAAACCAGAGCTAGGCGTTAGTTTGCGATTTTAATGTTCGATATGACTGGCCTAAAGGTATTTTCTAGGATTACAGTTTTTTTCATTTATTTTAAGTTTACACCTGTAATTATTTAATATTAATAAATAATTATTAAAATTACTAGTTACTTTAACGATTTTTACTACTCCTAATAAATTAAATTTCAAATAAAAAAGTGGGTGATATCTATAATTTGAATGAATTCTTTTATATTTGCTAACCTTACGCACGGTCACCTCTACATTGATGCCTATACAGATTAAGATAGGTCACTCGCACAACTAAGGGCGGCAAGCGCTCATAAATTGCAAGATCTATAATTTGGACGTAATTATGAAAGAGCTGTACTTATCACAACAGTAAATAATAATTTACCTGATGAAAAGTGAAAGTTAGCGCCCGTTCACGCAGCTGACCTCAACCTTATTTAAAAGCCAATGCATAGGCAAAAAACTGAATGAGAAATGACTAATGATTAAGACATTAATGATTGCTAGTCATCAATAAAGTCATCGTCATGGCCTGTCAGATAGTCTCGGAAAAATTTAGGTATTTTCATGAAAAGCAAACAATAAAATCCGGTTTATTTTACTATTTTATCATCTTTTTGTTTAATTAATATTGATAAATTATGGTGAGTTACTTTATTTACAGTCAAAATAAACTACTTATCATGTCATTTTGGAACTATTGATTCTTTTTATGATAGTATATCCTTAGATAAAAACAATAAGAAGAAGATGCGGCAACCTAATAAGTAGATGAGTATATCTAAGTTTAGTAAACAATAAAAAAATATATATATTTTGCTTTCTAAATTTAAAATGCGTGAGGTTTAGTTATACTTGTTAGTTTTTTCTCTGTGTAGAAAAACATAACATTATCTTATATAAAAACAATATTATTATACTCACGTATAAACCGTTCTTATATGTTTTGTTGCAATTATTCAATTTAACTTAACTTCATTAATAGGAGGATGAAATCGAAGATTTGATTGGTGAAGTCGACTATACTGAATCGCAAAAAAGTGTCAATGTTTATTCTAATGATTTCGAAGACGTTTCAGAAAAACATGACTCTTCAGGGAAAGAAACATACACAATCGATGTTGATAATAGTTTTGAATGTGAACTAATGGAACTTGAAACAAAGAATCAAGAAAATTT
Source organism: Bedellia somnulentella (assembly GCA_963576735.1). Classification (NCBI taxonomy): domain Eukaryota; kingdom Metazoa; phylum Arthropoda; class Insecta; order Lepidoptera; family Bedelliidae; genus Bedellia; species Bedellia somnulentella. Next base: position 16,965,504 of record OY755181.1, on the reverse strand, counting down.
TGATGCAATGAAAACCATGGAAAATAAAAACCCCAAAGTAAAAAAGAAAAATAAGTTTCTATCAAAAATTGTTGCGGAAGAGTCTTTTACACAAACGAGTAAAACTCTAATAGAAATAGCTCAGGCTGATGGATCTTTTATTAGGCAAACATGTGAACTTGAAACCCAAACATCTCTTATTTGTTTAACGGAGAACCAGTTACGCAAACCAACGCAACAATATAAAAACCCACTAGAAAGCATTGAAATGGTGACCAAGCAATACATTGATGACTTACAAGTTTCTCCAGCAGATAGTAGTAATGAATCTTTTAACCTTGATAATTTTTCTATATCAAATGAAACTGATCATACGAAACCATCTTCAAAAAGTTGTTTTGATGAGAATGAAATTGGGGAAACAAAATTATCTCCAAAAAGTTTATCAAAAGAAGACAGTGCTGAAGATTCAGACAGCAGTTTTTCTTCCAAAAAAGGAAAGAAGAACACCCGAGACAAGAAAAATATTAATAAAAATAATAGTAACCATCATGCCTCTTCATTGCAACCAAATGATGGTGACGATTTGTATAATGAAACGAGACAAATGGAGGAAGCTAATATAATATCAGTTTTTAATGAACAGTGTTATAATCAAACAGATAAAAGAAAAATGGTTTGCTTACTATCACCACTATCTGAAGAATCAGAAAGGAAAAGCAGCACAACTGAAAAAATGTCCTTGCCTGGTCCTGATGGTGTGATGTCGTCAGATAATCCAACTTTGTTTACTATTGACTTTGGTATGAATGTGAAAATGCTTCCTGATACACATCCAAATAAAACACCATTCAAACTTCCGATTTTGCAGAAAAATTTATCATTTCCTTTACGGTCTAGACTAAACACTGTAACGACATTATCACAAAATCAAAGGATGACGAAAACCGATACACTACCATGTTTGTCAAACAGGGAAAAGGAGAAGTCAAAACTAGATTTATTGTTAAAGTTAGATGAAGCGCAGTTAGCATCAGGGGAAAATGCGACAGTTGCTTTCAAAAATGGCGGTTGGTTGACTTTAATTTACAATAAATTTTAAAAATACTTTTAACCAAGCAATTATATAGCTCTAATTAACTTTTCAGACTCATTGAAATTGCCACCGATTCACGTAGATTCTAATAAAAAAACTTTAGAATCAACAATATTGAAACAAACAAATATCGAAAGACATAAAATTCAAAATGCTCCCAACATTAGCATCAACAAGAGGATAGAAGAACTGAAAGTTATCTCACAAAAAGTTAAAGTTACTTGGGGTAACTGCGAACCTGGTTCACCGTAAGTTGAATAGTATTCTATTTCAGTAAAATTCATACCATAATTAGCTACCAACTACCTACTTTCTTACAAAACCTGCAATCCAATAATATATTGTTATCAACAAAATTTAAAATACGCTTTAATAAGTATTGTTTTACTTATTCTATTTTTAATAAAATTTTCGGTAAAATACACTATATAATGCTGGTCCGGGCGGACCACTAGTTGAAGAAATCAAATATAAAGTATATCAATATCATTTTTCGTGTGCCTGTGATGTTTATATTCAGATAATATTTTATGTAGTATATCTCCATTATGTCAAAAGTCTATTTACTGAGACTCCCTCAAGTAAAAAGAAATCTTAACAATCCCACCCAACTCTCATTACATATTTTTTTGACAATGCTAAGAGCATTTGTACACCACGTGTAATAGTGGCAAGTCAACGACGCGCTTTTTTTCGACTAACAGTTTTGGGCTGCTCTTGAACTTGCGTGGGTATTACATCTGCGTCGAAAAAAACGCGCTTGTAAAAATTGTACTGTGCAAAGGTGCCAAGGGTAATCTCACATGATTATTTTTACATTAAGGTTAACCGGAAGATCCGCGTGCGATAGCGAGTACACCGATGACATAGCAGAAAGAGGATGCGAAGTGCTCTGTATGGAGATACTCAAACGACTGCGAAGTAATATTTGGTGGGTAGATTTAAATTTTACTTTGATTATGTATAATAGTTCATTTTATAGCAGGGTTGAACGGTTATATTGTAGTGTAATAGTAAATTTATAGTAGTGGCTTTGCAGAAGAAGTACCTTTCAGTTAAATTAAAATGATTGATTTATTTTAGTAATACCCGAAGGCTGTTTTATATGTTTGAATTGTATTGTAATTGTATTGCTGTGTAGTGTCTGCTTAGAATAGCACTACCCCATTTCTTCCGGTGGGTGTACGTAAGAGGCGACTAACGGTATTGGGGCTTTTAAAGGGATTTTTGGGCGATGCGGTTGGAGACCCATCACCAACAACCTTTATATTACCATCTTTTCCTCACGCAACTTCCAAAAGTGGCTGAGGAATTTTTGATTCCTTAGCTCTGGCTATCCCTTCTAAAGATTTATAGCCGTGAGTATATGTATGTATATGTGGCTGAAAATGAGGCTGTGTAGTGTTGGCTTAGAATAACTCTAACCCATTTATACCCGTTGTTGTCTTAAAACTCGAAAGAGACGACTTGAGGTTTTGGGGCTGTTCAAGGGATTGTCGGGCGATGTGACTAGGCACCATTATTTTACAATCGTTTCACCGCTCAACTTCAAACGTGGATGTTTTTTTCTTATTCCCTTGAGCACTATTTCTTGGGATTTGTAGCTATGAGTATACCTAAATAGAAACTGTTCTAGGTGGAAATTTCAGATTGAAATTGTATTGTGTAGAAAATTTGTTTCACACCAAAAACATTTTCATGTAAAATGTTGCCAAGACGAGCCCATATGAGCCAATAGAGCCAAGCTTCTAACACTACACGCCCTAACTCTACAAGGCCTAACTTCACAAACTCTACACCTTAGTCAAAATATGTGACTTGGCCACTTCGCTACATTGACATCGGCGTAAGGTGAAAAATGAATTCACTGTTCATTATTTTTGTGTTATACAATAGTTCTTGTAGTAACGAATGGGGTATCAAGTTTAGATCAGATTAGACCTCTAGCGTCAAAATTGAAAATACAGGTCTCATACATAATCCCATCCCCTAGATTAAGGTGTTGGGGAATGAAAGTTACAAGTTTTATATTTTTTTTGTAGTTTGTGTGCTAATACTAGCTTACATACAAAATTTCAGCTTTCTAGGACATTAGGAAATACCCTAAGAATACAATAATACAGAAACACATTAAATGCTCCTAGACTGCCACTTCCCAGATTGTCATCATACAGATGATGCAAACTGGAATGAGGAGCAGAACATCTACCCCAATGAAGCGGACTGGCTCTTCGCACAAGAGCTTGTTACTAAAGACCAGATTGAATGGGCGATATAGTCTTTCAACCCCTTCAAATCACCAGGCCTAGATGGATCTTCCCTGCTTTACTGCAGTGGGCGAGAGACATCCTGTCTCCCTGGCTGGTCAAAATCTACCAATCATGCATCGCATACAGATATGTACCGATACCATGGCGCGAAGTTAAAGTAACTTTCATACTTAAACCTGGTAAGTCGGACTATACCCATTACCCATAGACCCATTAGCCTTACATCCTTTATCTTAAAAACTCTGGAAAGACTCTGTGACAGATGTATAAGAGAAAAATCACTTACGAAAAAACCCCTCCATACAAATCAACATGCCTATACCAAAGATAAATCAACTGAGACTGCGTTGCACAATGTAATATCTAAAATAGAATGTGCACTCAACTTAAAGTTGTCCACACTAGGCACCTTCATAGACATTGAAGGTGCCTTCGATAAAACCAGCATACCTTGTATCGACAAAACTCTGAAAGATTTCCGTGTCAATTCCACACTCAGGGGTTGGATTGTTAACATGTTGAGACTTAGAGCGGTGCAAGTAACTGTAAATGAGACCACCAGAGCCATTGTGACGAGAGGCTGCCCCCAAGGGGGGGTCCTCTCCCCACTCTTATGGAACATGGTGGTCGACTCCCTACTTAAGAGACTCAATGACTTATCCTACCTAACGGTAGGCTACGCTGACGATCTCACAATTCTCTTAAATGGAAACCATGTAAACATGCTCTGCAAAAAAAAGGGTCAAGCATTGAGAGTTGTGGAGACATAAAGAAAGAAAGAAAGAAAGAAAACATTTATTCATTGCTACATACAAAGAAAAGCACAGTTACACTCACATACATTAAGAAACACTTAACAATCAACATAAAGAAAAGTAAACATAAATTTCATAAAAAAATAATAAAAATATCACAAAGGAAAAGAAGATCAACAATGGAATACAGCACATTAAACACAGATATACATTTAAAATAATATTACTTGTACTTAAATGCCTGCGTAGCAATGAACTGGTGACTGCCTCAGCATTATTGTTGTGAGTAAAACCTCACAACCCTGGTTTTCAGTCAGCACCTTTGAAGGGTGTCACGGACTTAAATTAATAAAAATATTTATTAAAATAATAATACAATAAGAATAAAACAAAATTAACATTTATTAAAAACTTACTTATTTATATACCACTTGTATTTGCAATATATATAAACAGTATCTTTAATGAAATGCACAATAAGCATATGTGAAATATATATATATATATATATAAATATATAAAAAACAGAAATAGACATATTAAATATTTATATAATGAAACTGGAGAGATTTTCCAGGAACGTACAAAGTGGCGCTCAATAGTCTAGCTATCCCAATGGGAACTAAAGGTGTGAAAATGTGTATGTATGTATTAATATATGTATGTATGAATGTTTATACTTTAATGTATATAATTTGGCACGACAGGCGGGAAATAATAATAATAAGTATAATGTTAAATACTATGTACGGGTAGCCGCTGGAATGAATGGATTTTGCTTAGCTAGCAGATACTTTTTAAGCTTTCGCTTAAAAATACACTTACTAGTTGCATTTTGGATGGGTGGGGGAAGGTCATTCCAGCATTTAGACGCCGCAAACCTGAAACTGCCTCGAAACGCCGCTGTCCGGTGCATCGGTAAAATTGCCCTGATTTTAAAATGGTGATCTCTGTTAGACCATTGCAATTTATGATATAAATAACTAGGACTCTCATTGTATACCACACCGAACAGCAGCGTCGCAAGATGTAGTTGCCTACGTGCCTGCATTTTCAATAGTCTGGCGTCGTCCAAATACGGGGTGATATGAGATCGCGGAGGGATGGGAAAACAAAAACGTGCACATGCGTTTTGCACACGCTGTATCACTTTCTGCGTCCGTCCAAGAATACAGCTACCAAAGACAACGTCACAGTAGTTTAACCTCGATAATATCAATGATTCACAAAGGTGAACACGCAAATCCACACTTAGGTAATCACGAATATTATAAAGGACTTTGAGACGATAAAAACAATTACCTACAACTGATAAGATGTGGTTTTCGAACCGTAGTTCCCCATCCGTCAGCAGACCAAGGTTTCTTGCTTCATCGACTCTTTCTATGGGTTGCCCACTGATAACTATACTATTGTCTGGAAGAGATTCCAATGTATTACGTATCTGATTCTTTGATCCAAGCACCATGTACTTGGATTTGCTAGGATTCAGGACTAGACAGTTCCTTTCCGACCAGGCCACAATTCGTTCAAGTTCAGCATTAAGAATTTTGGCCGCATCTAAGGCTTTATTAGGTAGCGTCGAGATATACAATTGTAAATCATCGGCATAAAGATGGAATTTACAATATTTAATACTTTTTATAATATCAGCCGTATACAATATAAAAATTAGCGGACCCAAAATCGAACCTTGTGGCACTCCTCTTAACTGCTCGTTAGCAGACGATGTTTGAATGCTGCCATCTCGTGTGCCTACACTCAGCGGGACCCCCTATCCTAAAACGATATGAGTATGTCTAGGATTTAGTTCCAAATTAGTTCTATCAAATGCTGTCAAAATTTGATTTTGTTCCGTCAAAATGGAAGAAGGGCGTTGGTTTTAATTCGACCTCCAGCCAGCGGGACACTTTTTATTTATAGGTCACAGGAACTTCAAATGGGTGTCAAACTTTAGTTCTACTTTCATTTATTCCGATCTAAGTGAAAACGGTGTTCTAGCGTAAATAATTACAAAAATAACAAGGTTCAAAAGAACCTCCAGCCAGCGGCCAACTTTTTTCAATGATGCTGTGGGAACCTAAAAGTTACATCAATCTCTTCCCTTTGTTTAGTTCTACTCAATTATCGGTTTTAAATGCTTCTATTTTATCTTTTAATAGTTAACAATGAAAAACAGAAACCTTCAAGTATGCTTTTTATGTATACAGTGAAATACATATTTTCACAATTTAGTAATTATAGGTATTGAGTAGAACTAAACAAAGGGAAGAGATTGATGTAACTTATAGGTTCCCACAGCATCATTGAAAAAAGTTGGCCGCTGGCTGGAGGTTCTTTTGAACCTTGTTATTTTTGTAATTATTTACGCTAGAACACCGTTTTCACTTAGATCGGAATAAATGAAAGTAGAACTAAAGTTTGACACCCATTTGAAGTTCCTGTGACCTATAAATAAAAAGTGTCCCGCTGGCTGGAGGTCGAATTAAAACCAACGCCCTTCTTCCATTTTGACGGAACAAAATCAAATTTTGACTGCATTTGATAGAACTAATTTGGAACTAAATCCTAGACATACTCATATCGTTTTAGGATAGGGGGTCCCGCTGAGTGTAGGCACACTGCCATCTCGTTTTCGAAGTTCCACAAATTGGAACCTGCCAGTCAGGTAACTATCAAACCAACGAATCGTCGCAGAATCAAAGCCGTAATATGCCATCTTGGACAGTGTCAAAGGCTTGCATAAACACTCAAAAGCCCTGGAGAAGTCCAACAAAGTTAGTATTGTACTTTTGCCTCTATCTTGGTCACAAAGAACATTATCAATGACATCTAAGAGTGCAGTAGCAGTTGAGTGTCCTTTACGAAAGCCCGATTGAAGCTCGGGCAAGATGCTATTATCCTCCAGGTACTTTACAAGCTGATCACACACAACCCTTTCCACTATCTTTGAAGCGCAAGGAAGGATACTAATTGCACGGAGATCAGAAATAAGGAGAGGATTAGGTTTTTTTGGTAAAGGGGATATTTTTACAATTTTCTAATTTGAAGGAAACTTGTTAGTCGCCATACTTTTGTTAACAACAGCAGTCAAAACTTCAAGTGTCGTCGGTAAAGTTAAAATAATCATGTCTATGTTAATTTCGTCGAGTCCTTTGGCTTTGTATGTAATTAAAACTTTATATGTTCAATAAGTCTGCTATTGACAATATATATCCTGAAATTTTGTTGATCTAGCATAAACCAAACCCAAGTTATGAGGGTTCGAAAAAACGACGAAGCGCTTCGAGAAAAGGTAGGTAGTGCCCGTGCGCTTCGCTTGGCTCGTCTTGGCGGGGCACTACCCCGTGCCCCCAGATTCTGTAAATCTTCCAAATAAAACATAATAAAATAATAAATAAATATGTATGTAATGCATGTGTAGTGTCGGCTTATAATAGCACTAGCCCATTTCTTCTGAGGTGCTTCTGAGGAATTTCTAATTCCTTATCTCTGGCTACCCCTTCTAGGGATTTATAGCCGTAAGTATATGTATTTATGTATGTATATTTATTTACAATCCTCACGATCTAACCGAAACTATCAATTAATAAAATAATAAATGATGTGCCTAGGTCTGAAGTAGCAGAGACAATAGAAGACATTCCAAATGCATTCAAGAAATTTTGGAACGTCATGTCGGAACAAAGGGTAGCTGAGCTACTAAGACAAGTTGGGTAATTTGTTTGTAATTCGAAGTAAAATTAAATAACAATTCATGATTGAAGTATTCCCGTACCTGAAAATATAATAAAACTATAAACATTATATTGTTTTAGCTGAATTTATAAATGTGAATAAATGGGGATAAACTAATGAATATTAACTTTTCCCATTTCATTATCAGTAACTATAATTTAATTTACTTCATCATCACGCCAGTAGTAGTAGTAGTAGGTTAATGGAGTAATGTTATTTTAATATATGTAATGTTTGAAGATAATAATAATGTTTGAAGCCATTTACCTTGAATATTATAGCTGGTACATATTTTACAGATATGTGGACACTTGTATTCTCCAAGAACTCAAGTTTGTTGTTCGGCTTGCGCTAGTTTGGCTCACATCATCTCCAAGACTAAATACACAAAGAAGCCGGTATGTCTATGTCTATATTTCAACTTTGTGAGGAAACCCACATGGCTAAGTTGTACTTTGTCATGTACAGTGTGTTTGTACAAAACGGTGATTGGCCTGCCCCCCTATCACATGAGTACACTGTCCAAGCAAAACGTGGGTACTCAGAACACCAGGTGACAATGTCACATGTAATATAATTAACGACCTATCTTTTACAAATAAATGAATTTGAACGGCCGGAAGCTATGTTCAGAAACTAAATAAAAAAAATTAACTAACAAACAGAATTTATTGCAATACCATATATCAGTAATGGTTCAAAATAATGTTGCAGGACTTTTACGAGGTGATATCAATATTACTAGTAAAGGCGGGTAGTCTGAACAAGCCGTTGCGTCGCGCAGCCAACGTGGCACTCGACGAGATCGTGTCCAACGTCGAGCAGTGCCAGTGCATCGTTGTCATCTGTTGTCAGGGTATTGAGTAAGTTCTTTAGTACTCCTTGATTTGCCTTGTGAATATGGTATTACAGTAGTAAGTCTCGAAAAAGACCCAACGTGCTCCAGACCTTGTCCGTATAGCTACGAGTCTTTCCACGTTATTCCTTAGAATAATTGTCTGGTGATAGTTGTTATAATCAATCGTATGGTAAATGATTAAAATAAAACACAAAAAATAAAGCCACAAAAGCAACATAGTCCGCTCATCGACCGCCCCCGCCTGTTGTTGGCATTCTGGAGACAATTTTTGATTTTTCTATCTAGCCGTTGATTCTAATGTGTTAATGATAATGTTTAATCAGCTATCACAAAAGCCACCTAGTCCGCTTGTCCGCCGCCCGCCAACTGGTGGTGTGCTCATACCTTTTCTATTTAGTAATACGAATGCTTAAAACGCTACAACTCAATAACAAGGTTAACAGGGGACTTGGTAAAAATCGTGAAAAGCACACGAAAGATGAAAGCGCAGGGACGATCAGGGGAGATCTCATATCATTTCCACCCAGCGACGATGATTATTTTTTAACGACAGTCACAAAAGCAACCTAGTCCGTTCCTCCACCGCCCGCCTGCTGGTGGTATGCACCACGCTGTCAGCCGGCGGGTGCTTTTTCTATTTAGTGATAGTATGATTAAGCCGTCACAACACGGTAACAAGTTACTTGATAATTATTGCGGGAAACAGACCGTTAAGGGCGACGCGCGATTATGCAAGACCAAGCAATGAACAATCGTTGCGGAGAGATCTTTTGTCATTTCGGGTTGAGACAGGGGGGGTTGAGCTCGCCTCGTCTCTTTAACTTGTACATGAATCGACTCGTCGATGAGCTCAGCGGCACTGGTATCGATTGTTCAATCGAAGGGGTAAGCATTAACAACATTAGCTACGCGGACGATATGTCGCTGCTGAGTCCATCGATTGGGGTGCTTCGAAAGCTCCTAGATGTTTGTTAATCATACGCGGAAGCTCATGGGCTCAGATACAACGCGAAAAAGAGTGAGTTTATGATATTTAAGTCAGGTAGCAAAAATTACTCAAATGTACCTAAAATAATTCTTTCTGGGGTGCGGCTGAACCAGGTTAGTTCATTAAAGTATCTGGATCACTTGGTGACCGAGGACTTGTGTGATAATTGTGATATTGAGAGGGAGCGTAGATCTTTGTCCGTCCGTTGTAATATGCTGGCGCGAAGGTTTGCACGTTGTTCTAAACAAGTAAAAGTGACACTTTTTATGGCACACTGCCAAACCTTTTACACGTGCAGCCTGTGGGCCGGCTTTACAAATCGGGCGTACAAGGATCTAAATATTCAATACAACAATGCGTTCAGGATGTTGCTAGGGTTGCCACGTTTTTGCAGCGCTTCCGCAATGTTTGCCTATGCATGCATGTAGATGATTTCCATGCAATCATGAGGAAAAGATGTGCTTCACTGATGCAGCGAATGCATGGCAGCTCAAATAGTATCCTGAGCGTATTGACCGAGCGTTGGGATTCGCAGATGTTTGAGAGGTGGATGCGACTGCATGCTAGCGGTTCCTCCTGAACATAAATGTATCTCTTTTTTCATTTTCTTTTTTTAGTTTATTTTATTTTTTATTATTTAAATTTAATGCTAATTTATTTTTTTATCTGACGTTGTTTTTAATTAATTTTAGATATTTTATTCAAGTATTTTTTATTTGACATTTATGTTTAATTTATTGAAATTGTAAATTGTAAACTATGGATTTTATTATCTGAAATATTTTTTTTGATTTGATTTGATTTACCGTTTCTGTCCAGCAGTGTCAATTATTTGTCCGGATGTTGATACTGATATTTGCCCAACAGTCACAAAAGCAACCTAGTCCGTTCCTCCGCGGCCCGCCTGCTGGTGGTATGCGCGGCGCTATCGGCCGGCGGGCGCGGCGTACTGCGCTCCCGACCGGCTGCGGTGGCTGGCGCCAGACGGGACCTGCTGAGAGCGTTGGCTGTTTTGCTGGAAGATAAGGATGTGGATACTCGGTATGATGTTAATGTAAATTGGTTTTTATTTAAATTGCTACGTAAGCGGCAACTTTCGGTTGGGGCTTTATAAGTGATTGATGAGTTATGTGGCTGAGGATCACGCTACCAACTATCCTTTATTTTACTATCTTTACCCGATAAATTTTCCAAGTATGGATATTAAATTTCTGGTCCTGAAACTCTAGCTGCATCTTTTTGCGATTCATCGTTTGCGATTGTATATGTCAAGTAAACTAGGTAAGCAAAACGTATTTTAACACTTGAAATCTTCAAATGGTCTTCCGTAAAGACCTTCATCGAAACTGAAATGACGACTATTTTTAATTTGTGTGTGAACAAAGAGTGGGCAGTACACGTCTGTTAATTTGGAAAAGTCTTTGTATACGACCTATATGTAGCACAATGATAGAAATATGGACATATTTAAAATACAATCACTCCCATCCAATCGTCCTTTTCTCAGCATTCTACAATTTCTGAAAGACCTAGGACACTTTATAATTTGATAAAAAAGATATGAATCTAAAACGATGAGATGCGTGAGGAACTGGGAAACTTAAGTGACAAGGGGCAGAACATAAGGTCCGAAGGATTGTGGTTGGTGTTGCTCAAAGGTTTTGGCGGCCCCAAGCCATGGAAGCAGCTGATGATGAGGGCAATAAGTGACAGGGACTTCATAGAGCCTTTATTTAGCAATTGGCGTCTATTGGCTGATATTATATAATGCTGTTAAAAAAACACAACCTATTTTGAAGTCTGCAATTGTTCTTATTTTATCGCAATCTTCTTTTTCTTATTACAGACGGTACGCGGAACGTCTGTATGTCATGTTGAGGCCGCTGCCTAATTTCGAAGCCTATTTCCTTACAGACTTGAACGTTGAAAAAGCAACATACGTCATGAAGAAATTCGATAATTTAATAGAAAACAAGCCTTCTGCAAAAGATACAAGATGATAGAAATATTTGTTACCAGAATTTTAGAGTAAGACGGTGTAAATAGACTTCATTTATTCTTTTGCGATAAACAACTAAGTAGAAAACTATGTTCCGCTTGGGAGATGTAGAAGGGATGTTATACAAATCTGCTTGACATTGATGATCATGTACCTTTTTGGGAATAAGTAATCACTAATTTTGGTTATTCTCATGTTTTTTGTGATAATGGAGAATACTAATTAATTATTTAATTTCGTACTTATCATAAAAATGTATAAAGATAAAAAAAACTCCATTGTTTGGAAGCACAAATTTTAGATGATTCATGAGAAGTAAAGTAGTAAAGAAGTAAATTTATACATTTCTTGAGCAAAATTAAAAATATCGTATTATAATTAACGACATCTGACCAACATAAGTACTTTTTGTTTAGATTTATTTTATTAAGAGTAAAAGGAGATCGTAAATAAATTAACTGATATTGATAGCCCTCGTTTTATTCGATTTTAATTATAAATAAGTGATAGATAAAATGATTAGGTCGCTTGCACTATTCTAAGTGCATGTGCACTCAGGTTAGTGCACCCATACTATAACCTACAAATGCATGTTGTACTGTTTATTTACGTCAGTTACGGATTCAGGAAGGAACTTTTGATAAGTTATTGAAGCATATTTCAACAGTTTTGTTGAGTTGGCTTTTACAGTATCTTTATTACTTGTGTCCTAAAAACTTTTTTAATTGTTTTTTGGGCGATGCGGTTGGAGACCCATCACTAACAATAGTTTATTTCTACCATCTTCTGCACACAATTTCCAAATGTGGCTGAGGAGTTTCTAGCTCTAGAAAATCCAACAAAAGAATTTGAAACGAAATGATTAGAATTTATATGTTCCTGCACACCTTTTCACAAATTTATGAGCCATTTCAGACATACATATTTAGGTTTGAGGACTCATACACGGACGGCTACAGTGTTAGTGCCTATTTGTTCGGCGGAACATTTGAAGAAAACAAAATGTTTTTTTTCGACTTTCTCAGCTGCCGAGTTCCCACTCAAAATTCGAGAAGTCCGAGATCTGTGATTCTCTTGACACCGACACAGGTGAAGCAGTGCTATTCTAATCCTTTACAACAAGGCAAGCGATATCATTAGCAGGCATTTCATATAATAATGTTTTTGTAAAGCATTTAATTATGTGGAAAGTTGACAAGGTTATGGAATTGAGCTTGGGATATCATAGAAAACAATGACAATTTGTTGTTCATGAAGGTAAAGATAGTAGTGAATAATAATTTGCGTCATATGAATGGAGCATTAATGTTATTCCGTCGCGCGCAATTTAATAAGTACACAATAATTAGAGCTATCAACAAAATAATGCGTAATCAGAATGTAAAAGTGCGTAGTACAAATCAAGTTGCAGTTCAGGTTCAATGCCAACTTGCCAATCCCGATGAATCGAAATCGGTGTTTAACTTATCTCATTTAATTTTGAATAAAATAGGTAATGTAATAGTACCCGTTTCTAGAAATAAAAACGTACGATTTTGGACATTTTGGTACAGCCAGCTTAAGCTAGCCAGCTTAAGGAACGACACCCGACTTTATTATTTGTATTTGGAACAGTTATTCATTAACAGATATTGACTTATTTAATAACTTTAAAGTCAAACTCGCACTTTCACGCCGCACATCCCCGAACGAGTGGCAGAGGTACTTATTTATACATCTGATCATCGGGTGACATTAAAGGCACTTCCGAAAAATAGGTGTACCCACATTTTGCTTGGACAATGGACTCAGGTGATAGGGGGCAGGCCTGTCGTGGTTTTTGTCCGAATTCATTATCCATACTAATATTATATATTGGAAAGTGAGATTGTTTGTTTGTGCCGCTTTCACGCTGTGACTACTGAACCGATTGCTTTGAAATTTTGCATTGTTTGTATAGTTAGAATATTTTTTTTCATAAATTTCAGCCTAAAACCTAATTGCGTGAGTATGTATGTAAGTTATTTAAGATCAACGGAAATGGAAACAAAATGAAAAAGTATGTTAATAATAACTTTGACCTAACTAATTTGTTTTGCGATTTGTTAAAATTTACTACTTCAATAAGAGTTTGGATGAGTTTGATAGATAATATATGAACAATACTAACGTTATCAATAAATTGCTATATTCGTTATAGGGATGAAAATGGAAACAGTCAACAACAGTATTTTCAAGTCGTACGAAAAAAAGTATCTTCTTCGTAACTCCGTCGCTTATGACCCCCCAAAAAAAACTGGATTCACCCTTGGATGGGAATAAGTCCTTACAGAGTAACTGATACCCACGTATTATAGTAATATTTGTACCGATGCTTAAGTCATCATATAACTGATTGATATATAATATATAGGCAACCGTGATAGCCCAGTGGGTAGAACACTCGGTTATCGTGCAAACGACTAGTGTTCAAATCCTGGGTCAGGCCTGCACCAATTTGTCTTTTCTAAAGACATATGTGTGGTTAATTTACCATGGTTGTTAACGGTGAGGGATAACATCGTGAGGAAACCCACATGGCTGAGTTGTACTTAGTCATGTGACAGTGTTTTCGTACAAAACGGCGATAGGCCTGCCCCCTATCACGTGAGAACACTGTCCATGCAAAACTTGGGTACTCTGAACACCAGGTGGATATTCGGCGTGAACGTTTATGTTATGTTATAACTGATTGAGCAATAGTGATAGTTTGACCTGTTTACAGATACTGCTTTCTTCGAACTATTTAGATAAGAGCGTTGTGGGTGGCATTCACTACTTATTTGTAACATATCTATACTATCTATACTAATATTATAAAGAGGAAAGGTTTGATTTTTTGTTTGTTTGTTTGTTTGAATTGAATAGGCTCCAAAACTACTGGACGGATTTGAAAAATTCTTTCACTGTTTTGATGCTACACTATTCCCAAGTGACATAGGCTATATTTCATTTTCAAAAAAATTAGGGATCCTTACGTAAACTTCAAAAATGTAACCCAAGGTGTTAAAGAAATACCAAAAAAAAACCCTTTATCGCGTGCGCTGCGAAAACTATTGACAATAGAATAAAATTATGTACTACAATTTTATAGAACACATCATTATCTAAAAAAAATGCCCCGACAGCATGTCTCTAACTATTATAGTTATCTCACAACAAGCGTCATTATATAAAATTATTTAAAAATTAAATTAAAATCCTGCTTTAGAAAAGGCTCTTTATTTGTACCTATCTAATCCTTATAAAAAAACGTATATATTATTTCAGACTACTTCAATACCCTTATATTACTTTTTGAATTATTCGATTCGAACATTCCATTCGAAAGTTATCTCGAATTAAAAAAATAGATAAAACTCCGCTCGATTAGCTATGCATAGTAAGTTGTTGCAGGCGTTACGAAGGGGTACGGGAGGCTGCTTATCAAAGAGTTAAAGCAAAATTTAATTGTAGCGACTATTATCACTGGCCCAGCAGCCGGTCAATTAGCTCATATACCGAGGATACCGATGATCTCAACTGATCTACCAATTCCATTTAAACGGCTACAATTTCCGGTTTAAACATCTTTTACTTTAACAATTAATAAGTCCCAAGGCCAAACCTTCAAATTAGTAGGGATTGACCTGCGAAAGAATTGTTTTACTCACGGTCAACTGTACGTTGGCCTGTCGCGGGTGGGAGCTCCTGAACATCAATTTATTTTGCTGCCCCAAAATACAACAACGTCAAATATTGTTTACAGGGAAGCTGTAACTCTATAAATTGAATGGCTTTTGATGTAATTACTCATTATGAAAATTAAAAAAAATAAAAAAATATATCTAAATATAAATACAAAAAAATATAACATACATACATACATATACTCACGGCTATAAATCCCTAGAAGGGGTAGCCAGAGCTAAGGAATCAGAAATTCCTCAGCCACTTTTGGAAGTTGTGTGGGGAAAAGATGGTGAAATAAAGGTTGTTGGTATTGGGTCACCAACCGCATCGCCCAAAAATCCCTCAAAAGCCCCAAAACCGTTAGTCGCCTCTTACGTACACCCACCGGAAGAAATGGGGTAGTGCTATTCTAAGCCGACACTACACAGCAAAAAAATATAACATAGCTTAAAACTTAAAAAAAATATATTAAAATAATAATACATGTAATAAAATAAAAAACAAAATGTTAATGATAATTTATGCCCGAGCGAAGCCGGGACGGGCTGCTATAATGTATAAAGTTGTGCTGATTAAATCCGAGATAATATTTTCATACCTACAAATTTCAGTACAATGGTATGTGGATAGTAATAATAATAAATAATAATAATAATAAAAAGCTTTATTTCGGATATACAAGATCCATATGCAGTTAGTATGTTAGTAACATCGAAATACTTATGTTAGTTTATGTTAGTATGTCCTTATTTTTAACTTAAAGATTAACTAGTAAAAAGAAAATAAAACGAAAAAAAGGAAATAACACTATTTACAATATATGCCGAACCTAGCATGAATCGATTCCCTAGTATCCTGCTGCACATATACCCAGTGTTTATACATGGGATCGTCATACTTATCGGCCATCACCCTAACAAGTGTATTCGAGCTGTTCCAAGTTCTGCGCATAATGGACGCGACACGCTTCCGGAGGATAGCGTAGAAATCATCCACGCGCCCCTCCGCAAACATGCCAGACGCACTGCAATACCTGGGCAGCCCCAACAGCACTCTAAACGCGTTATTATACTCGTACTGCACACGTAGCGCGTTGTATGCCTTCTGCGTATATGTGACCCACAGGGAGCAAGTATAAAAAGATTGGCAAAAGGCTCTGAATAGAGCGACTTTTACCACTCTAGAACACCGTGCAAACCGGCGAGCCAACATATTGCATCTGACAGACAGCGCCCTACGTTCCCTGTTTATATCAATATCATCATTGAAATCCGAATTGATACAATGTCCAAGATATTTAAATTCCGTTACAGTACTAAGCGGATTACCGTAGAGCGCAACTGATGGTATGTGAGAGTATTGTTTGCCTTTTGACTTAAAAGCCAACAACACACTCTTTTGGACATTGTACCTTAGGCCATGTTCCGATGCATAACGCTCACACACTACTAATAGGCGTAATGCTAGTAGAGGACGACCTCGGAGGACATATTTGGATCATATAGAGAATGTGCTCAAAAAAACAGACGTCCGCAGTATGAATAATAAAAGAGCATGTATATAAACATTGATGGATGTAAACGAAGCTATAGTGGTTTTCCAGGATCGTACAAAGTGGCGATCGATACGAGTAGTCTCTGTTTACCGCAATGTTAACTGATGGCGAAAGTAAACGTATATGCTTGTATAACGTAATTTTTACCCCATGTCCACGTAATTTTACCTACCTTTATAAAGGAATTGTCGAAACTATACGTGTAATAAAATTGTGAGTAAAAGTAATCAGTTTTGGTATACGCATGCATTTCTACCGCACACTCAAACACTCAAACTTCAGTAAGTTATAATGAACCTGTAGCGACCTCTAGTCAGTCGCACTCTTGCGATATCTCTCTAAGATAATATGTTTTACTACATAGCACAATCAGAGTGTTTTACTTTTTAATTATAAACACAATGTATGGTGCACAGTGGGCCTGCTACACTGTATGACTTAAATTTTTCGCTTCGTCACTTGTAAAGTAGGTATTACACGACTTGGTACGAAGTCTAAGGTATAAACTGAACGTGAATTGTGTCAATCTAACTTACTCTTACTTAGATTATCACACTTCACTTTCGCTTGCTACCGTTTCCTTGGCACCATGTTGTATACTGTTTTAAGATCTTTTTATTTCGATCTATCTCTTTAAACACTTTTCCTACCACACCACACCTCATGGTCAAAAAGTAATGGTCAAGCAGCACAGGAAGGAAGGGCAAAAGCAACTAATCAGTTCTGAAAAAACGCAAAGTGAGACATAAATTTTGCATTCTTCTACCAAATTTTCCATTCTACCCTCATTATTTGACCAATTTGCAAATAATTTGGATCATAATGCGAATACTATAACACCAGCGAATGTTCCTAATGGCAGGTAGGCATTTCAGGAGGCCTAGCACGAGTGCTATTATATCGCGACGATATCTGTTAGAATGAAATCACAGTATACGATACTAAGTAAGTGCGTAAGAGATAGTTGTTTTGTACCACACGATATCTATTTAAAAGGGCGCTCATGCTAGCCATGCAGATGGGATCTAACCAATGTACTTATATACTTACAGCCCACCATTTTTCAGAATTTTACAAGAGATTCGGTAAAACGATCACCACTTATACAGCTAATTTTGTAGAGAGCTGCATGTAGAGTTTCGCAAAGGCTACGGCAAATTTCGTTATTAAGTTGGATCTGCGGTGTTATGATTCTCCTGAGATACTTTTTATCTAGGTACCTGCTTAAACGAGCACCGAGATTGATATCGACTAGAGTCCTATTCAGCGTTTTAAAAACCAAAGCCTTCTTCCGCGATCTTTTTCACTCCGGTTTTTCCGGAAATATGCGACATGATTCATGAAGACTCGACGTTATACATTGCCTCTGGAGAAACAGCCACAAAAAAACATCTGCTTACATTTATCTTCGTAATACATACATATACTGACGGCCATAAATCCTAAAAAGGGGTAGCCAGAGCTTCAGAGCTAGAAACTCCTCAGCCACATTTGGAAGTTGGGAACAAGGTGGTTAAAATTAAGTATCTTCATATCTGCATGATATACTTTAGTCCGAGGTTTCAGTCTAGTAAGATTAAAAACTCCGCCACCATTATTACGAATGCCAATACCACCGGTCAGTCTTTATTATTTTCTTATGTATGTATGTTCATCCTGCTGCTAAAAACTACTGGTATAAAAAACCCGGGCAAAGACAGTGTGGACTTCTATATGTGAACAGGACAAAGCTTAAATTACCCGTCTTCTGTACAGTGTTCCACAAAGGCATGTTCATGTAAAAAAATATGGGTTGCCGTGTGTAGTGCCGGCTTAGAATGTGACTACCCCTTTCTACCCATGAATGTTGTAAAAGGCGGCTAAAGGGGCTTCTTTAAGTGGTTTTTGGGTGATGCGGTTTTAGACATAACTAACGATACTTATTTCTACCATATTGTCTCCTATCAACTTCCAAATGTGGCTGAGGAGTTTCTAGCTCTGAAGCTAGGGCTACCCCTTTTTGGGATTTGTGGCCGTGAATATGCGTATGTGTGTACAAAAAATATCTAATATGTAATGGAAACCTACCAAGCTTGCCATATGTCCATAATAATCTCAATGTGCCG
Organism: Bedellia somnulentella; assembly: GCA_963576735.1. Taxonomy (NCBI): domain Eukaryota; kingdom Metazoa; phylum Arthropoda; class Insecta; order Lepidoptera; family Bedelliidae; genus Bedellia; species Bedellia somnulentella. Next base: position 16,946,470 of record OY755181.1, on the reverse strand, counting down.
TGTGGTGTGATAATAACGTCACAACACACGCTTGACGTGCGTCTTATGCGTATTATTATAGCATTATGCATAATTCTAAATTATTATCTTGAATTATACTCGTTAATCTATTATTGTGACGATAATAAACGACGATAAAATTCCATAAATATACTTTGTTGTTCTTTCAAGAGAGGTTGCTCACGTGCTGTATAACTTGGCATGTTGCGTGTCAGGGTTCAAATCGTATGTTAAATAAATAAATAAATATACGTACATATTATACACAGATCAAGTTAGCCCCAAACTAAGTTTAACTTATATTATTATATAAATACAATCGAAACTAAGAAAAGATCATATTAATGTTGCTCTCACCTATCCACTCGGCCACGGCCGTCGTATTGGCATTTTAGTGTGCGTCCATTTTTAAATCATTCGTATGTTGCATTTCAATTGCAAGGGGTATTTTACTTGTTGTTGTCCCATGACACCCCAATGGTGCACAGGGCCTGCACAAGCTCCCGCCGCCTTCCCGTCTGCCGCGACTTCCCTGGCCGCACTCCAACTCAGTCCCACCGCTCACAGCTCCGGCGCCAAGTGTGTACGGGACGGCTCTTTCCATATATACTTATTATGCAATTGACACATACATACATACACTCACGCCGTTAGTTCCTATTGGGGTAGGCAGAGACTATCGATCGCCAGTTTGAACGATCCTGGCAAACCTCTCCAGGTTCGTTTACATCAATCTTTTCATACATGCTCTTTTATTCTTATACTTCGGACAACTGCCTTTTTGAGCACACTCTCTATTTGGTCCGTATGTATCCTCCGAGGTCGTCCTCTAATAACATATTACTTTACTATCATCCATGCTCTCTATGTGCCCAAACCATCTCAACATTCCTTTTTTTATCTTTCACAAGCAATATCTTTATGTCACTTTTGCAAGAATCGATACTGACTAGACCTGACCACCCAATCAATACATAGTATAAAACAAAGTCGCTTTCGCTGTATGTCCGTATGTATGCTTAGATCTTTAAAACTACGCAACGGATTTTGATGCGGTTTTTTTTAATAGATAGAGTGATTCTTAAGGAAGGTTTGTATGTATAATAAATGCATAATATAGTAGAGAAACACTGATAAATTTAAAGGTTTCTAACGTGATGTCGTAAATAAGCACGTTTTTTTGCGCTTATATTGCAAACGCTGGCTGAACCCTACGAGATAGACCAAAATAATGTACTACAGTATTGTTCACCTTAAAAAGTTCAACAATAAAGTCCGCGGTGGTATATGTCTATCTCTTAGGGATAACCCAGCATAACCATTTTTATTCTTTACTAAAAAATGGTTATTTACGAAGTGATTTTAAACAATACAGCATTAATCCTTATCCAATTAAGTACCTTAAATAAATTGTGCATTTATTATAGATCAATATGCTTTTTACAGCATGTAATTTAAGTGAATATTACCGAAGATATTACAAATTTAAAATGCAGGGTCGTAGTTGTTTGCGCCGGGCGGCGCGTGCTTATAAATAGGATTATGATTTGCAGCGATCGCACGCGTTTATCGGAGCTCTCTAGCGAGGAAAATATCCAGAATTAATTAAACTGAATAGAATAAGTATCTTTTGTTGTTGATTGTCTTTTAATTTTTATTATTATTATTATATTAGTAGTATTGTAAGTACATTAGGTTAGATAGGATTAGCTTAAAACCATATTTCGTGGTATTTCTTCCATTAAGACTTTGATTTGAATTTAGAGTTAAGACAATTTAGTATTAGGGCGAGCATTTTCAATTATTGAAAATTATAGTTAAGTTCATAGAAGAACTGAATAGAATAGGTATATTTTGTTGTTGATAATCTTTTGTTTTTTGTCGAACATATTTACTTACTATTCAGTAAGTAAATATTTTTTACTCCAGCACTAACTAATTATTAGTGCAATTAGTTCATAATCATACGTATAGTTTTAAGTTGTGAGTTTAATCAAGTACTGAGTACCTAAGTATAAAATTTTGAACAGACATTATAAAGTCATGTCCGGAAGACGTCGTCGTGCGAACATAGGTCGTAGTACAGTGAATGCCAGAAGAGCACGTTCAGCAAGAGATGAAGAATCGTCAACGGAACGCGAGGCTCGCCTCAGCCAGCTCCGAGATAGAAATAGAACTGAGAGAGAAAGAGAATCCTCAATAGAGCGTGAGGCTCGCCGCAGCCAGGATCGGGTTAGACGTAGAGTTCAGAGAGAATTATTTGTCGCGCTGTCAAGAGTAACGTCTAAGCAAAACATGTTTATTGGCTAATGACAAAAAAGCTGTGAACGTTGTGTATAAGGACATTCTGTAGTAGGTATATTTTGCATTGCACCCGTGCGAAGCCGGGGCGGGTCGCTAGTAATTTATATTCTAAGTTCACGGGAAGTACCCTGTAGGTTTTGATTCCCGTGTGAGTTTCGAAAATTTGCGGCCTAAATGGTTGTCTCTTCTGATTGCGTTGTCTTAGTAGTTTGATTTTTTTACAACTTCCAGGGACAGTAGACTTGTGTATTATAGATACAATATACAAACATATACTCACGGCTTTAAATATATAGCTATATAAGCTGGGTATTACATAGCAATTTATAAGTTTGATAAGTTTGCGTTCCTGATAAAAACGGTCTTGATAGACGGACGGACAGATAGACAACAAAGTGGTCCTATAAGGGTTCCGCTTTTTTCTTTTGTCAAACCCCTTAAAATTGCTTAAATTGAGTGGAAATAAAAATACAAAATGATTAAAAACATATTCACAAATAAAAAAGTTCACAGCGCATCTCCTCGATGCATGGTTCCCAAAATACTGGCGACATTGCCACGCTGTACGACAATGCCCTCTTTGGAAGTTGGCTGGGTACTACCTTACAGATCATAATATAACATAAACAATCATGCCGAATATCCCCAAACGGGTTGGCAGATGTACTAATACCTCTGAACATCACGTGACTTTGTCACCTGGTGTTCAGAGTACCCACGTTTTGCATGGACAGTGTACTTACGTGATAGGGGGCAGATCTATCGCCGTTTTGTACGAATACACTGTCACATGAGTAAGTACAACTCAGCCATGTAGGTTTTCTCACGATGTTTTCCCTCATCGTTGACAACCAAAACAAATGAACCACACATATGTCTTTAGAAAAGACAAATTGGTAAGGCCCGACCCGGGATTTGAACACTAGTCGTTTGCACGATAACCGGTGTTCTACCCATTGAGCTATCACGGTCCCCTTACAGATCCTATAGATTCCATATCTGAATATATAAAAGGAGGAACTGACTAACAACGCACAGCCTAAAAACGGCTAAACGTAGAGGCGTACTATGAAAGAAATTCCCAAAATTCCCACACGGGAACGAGAATTAGCGGTAAAATCCTTTTGTATGAATTTCACGTGGGTGAAACCGCGGACAACAGCTAGTATAAATATAAAGGTATGAGCAGGCGACCCATCAGATGAATCAACGATTCGGTACCGCACTCGTCTGACGTTAAATTAACGATGAAATAAGCGTCGCTTTTGGTAGAGGCCTCATAAAAATCTGCAAATATGTAATTATAAAATTGCCTGATTAATGTCTATTAAAATGTATCTTTGGATGAATGTGTATGAATAGGTTTCAAGAAGAAAAGAATCTACAAAAAAGATTCATATTTTATTACAAATATTTACTTGTCGAAACATAATTAACTTGAGATTACTATAACGATAAACTTCTTTTAAAGGTCACTTTAACTAAATATTTTCGTATCATTGATTTCACTGGTCAACACTGAAAAATAATCCAGACATTCTTAATCGTTATTGATTAAATTAAGGGCGCTGATTACGAAAACGGCACCATTTTTTTTTCTAGCAGCTCTTGTTTTTAAATTATACATACTTAGGTTTTAAATTTTCACAAAAAAAAATTTTGGCCATTTTATTTTACAGAATTGATTTCAGTGTGTGCAAAATAGTCTCTTGTAGGACTTTCTTGAATGAGAGGCCAGCTTAAGATCCCGACAAAGATTCCAGCAGTAATCTGCCATCTTATGGATGTCCCATCTTCCTTGATATCGTTCTTCCATTACTCGTATATCTTAGTGAAATCTGTCACCCTGCTCACTAAAGTTTCCAAGATATTCAGGAAATTTATCCAAATGAGAATGTAAATAATGTACTTTAATAATTTAAATCTTTTTGTTCGTGAAAACCTCATGTGGGGATTATTACTAATAAATAAAGAATAAATAAAGGAAAGAAAAAATCCCGCCTGTGTCGAGATTTTTCTTTCCTTTATTTATTCTTTATTTATTAATGTACTTTAATGCCCATGTTACACCCAAGATCTCTCAAATTTGATAACATGTCGGATACTAGTTGTAAATAGTTTTCTGATTTATGATTGCCAAGAAAATTTTGAATTACCAAATTCTAATCTGTAGACCATCAAAAATACCTGCTTTTAACTTTTCTGCACTCAGCTCAGGAAATTTGTTTGATATGTAAGCAAAACATTCACCATCTTTGTTAAGGGCCTTAATAAATTGTTTCACAATGCCGAGTTTAATATGAAGCGGTGGCAATATAATTCGATCTCGACTCACTAAAGGTGGATTTATTACATTTTGTTTACATTTTGTGGCCACACTTTTTGAGTCCAATAGTTCTTTTTATCGCGGCTGTCCCACAAACATAGGAAACATGGAAATTTCGTATAATTCGGTGTCCTGTATAATTTAAGGGCAGATCTTTTCCCACTTGACCATTGTCTTAAAGATACAACACAATTTTTGCATACAGTATTTGGCACCCACCACGGTTTATCTTGATTGGATATATTCCCTCCAAAGTAGTTAAAATATGCAGTTTTTACGAAGTCCGTGAGCGATTTACGATACTGTTTAAAGGTATATTCACCACAAATAACACAAAAACTATTTGGATCGTTCGTACAACGTCTCCTCTTCGTAGCCATGTTATTAATACTAACATATGATAAAAAAAACTTATAAAAATATGAAAGTGCCCTCTAAAATAACTGCTGAACTGCTTGAACTGCTAAGAAAAAAATTGTACGATTTATGAAATTAACAAAATACCATTTTTTTTTTTCTAGCAGCTCTTGTTTTTAAATTATACATACTTAGGTTTTAAATTTTCACAAAAAAAATTTTTTGCCCATTTTATTTTACAGAATTGATTTCAGTGTGTGCAAAATAGTCTCTTGTAGGACTTTCTTGAATGAGACGCCAGCTTAAGATCCCGACAAAGATTCCAGCAGTAATCTGCCATCTTATGGATGTCCCATCTTCCTTGATATCGTTCTTCCATTACTCGTATATCTTAGTGAAATCTGTCACCCTGCTCACTAAAGTTTCCAAGATATTCAGGAAATTTATCCAAATGAGAATGTAAATAATGTACTTTAATAATTTAAATCTTTTTGTTCGTGAAAACCTCATGTGGGGATTATTACTAATAAATAAAGAATAAATTAAGGTAAGAAAAAATCCCGCCTGTGTCGAGATTTTTCTTTCCTTTATTTATTCTTTATTTATTTCATATTTTTTCGTCGGGTAGTTGCCTAACGAACACCAAATATTTTGATCTCCGTATGTTTAAACCTAAATATTAGTATTAAGTTGCGAAAATTGAGTTTTCTAAGTGTTTTATTGTGTTTACTTGTATACTGCAGCTGTATAAGTGTAAAACTTGGTGAAAATCTAGTGACTTACAAAATTGTCGAAAAACTTAAATTCATATTTCAAAATCCGTGGAGTATGTTCAAATATTAAAGCAATAATATTTTGTTGTGTTTTCGTGATAAAGTGATCTACATATTCGAAACTATACATGAAATAGTTTAGATTTGATAATAAACATTAACATTAAGTGTTAGACAAATCTACTGGTGCCATCTACATAATTTGTTAAGGAGCAATACAACAGATTTTTACGCGCCATCTTTCGGAAGTCAGGAGAAGTTTTATTATCAGTATTTATCTACTTTATCTACTGCTCTGTAATGAATAAGTGTGGCGCTTGCGGTAAGTTCCTCTCACCCCAAGGTAGCGTTAGCTGCGTAACTTGTTCAGCTGCTTATCACAAACAATGTGTAGCACTGAAACCGACTAGTGCACCAAAAGACTGGACAGGCCCGTGTTGCACTGTTAGAAAACCAAAGCTGGATGACACTCCGTTGAAATCATCAGAAACTGATAGCGGTGATAGCTTTATTGCAAGTGGCCCGGAACCGGCTCTCCCGGCTTGGTGTAAGTTGTTTGAGACTAAGTTAATGTCTAATATTCGCTGCCTAGTTAAGTCGGAGATGGAGGAGATTAAAGCATGTCACACAGAAGTTTTAGACAGTATTGCTTTTATGAATAAAAAATATGATGAGTTTATGGTGAAATTTGAGGCACAGAAAGAAGAAATTTCTAAGATAAATAAAGATAATGAGTCATTGAAGTCCAGAGTATGCGAGTTATCAACGAAATTAGACACCGCAAATACAACTATATGTCAGTTAATAAACGAAAATGATAAACGGGACCAATATGCAAGGTTAGCTAATGCGGAAATATCAGGTATACCTGTTAAAAGCGGTGAGAATGTGTACAATATAGTACACGATATTTACTCGAAAGTTGGATTGACGTTTGAAGATAAGGAAGTAATGTCCATCCACCGGGTCCGCCGGTTCACTTCGGAGGAGCATTCCAATCGCGATCCCGCGATCATTGTGCGGTTCTCCAGGCAACACAGCAAAGACACCTTTCTGGCCGCAGTACGAGCGCGTCGCGGTATCACTACGGCGGATATTGGCATGTCGGGGCCGGCGAGTAACGTGTACATTAACGATCATTTAACCCCTGCTAATAAGTTACTTTTGAAGAAAGCCCGAGATCTTAAAAAGCACAGTAACTTCATGTACCTATGGGTCCGCGACTGTAAAATCCTGATGAGAAAATCAGCTACATCAAAAATAGTTTACATCGCTAGTGAAAGCGATTTACATAAGTTGAAATGACTAGTTAGAATTACAAAATTTTACTGTTATATTATTTGCTACTTGTTAACTATGTCTTGTCTTTTAACGTTTTTAATTAATGTTGTATACTGTATGTTACTGAGCTTTCCTCTCCAAATATGTTCCAAATTACACTGTAAAATTCATATCATAAATCTAACACTACATTCCTATCAATTCACTAGAGCTTTGTCTGGTTTTTTATGCGCTATATTTTATACATTTATTTTACACAATTACTTTAATACTTTTCTTTTCATAACATAATGGTTAGTATGTATTACCAAAATGTTAGAGGTCTCCGAACCAAGTCACACAGTTTTCTCAAAGGTATTCTTATAAACAATTATGATATTGTTTGTTTAACCGAAACATGGCTTAACTCAAGCTTCAACAGTGCAGAGTATTTCGATGACCGATATGTTGTTTTTCGACGAGACAGAGACGAGAGCGCGGCGCGCGCGGGTCGCGGGGGCGGAGTGGCGGTGGCGGTGCGCCGCGAGCTGTGTGCCGAGCAGCGCGAGCGGTGGAGCCCGCCCGCCCCGGCCGACCAGCTGTGGGTGTCCGTGCCTCTCAATCTGAACGCCGCTGCCAAAGCCACCTCGTACCAGCCCCCACCTGTCGCGTTGCATATCTGTTGTGCTTACTTACCACACGGTACTCGGCATGAGAAGGAAGTGACTGAATTATATGAAAATATAAACAGTCTGATGGAAGCTCACCCTGATGATATTTTTCTGATCGCAGGTGATTTTAATATCTCAAATGCCAATTGGATCTATGACACAAATTCAAGAGATATTGCAATACATTCAGATTGTACAGGTTTCCTTATAGATATCACAAACGACTTTATTAGTTATTCTAATCTTAAGCAATTTAACCTTTTTCGAAACTGTAACAATAGGATTCTAGATTTGATTTTTTGTAATGCATCTTGTTTGGTTTCTGAGTTTGCTAATCCCATCACACCGGAAGACCCACACCATAAATCACTATCAATTAACTTGCCCCTTGTTTTTTGTAAGACTCTTAAGCCAAAATCATATTTAAAAAAGTTGTTTCACCGTGCCGATATCGATTCAATTCAAGCTAGGCTTTCGTCGACTGCTTGGGCTAATATTTTTCAAGATAACGATGTTGAGTATATGGTACAATCTTTCTATAATATTTTAAATGAATTAATTGATGAATTTGTGCCTACGCGCACTACTCAATACTCTTCTCGCTACCCACCCTGGTATAGTCTTCCGTTAATAAAAATTATTAAAGAAAAAAGAAAATTTCATACCAAATGGAAAAAATATGGGAATCGTTTGGATTATCAGTCATTTTCAGTATTGAGAAAAAGAGAGGCGAAACAACAAAAAATCGACTACGATAATTTTATTAAACTCAGCGAAGAAAAAATACAAAAGTGCCCCAAACTTTTCTGGTCGTTTGTCAAATCTAAACTCTCTAATAACCGTATTCCCCAAACCATAAAATTTAATAATAAAATAAGCGATTCAGGAGAAGAAATATGTAACTTATTTAACAATTACTTTCATTCGGTCTTTGAAACCTCTTCTTCGTTTCCACCATTAAATATAAATTTTGACTGTCCACCTCTTGACGCTCCAATCTCCATTTCTTCTATCTCATTTTCTCGTGACTCCATTTTCCAAGAGCTTAAGCTAGTCGATGTTAACAAAGGATCGGGCTACGACGGTATACATCCCATACTCATTAAACAATGCGCCGAGCAGTTATCCGTACCACTATCAATCATTTTCCAAACATCAGTTAAAACTGGAATATTTCCCATGGCTTGGAAAAAAGCTTTAATTACACCTATTCCAAAAAGTGACAAATTAGATGACGTAACAAATTATAGGCCTATTTCAAAACTAAATATTTTTGCTAAGATATTTGAGAAGATTGCTACGAACCAACTCATGAATGCAGTACAGCATCACATCTCAACGTCCCAGCATGGCTTTTGTAGAGGACGCTCCGTAGACACTAACATGCTCTCTTTTACGAGCTGCCTAATAGAAGCAATGGACCAAGGACTACAGGTCGATGTCCTGTATACCGATTTCAAAAAAGCCTTTGATAAAATTTGGCATGACATTATGATAATGAAACTTTGGACAATCGGTATTCACGGTGATCTACTTAGATGGATTGATTCTTATTTGAGAAATCGTTCTCAGGCAGTTTCTTGTAAAGGCTTTATTTCCAGATTCCTGGGAATACCCTCGGGAGTTCCCCAAGGTTCACATTTAGGCCCTGTCCTGTTTATTCTATATATTAACGATATTTCAAATTCAATATCAAAGTCTCAATGTTTATTGTATGCTGATGACGCAAAAATTTTTAAAGTTATTTATTCTCCAGACGACTGCAACGGTCTACAATCCGACTTAGATAATTTATCTACATACTTTCGTTATAATCAACTTGACCTTAATTTAGAAAAATGCTCTATTATTACCTATACTCGTAAACATAACCCTATTACCTTCAATTATAAGTTTAATGATATACCTCTGAAACGTGTTACATCAATACGTGATCTTGGAATAATAATGGATTCTAAACTTTCTTTTAATCTTCATATAGACCAAATGATTAAAAAAGCCTTTAGACAGCTTGGCTTTATACTTCGAATATCTAAGCCTTTTCAAAACCCCTATACTTTAAAAGTCCTCTACTTTAGCTATGTAAGATCGCTGTTAGAATTTGCCTGCGTAATATGGTCACCATTTTATGCCTGTCATATCACTCGGATTGAGAAAGTACAAAAAAAGTTTATTAAATCATTGGAATATAGGTGTAATAACAATTATATCAACTATAACAATTCTCTTAAGACCCATAATTTGCCTTCTCTTCAAAATAGACGAAAACAGTGTGACTTAACGTTTCTTTACAAAATTTTAAATAATGTTGTAGATTCCCCTCATCTTTTAGAAAAAATTTCATTCCGTATACCCAGACAAGGTGCTCGTAACAATTATTTATTTTCTGCTCCTAAACATAGAACTGTTTATACATGCAATAATTTCTTTAGACGTAGTGTTGATTTATATAATAAGGAATTTTCATCTCAAATTGATTTGTTTGAAAACAGTCGAAGCTCATTTCTAAGATGCCTTAAAAAACTATTTTTGGATTTGTAATATTACTTTTGTTGTTATTGTTATTTTTATTACTTTTTTTTTATTGTTATTGTATCTCACTTGAGAACCTTTTGAAACTTGTAAAATGTATTATTTAAACATACATCTAGCTAGAATCAAACTACACTAATTTCAATTGTTTCTATACATTTAGGGAACTATAGGTTTATGATATGTCCTTGTAAACTTTATACATATTTGTTAAAACAACTGTTTGTTTCCTGAATAAAATAAAATAAAATAAATAAATAAATAAATAAAATTTATTAATGTACTTTAATGCCCATGTTACACCCAAGATCTCTCAAATTTGATAACATGTCGGATACTAGTTGTAAATAGTTTTCTGATTTATGATTGCCAAGAAAATTTTGAATTACCAAATTCCAATCTGTAGACCATCAAAAATACCTGCTTTTAACTTTTCTGCACTCAGCTCAGGAAATTTGTTTGATATGTAAGCAAAACATTCACCATCTTTGTTAAGGGCCTTAATAAATTGTTTCACAATGCCGAGTTTAATATGAAGCGGTGGCAATATAATTCGATCTCGGCTCACTAAAGGTGGATTTATTACATTTTGTTTACATTTTGTGGCCACACTTTTTGAGTCCAATAGTTCTTTTTATCGCGGCTGTCCCACAAACATAGGAAACATGGAAATTTCGTATAATTCGGTGTCCTGTATAATTTAAGGGCGGATCTTTTCCCACTTGACCATTGTCTTAAAGATACAACACAATTTTTGCATACAGTATTTGGCACCCACGGTTTATCTTGATTGGATATATTCCCTCCAAAGTAGTTAAAATATGCAGTTTTTACGAAGTCCGTGAGCGATTTACGATACTGTTTAAAGGTATATTCACCACAAATAACACAAAAACTATTTGGATCGTTCGTACAACGTCTCCTCTTCGTAGCCATGTTATTAATACTAACATATGATAAAAAAAACTTATAAAAATATGAAAGTGCCCTCTAAAATAACTGCTGAACTGCTTGAACTGCTAAGAAAAAAATTGTACGATTTATGAAATTAACAAAATACATTGAAATTGACATCAATATTTTAGGAAAACTTTATAAAGTTGTAAAGTGTTTTATCTTAAATATAGACCTTTTGTTTCTTATATTTTGTAAATGGTATATTTTTAACTTCGGTTTATCATTACGATATATCAAGAAAAGATCTTGGATATATAAGTCCAAATACCGAGTCAGGCTTACACCAATGTATCGTATAAGTCATTCATGTATGTGGTTAATTTAACAGGTTTATCAACTGAAAGGGAAAACACCGAGAGAAATCAGACATGCCTAAATTTTACTCATAGTTACTATGGAAAGACTTGGAATAAGATATATGGCCCTGTATTTATTTACAAATTATCTCAATGATCACACACAGTCTGTTAGGATATGAGAATTTGAAAGTCAAGAACTATAAATAACATATGGAGTACAGCAAGGCTCATTTCGTGGTCCAATAATGTTTTAATATATATTAACACCTTACACAAATAATACCAGCCTTGCATACACCTTATACCAGCTTGGGGTGGTGCATCAAAAATAAAATTTTGGACGTTGAAAGATCTCAAAGAGCTGTACTCAAAGTTATGTATTGTAAACCATATAAATTCCCCACCGAGACCTCTACGCTCTTACCAAGCAACTATCTGTGAGACGGATTTATATTCTAAAATCTGCATTGAGGATAAGAAAAACAAAGAAAGAGAAAGAGAGACATTTATTCGCTGCACAGATGAGCAAGAAAAATACAGTAGAACATAAAATGAAAAATAGAAGCATTGACACAAACAAATTAGAAAAAAAAAACATCATCAGTCAAAATGGCGACTGAAATTTTTCTGTCAGCACCATTAGAATTTAGCAAAATACTCGACAATCCGATTTTGTGGATAGATGTTGTCGACTCAAAATCATATTTTTTTTATGCTTTATTATTCAGGTAAGGTTTCGATCGAGTCTACCGTACCCCGTGACGAAATTATTAATATAGATAATTTTTCATGTTTTTTTTTCCAATTTTTTTTCTAATTTCTTTCTGTCAATGATTCTATTCTTCTTTTTATGTTCTACTGTATTTTTCTTGCTCATCTGTGCAGCGAATAAATGTCTCTTTTCTTTCTTTGTTTTTCTTATCCTCAATACAGATTTTAGAATATAAATCCGTCTCACAGATAGTTGCTTGGTAAGAGCGTAGAGGTCTCGGTGGGGAATTTATATGGTTTACAATACATAACTTTGAGTACAGCTCTTTGAGATCTTTCAACGTCTAAAATTTTATTTTCGATGCACCACCCCAAGCTGGTATACAGTAGCATATAACTGATTGTGCTAGTGCAGTATATATTTGATTTAGAAGAAAGTTGGATGCAATATTCCTTAGGCTTTTAAATATCCATAGAAGTTTTCTAACTCTCTTCTATATTTCACCCCAGCGAAGCTGGGTTTTCATGTAGTAGAATAATAATAGAGAAAACAAAGTAATACAGAACGTGCTACAAATCAAAGTTAGAAAATAATAATACATAATAATAATAAACATAAACGTTCACGCCGAAAATCCCCGAAGGGGTTGGCAGAGGTACTAATACTTCTGAACATCACGTGACTTTGTCACCTGGTGTTCAGAGTACCCACGTTTTGCATGGACAGTGTACTCACGTGATAGGGGGCAGGCCTATCGCCGTTTTGTACGAATACACTGTCACATGACTAAGTACAACTCAGCCATGTGGGTTTCCTCACGATGTTTTCCCTCACCGTTAGTTAACAACCATGATAAATTAACCACACATATGTCTTTAGAAAAGACAAATTGGTGTAGGCCCGACCCAGGATTTGAACACTAGTCGTTTGCACGATAACCGAGTGTTCTACCCACTGGGCTATCACGGTTGCTAGAAAATAAAAAAACTTTTTTTAATAACAACATAAAGTGACCATTCGCATAGAAAGGTCTCTGCACAGCGAAACGGTGCTGACTCAGCATAACGTTGTGAGCTTTGAGAGCTCACAACACTGTTTTCAGTCAGCACCGACACAAGTGAAAGTGCGAGCATTACACTAAACGCAACAGAGTATTGAACATTCATACAAAATGTTTATACATATTTAAAAAACATATTTAACAACGATATATACTAAAAAAATAAACATAAAACATAAATAAACGTTCACGCCGTTTATCCCCGAAGGGGTTGGCAGAGGTACTTACTTCTGAACTCACATGGCAGCGCCATCTAGTGTCCAGAGAAGGTACCCACGTTTTGCTTAGACAGTGTACTCACGTGATAGGGGGAAGGCCTATCGCCGTTTTGTACGAATACTGTGTCACATGACTAAGTACAACTCAGCCATGTGGGTTTCCTCACGATGTTTTCCCTCACCGTTAACAACCATGATAAATTAACCACACATATGACTTTAGAAAAGACAAATTGGTGTAGGCCTGACCCAGGATTGGAACTCACGCCCTTCTGTTTTCGGGCGGGTGTTCTACCCACTGGACTATCATGTGGTCTGACCGATTTCGGTCACGGCGACCGCTTTAAAAGTTTTGGACTCGATTGTGAGCTCGCATGTGGCTTGTGTAGCCAATCTTATTTACCAAGATCCTCGCACACTGCGGGCATGTGAGCACACCATTAATATAGTTGTATTGAATCAGCACAGGTGGTCGGGCTTTTAACTCATCACGCTTGGTGTCCAGATCAGCGCGCCGCTGGATTTCATAGTCGTGGACCTTGGTTTCAACCAAAGCCCTCCATTCCGGTCTTTGGGCGGCATATTTCTCCCACTGGGATGAATCTATACCGCACCTCTTCATGTGCCGTTTAAGCACATCTTTGTACCTGAGGAGTTGACCGCCACACTTGCGCTTGCCCTCCTCAAGTTCTGAGTAGAAGATGTGCTTACATTACATTACCATCGCAACAAACAATAGAACACAAAATGTAAATATAACATAAGTGACATATATTTTCACATACATATATAATATGATATTTATAATATATGCATGGTATGATTTGTAGATAAATGGGAGTTTGTAGTTAGGACATTGCGGGATGGTTTTTGCTGCACCAGCAAGAAATTTTCCATACTGGATTCATATATTTCTACCTTTCAATAATAATTTAAAGGGTAAAAGAATTAAACATGTTGCAATAACCACAGGGCTCATCACAACCACATTTGCGAGCAGGCAATATACATTCTTAGCTGCTCGCCGCTATAATACTATTAACAAAGAGATTTATATTCATCCTATTACATATAATGAGTGCAAACATAAACTAAAGGAATGGTTAGCTACTAAAAACGACGAAGAAACTGAGACATTATTAATAAGCATTAGTTAAATTATTTACATAGACAAAGGATGGGACCAAATGTATTGCACCAGCAGGGCAAGCACGAGCCGTGTTTAAACTAGTTATCGCGTGGGATAAAGCAGCCATCTCTTACGCACTTACTTAGTATCGTATACTGCCATCTCGTTCTAACCGTTATCGTGTCGATAAAGTAGCGCTCGTGCTTGCTATACTGGTCCCAGCAACAATCAGGATGAGTGATACGTCGTTGGAAAGGTTATTTTTTGCACAATAAAAATAACTAAAGCGCTAGTCCTAAATTGCTGCCGTTTTTGAGGAAGATTACTTTGAAAGTTTTTTTTGGACAAGACTTTTCGTCATGTTTGTTTCATGTTTTTGATACATTTTCGATTTAATTATGACAAATTATTGCCAACTCTGACAGTTTTTACTCGTTCTTCTCGTTCTTGGACGGATCAGTACTTGACAGTGTTCAAAGTATAGACTCTTTATTCCTTGGCTAAATATTGAATTTTTCGGTAGTACTTTTTTGTAAGTGCCCAATCCTATTTATTTTGATTAATAAGTCTATAGTCCATGATCGCGGATTATAACTCAGACATTTTAAATAATATTTACAATCTCACAATTTGGAAGGAGCCCGTGTATAATTTTATGAAAAGTAGTTATTATTGCCGAATACACCAGGGTCTTCGATCAAATATTACTAATTCACAGTTCCACACAAAATCTCACCAGTTATCGTGTTCATGTCTAAATTTTGTAATTATTTTACAAATAAAGATTTAAATATACAAACATAGAATTTTAAAATTTCTAATTTGCGTAAGACGGTGAAATACATGCATACAAATACTCACGGCTATAATTCCCAAAAAGGGCTTCAGAGCTAGAAACTCGTCAGTCACATTTGGAAGTTGATAGTTGACAAGATGGTAGAAATAAGTGTTTTATGGTCTCCAAACGCATTGGATTAGGATTTACTTCAATAAGGACGAAATGTTTCATGGCAGACATAAGATCGATTAAGCTGTATTTATGTTTTTGTACTTATTGATTAGACTTTTGAATTTTTCAGCAATTTTACAACCTTTATCAGTGACTCCAGTGTTACTGATAGGCATAATTTGCATTCACCTTTACATGCATTGTTATCTCGAGGTGTGAAAAGAAAACAATAAACTTAATATCAATTTCGATTATATTTATCTAAACTTAAACAACTATTGGCGCAGCAATACAAATATTTTTTATAACTTTTAATTTTATCAATGTTTCCAATAAAACAAACAGTTAAGATATATTTAATTAACAATACTAAATGTTACTTTGTTAAGTACAGATTATACTTCTGTTAGGCGGCGACCTAATATAGGTCAATGAATACATGTTCAATACTTAAAATTATAGGGTGTAACTTCATTTTGGATGACATTAGTCTTTGGATTTATCTTTTATTTCTCCTTGATGCTGCTTCTAGTCAGACTTCTTTTTTGCTGAAAAAATTGATTCCTGGACTCCCTTCTGTTGGCCAGCCCCCTGGCGCTGTAGCATCTTCATGTGATCCGATATCACCAACGACACATTGTTTATCCATTGCTGACAACTTTTCGCGGCGGAAGGGGATAATAACATATTGTCTTGAAATAACAAATTGCAACTCGGTTCCTCGTGTTCCTGACTTGCCTCTCCAAAGTAGGAAGGTTTTTACTATAAACTGGTGATAGTAACATTAACACAACGGCAAATATCGCAAAGATATTTAAAAAACGCATCTTGATAGCAAATAGTATTGTCCACAAACTGAAATCGGAACCTAGTCAATGATAGTTGATACAAATTTGTCTACTAGTGTATTCCGATTGCAGGCTCAAGATCTACTGGAGATGAGTCCATCACATCTGTATTTATATAGCGGCTGGGTTATCGCACGCGCGGTCCTGATAACCTACCAAAACTTAACTCGAGTGTAAGCCAAGTTCGTTGACTGTTTCTTCAATGTCACACCGAATCCATTGTAGTAAAATTATCAAGAACTTACTCACGGAGCCACGGCACGTGCCCTGATCAGGGTGAGACACGTGCCGTCAGTACTTTAGGTTGGGAAGAATTACAATGTGGATAGTTAAAAGTATATAAAAAAATGCCTAGCAACATTTAAAAATATTACAATGTATAAAGCGATATAAATGTATCTTAATATTTATTAGCTTTGCAAGACTAGCAACAATGATATTATCGTAATTTATTCATTTGATATGATTGAACAGGTCACCTAAATAAAATGTAATAACTACAAAAGAGTGCATTTACAATAAGGCTGTTGTAACTTCATTGTTAAAAATCGCATTTACATTACAAACCATTAACAGTATTTTTTTAAGAAAAAACCTTCTGCGTACACACTGCTCGTAAATTTCTAGAAGTAACATACGCAGACGGAAATGAATGCTCGTCATCATCGCTTCACTTCCTACACGTGCAGTAAACGTTCTTCCAGAACTATCAAAGACGTAGATGTCAGTAATAATACAAACTATAATAACTCCATTCCAGTTCAGTTGCTCTGGCCAATCAAAACGTCATTCACGATGGAATATTCCCGCTTCTTCTAACGAGAAGTTTCGAACTAATACGGAATGGAAATTTCAATGATAGGGTAGGGGTATGAGACGATTGCTCAAATCGTTTCCTTATCGCCGTGTCAGAGTTATTGTTCAATTAGTCCCTCGTTTTCCCAGCCAGGCTGACTCATGTGAGGTTATTAGTTCAATATTCACAATTTGTTTACAATACATACGGAGGTGTGTCGTTTTAAATTGCGTAAACATTTTTATAATGAACGAACTTGCCAATGCCCGCGGTGATTCCCGCGTAAATTCGGTAATCGATAAGGTCATGAATTTCCGCTCTGGTTTTCCCTTTTTTGAGACATATTTTCCATATACCCTTTCCAAGAATACCTATTCACAGAAAGGAACGTACATTGTACGTATGCACAGTGGTACCGCCATAGGCCATAAATCGGTAAAGTCAACTATCAAATACTATTCATTTTATTGTTTTTACCGATAACCCGATAAACAAGCTATCCAAAAAGTATAAATATGTCACCCTTTTCATTTGAGATCAATTTGCTTTTGACCCTCAAAGTGAAAGCATCTTACCCTTATGCTCGCCGTTATCAGTGACTCATTAGAACATTGTTTATGCGGTAGTGAATTCTCAGAATTGCATTGTTTGTGAGTGACTTTCGGGATATGGATTTCCAAGACCAAGGTATGTATTACAATTCAGGTACATTTTAAACCGTTATCTGTCATATTAGAACATGTTTGTCCCTTCTAATGTGCAACAATATTTTGTTTTAGAAATAAACATTATTTTGACTTTTTCTAAAGTTTTAACAGTATGTCAGATATCGTCAATGGTTCTCACATAGTACAATTTTAAGAATGAAGTGTCTTCTTTCGGATACAAAAAGATTCAGCCGCCAAGAGCTGCCTATGTAGCTGCTACGAGTTCTTAAAGACTACTGCGTAGACTCAAAATTAGCAAATTCTCAAAATCCGATACAACAGTTTTAACTTTTCTTTCCAGGTTATACGATTAAATGTACCTTTACAAGGATGCATTTATTTTAGGTATGGCTATTGGAACATGGCGGAACAGTTGCACATAAACATAAACATATTTTAAGTAATTTTCGAGAAATATGAATTAGAAACCGCGCGTCTTTTGATTCATGAATATTCGTGGTTGAACCTTCCAGCTTCCGTCCACAAAGTGCTCATTCACGGGGCTCAGGTAGCGCAACACGTTTTAGTATTGTTCGGGGAGTTATCTGAAGAGGCAGTTGAATTAAACAATAAATTCTATAAGTCCTTCAGACGAGTTCACACGCGCAAGATGTCAAGAGAAGTTAGTAATTCGGATTTGCTAAATAGACTTTTACTCAGTTTGGATCCATTTATTACTGGCCTTCGAAAACTCCCTCGTCAGAAGAAAAGTGTTATGTCTAAAGAAGTGTTACATCTATTAAAAGTTTGATTTATATTCCAATTTATTTGTAGTACTTTTTTTCCAGTTTAGTAAGAGATGCATGTATACTTAGCTGTAAGTTTAAAATAAAAATAGTTATAATGTATTTTTTATGGTAAAAATAGTAATTTGACAATTTTATTAATACCAAAAAGTAGATATTTCGTAGTTATCATTAGAAATAAATTAATATATTTATACCTATTTATTTTATTTTTTTGAATTGTATAAAAATCATGGTGGTGGTATACTTTTACTTCTTTATTTACTTCTAACAATTAAATACATCATTAGTATACAATCTTTAACGTTATTTTACCCAAAAAAAAT
This sequence comes from Bedellia somnulentella, assembly GCA_963576735.1. NCBI lineage: Eukaryota > Metazoa > Arthropoda > Insecta > Lepidoptera > Bedelliidae > Bedellia > Bedellia somnulentella. The sequence continues at coordinate 16,927,500 of OY755181.1, read as the reverse complement.
GCAAATTAAGAGAGTAAGGTATTTATGACCGCCCTTGTATGGCGGCGGTACCACTGTGGTATGATATCAAAATATGAAGTATGAAAATTTCTTAAATAATCAATATTATTGCAGTAGTTTATTGTGTATAAACAAGACATATATATATCCTTTTTTCGTGTTTTTTGATAAATATTTATATGTGCTATGCCTTTGTATTAAACCCTTACGATGAATCTACAAACGGTAAGTAAGCGATAAAGAACCTGATGTCAAATTAAGGAGGCCAAAGTCATGGACTTTGTCTAGTAGTTCAAGCTGCCCCTGTAGCGTGAGGCGTGTGAGAGCGAGTATGTCATGTGAGAAGTGAGATACTGACAGATTCTGTATAAGCAATGCCAGTTTCTCACTTCTCATGTAACATACGCGCTCTCACAATCACAAGCCTCATGCTGCTAGTGCTGCTATGGTCAAACCTCATGCGTCATTTTAAGAGAACATTAGGTGTGTAAGAAATTTTAGGTACCTATGTTCTATTTAAATATTTATCCTAACACGGTTTGTTTAAAATAATGATTTAATTTATCAACACCAAATTAGGTAATGTGTTATCATTCTTTGTGGCTGATTGATAACTCATAAAACTACGTCTTTCATATTATTTTTAGGTATAGTTGTATTATACATACACGCACAGAGTAAATTACAAGATGAAGTCAAAGAAATCTGTTTATTTCCGTTGGTGGGACCTTTTGAATCCCTCTTGAATACATTTTTGGGTCCTACTCCCACACATATTAATTTTCATTGCCATTGTATTGTATCCCATCTCATATTCTTGAAATTCCTAAGTGTGGCGTAATATTGCCGTTATATCCTAAATATTATTGCCGTTAGGTGCCGAATTCTTAAATAAACGAAAAAACTCACGTAATTTTAAGCGTGTAAAAGTGGGTCTATATTTACGCACTTATTTTATGTATCATAATTTAATTACTAAACTTTTTAAGACAAACACCTCAACATCGAGATTTAACCATGTCAACTGAAATCAATTTTACACAGGCAAACAATTTTAAATAAAAAATGCGACTTACGGGTGGCCCCCGTAAGTCGCATTTTTTGTACTTTGAATAACCCTTACGCCCGATTTCTGAATTGAGTATTCAAGCTGAGCATGACTTAAGTATCGTTTTGTCTCATTCAGATGTTAAGATTTCAATGTGATAGAACGATACTTAAGTTGTTCTCAGCTGGAATACTCAATTCAGAAATCGGGCGTTATAAATTTTATTTAGTACCACAAATTGTTATGCTTTAAAACTTATTATACCACAAAACTTATATGCAATAGTAACATTTTGAAATTAAACGTTTCGCCATATTCGCTATGACAAAGTAAATTAGAAAGAAAACATAATGCGACTAAAGGTGGTCGGCAGTACCACCAGTGGCGTAACTATACCGTTCGAGGCCCGTGTCAAATTCATCGGATGGGCCCCTCCCCCCAATTAAAAAAAAAAAATAACCAACACTAATAATATTTTTTTATTTTATAATACTTATTTACACACTTTTACTTGTAAGAGTACAATAATAAATCACTACGTTAAGTAGGTACATACAAACTTTATAATTATACTTAGGTACTTGGTTTTCTAATAATTCACTTTAAAATAAAAATACCTAATTATAAACCTGGGTGTTTCAAAAGTAACGTGAATAGGCATCTTCTGGGTAAGCTCACTCCATCGTAGACCACATCATAGCTTAGACATGATTGTGGTCAAGAGCAAGCCCTTTTAAATAATAAAAAAAAAACTTGAGAGCTTGCGTAATAATAGAATAGTGGAGTCTTTCTTATATACAAAATTAAATCAGGGATTCCCCGAGAGCGTCAAATTGTCGGGACGCATAGGTAAAGAGCTTATTCCATTACACTTTGTCGTTGCTGAATTCAGACGTCCTTCGAAGTTACTGCCGCAGACGCTTGTTATTCCACTACACAAATTTCAGTTCTAGCGTTCTGAACGTTATTCCACTAGTCTGAATTCAGTTCTGTGGCTTTCAGACGTCTTCATTCAGACAAATGGAATAAACTCTTAAAGAGCTTATTCCATTACACTTTGTCGTTGCTGAATTCAGACGTCCTTCGAAGTTACTGCCGCAGACGCCTGTTATTTCAATACACAAATTTCAGTTTGAACGTTATTCCACTAGTCTGAATTCAGATTATGTGGCTTTCAGACGTCTTCATTCAGACAAATGGAATAAGCTCTTAAGTATACTCAAAGTGCTGTTGACCGAAACTTACAGCGGGAATTCCCCGAACATCCGCAGTAATACCAACACGCGTGGCATCGGATACGTTCTAAAACTGGGTTACAACTTTTTTTTTACAAATCCTTTGAATTTTTAATACATTTTTGAACTTGCTTATGCAACTCAGTAGGTAAAAAAAATCAAAGACAAAACTTTTTTTACTAAACATGTATGATAAATAATAAATGCTGGGAGTTGGGGTTCTCTTCTGACCGGGGCCCCTTCCGGCTGGGGGCCCGTGGCGTTTTGCCGACTTGTCACCCTGTAGTTACGCCACTGAGTACCACTCAATATAAATTAGAAAATTTATTTCATTGAAATCGATAATTAATGTGGTCGCTTTGATGAAATCGCCAGTATATGTACTATAATATTTCTGGTTGTTAATTTTATTAAGAACATAGTTGAGTGCATCAGCATGTATGACCTCTGGCAAATAATGAAAGAAAGTCACTACAAGATAACGTACAATTACCTGCAGCCAGGATACTGTAACTTCAGCAAGTAGAATTTTTTATCGGTATGTGCATTACTTGTGAAGTACATACATATAGATACACGAAAATCAGTGCTGTGAGGTAACTCCTCACAGTTTTTGCTGAGTCAGCGCCATTTCGCTGTTCAATGGCACAATGTTTTTTTTTAGTTACTCATTTTAATTTGTTAATAATTTCCTCTTTTTGATTTTATGTTTCTTTATAAACATTTAAGGTATTATTTTTATTGTTTTTTTTATTTTCACTGTTTTTTTTGTAGTTGTAAATATTTTTTTTAACTTTTGTTTTTTTTGGTTTGGTTATTATTATTTTTGTGTTGCATAACTGTCGTGCCATATTTACGGCGCATAAATGTATTTCTTCTTCTTCTTCTAATCACGGATATCAATCCCTAGAAGGAGTAGCTAGAGCTTCGGAGTAAGAAATTCCTCAGCCGCTTTTGGTTTTGAGTGGGAAAAAGACTGTGCAAAAATGATTTTGGTGATGGGACTCCAACCGCATCGCCCAAAAATATCTTAAAAAGCCTCAATACCCTTAGCGGCCTCTTACTAACACCTTTGAGAAGAAATAGGGTGTGCAAAGTAGTGAAGTAGTCTTGTGAAGTATGCACATAGAAACAAAGGGAATATTAAAGATTGGTTAATTTCGAGCATTTTTATTATTTTATTTATTTTCATTTCATTCTAATTAATTATGATCTTAGCTAATTGTTTCTTCATTACTTTTCAAACTATTTTCTTCTATTGCTATTGTATACCTGTCTTGTATGGCCTTAGAATAGCACTTTCCCATTTTTATGATAATTTATCATAACATAACATAACATAAACGATCACGCCGTTTATCCCCGAAGGGGTTGGCAGAGGTACCAATACTTCTGAACTCACATGGCAGCGCCATCTAGTGTCCAGAGAAGGTACCCACGTTTTGCTTGATAGGGGGCAGGCCTATCGCCGTTTTGTACGAATACACTGTCACATGACTAAGTACAACTCAGCCATGTGGGTTTCCTGACGATGTTTTCCCTCACCGTTAACAACCATGATAAATTAACCACACATATGACTTTAGAAAAGACAAATTGGAACAGGCCCGACCCAGGATTGGAACTCACGCCCTTCTGTTTTCGGGCGGGTGTTCTACCCACTGGACTATCATGTCGTTAATGATACTATGATAATGATAATTTATCATTATGAGAAATTCTTTAAACTTCTCCAAAATTTATTATTAATCTAGTATAATACGATTATTTAATTGATCTTACCGTCTGGACGTGATAGCTTTTAGCAATAAGACCGCCTTTTATTCTAATTTGTAAAACTGTTTTATAATTTTTAGCGAAATAAAGTGTTTTTCATTTTTCTCCTCTTTTCTTTAAAGCAGTTTGTAATAAAAAGAGGAGATGACAAATATTTGAGATCTTAATTTATAAATTAACTTGTGAAGTGTACTTTTCGCCAGTGGTAATCGATAAGGTTATTGCGGCTATTCCCAGTAGTCATACTGTATAGTCTTACCAGTAGGACTATTGGGATTTTTTGTCCCAATAGACTATCCAGTAAGAATCTTACCAACGAATCAAAACTCTTTGATACATCTAAATGTTCCAACTTTTATGTAGACCAAACAAGATTAATAGACACACCTTGGTAGTGAAATCAAATGTATGTTTTGAAATATATTATTTTTTTGGCAGAATGCAGTCCTCTAGAGGTAAAATAACTTTAACAAAGTACCAGGGTAGCATAAATATAAAAGCAGAATAAATAAAAAGCTAACTGGTTTCCCTGGTAAGATCTCCACGACTTGTTCTGTGCAGCCCTCGTACATAGGCTTCTCGCAGGCTTGACCTCGCTATACCTTGTGGGAGGACTATGCAAACTGTAAAAACCGTCTTACGAAAGTCGCGCCGACCGCTGAACATACATTCACATACAGGTTGAAGAGCGTGGGCGAGGTGAACCCCCCCTGCCTAACCCCGTACTCCATCCTGTACAGTTCCAAGTATAGCTTATATACAATATAGCTTAGATACACACACATTAGCCCCGTCAGGGCGGCCCCCATTTACTCGGCGATAACACATCAGGGTGAAGCAGCACAGGTCGCAGGGGAACCTATCAATAAGGAAAAAAATTATATATACGGACTTGACCGTAAAACTAAACTCTTAATTATGCTTTGCCGTGTAGTGCCGGCTTAGAATGTCGCTACCCCTTTCTACCCACGGGTGTCGTAAGAGGCGACTAAGGGTATTGGGGCTTTTTATGGGATTTTTAGGCGATGCGGTCGGAGACCCATCACCAAAAACCTTTATTTTTACCATCTTTTCCCCACTTAACTTCCTAAAGTGGCTGAGGAATTTATAATTCCTTAGCTCTGGTTACCCCTTCTAGGGAAATATAGCCGTGAGTATATGTATGTATGTGTATGTTAATCATGCTCTGCTTCTCGCAACATGCCCAATTGAATCCAATTTATATCATATCTTTGTTGGCAACTATTTTGGTAACCTAGATAGATAAGTGAGTTAAGCCCGGGTCTGATATATTTATACGTGCATTCAAGGATTCCCAGTGGCAATGACCTGTCCGGCCTCACGCTGATCCAGTCTCAACAAACACAACAAGGTGCAATAATATAATTATCTCACTTGTAACACACTTATTTAAGCTATCTTGTTCTGTGTGGTGTCTACAATACAAGTATTTGTATCAAGGTTTTCGATCCGTAAGGCAATATGTAGAGTAATTTTGTTTATCAGGTAAAGCTTTCTTCAAATCATGTACATTACATCGATATATGTATTTATAAACGTACATACATACATGTACTTAAAGGCCTCCCCGCATTTGGCAGATTTTGCACTAACCCTTACGTAACATTCATTGAGGGTGGGATGGACGGAAAAAAATGCGCGCGCATTAAAAATGCACTAGTTTTGTTAAACTAAAAATTTAAAATTCAATATACGGTTTTAATGAAAATATAGCATGTTTTACATTTATTTCTTATTTCGGAATTTTTTCGTCAAATTGTTAAAATGTTTAACATTTACAATTTGAGTTGGGATAGGATTGTGTAATAAAAGTGGATCTGTGATGAGTTTCCAGCCTCATTCAACAATCTTTTTATAAACCATAATATCCAAGTCGAGGGGACTTTGAAAGAAATGGGTAAGTCCTAATCTTAGCTGACACTACTACATAATAACTAAATATTTATTGGAAGCACGCAATATATATGGTAAATTACATAATCCAAGACCTTCAAAGATAAAACGGTACAGAGTTCGGTCTATCCATCTACGTGGATAGATTCGGGGTATAGTTCCAAAGAAAGACGTGAGTAAATTGTTATAAGTAGGCAATAGTCTCGATATAGGTGCTTTTTTACAAATAATCGTTGTGAAAGCCCCTAGCAGACTTTAATAAACTAACTAAATGGGACAGCTATAAGACCTAGGATCCTAACCTATCTATCTATATATGCACGCCTAAATCCCTGAGGGGTAGGTAGAGATTAGTCCCTAGCCCTAACCATACAAGTTGAAATAAATGCGGGAATGTCTGTATACCGAGAGACCTAAGGTAACCGACGGAAGGTTGGAAGGATGTGGGAAGTGGTACGATAATCACTGTCAGTTACACAGACTCATGCAACTGCGAAGGCGAAAGGTGTCTTGGCCACAGTGATGGAAGGGTAGGGAAGTGGTAGGTAAGTAATAGTCGGAGTCAAAGGTAGAAAGAGACTTTATTTTAATTTTTGCACAGTATTTATATAACAATATATTGTCTGCATTCATCTATACGGATTGTGCATTTCTTGGTGTGCGTTTTATGTTGTCAGCGTTACATTTAACCGTATGACAGTTAATTGCCCCAAATTTATATTGCTGATGTTCATAATTGAACAATCGTTTTAAAATGTGGTCTTGATAATGTATCAGTCTTAGCAACGCGGCTATTGCGAATGTTGAGTCTAGGTACATTTAATCCAATTAGGGATAAGAGTGAGGGGCATTCGACATATCCATTCAACAGATTGTACAGAAACTTCAGATCACATACCTGCCTACGCCTACTGAAAGATGACATTTCAAAAGGGTTGTATTTAACGAGGTACAATTGATATATTCTCTAACAAATCTATACATATAATAAATCTGTAGAAAAGTAATTTTTGTACATTGAAGAAATTGAAAAAAAAAATAGCCAGCGTGTGAACAAATAAGTAACAGAACCCATTTCCATCATTTTTAAATTTTTTGTCTGTTTGTCTGTTTATATGTTTGTTTGTGCGCGCAAAACGTAAAATCTACGAATTTAATGCTGAAAATGTTTATATACAAAAATTAAACGTAACTTGAGGTATAACTTAGTTTTTGTTTCATCGAAATCGGTTCACTCTATCAAAAGATATGATTAATTTTGTGAGTTCAAGAAGAAAAATATTACGTTACGCAATTCAGTATAGTACTTGCAACGACATCTTAAGTCTAAATATAGAACTAATGTTGATAGTTGGAATCCAAAGTCCGATAGATGGCGTTGTGCAAAAATAAAATAAAGAACCAAAATAAAATAAAGCAAAAATAAAATTTGCATTTTTTTAGCCCCTTTAACCCCTTATTTTAAAGTCGGTTAAAGTAATAGAAGCTACAGGAAACAAGCTAGGCGAAATTAATACAAGCTGCCAATATCAAGTGAATTCCCCGACTATGAAAATAACTGAAATGCTTTTAAATATTATCTTTACTTAGTTTCTTAAATTAGGCTTATTAATATTAATATATTATGTAAATAGTCTGCCTATTAATAAATCCAATTTGGTGAGCATAATTTTGAAATTTTTAGCCATTCTTCAAATGCACGTCACTTCACAACCAGTTTTCGTGAACGTTTATAATAAAAAACTGAATTTTGGTCTACATTAAACACCAAACCTCTCTGGCTTCGTTTACATCCATCAATCTTTTCATACATGCTCTTTTATTCTTCATACTGCGGACACCTGCCTTTTTGAGCACGTTTTCTATTTGATCCAAATCTGTCCTCCGAGGTCGTCCTCTACTAACATTACCTTCCACATTGGCGATAAAAAAAGTGTCAAGTACAAAGTGGCGATCGATAGTCTCTGCCTACCCCAATGGAAACTAACGGCGTGAGAATATGTATGTATGTATGTATTAAACACCAGAAACATAAGACATCTTTTAAGTTCTACTTTTTTTAACACTAAAATGATGTAGTGACCTTAGTGACTAACCTTAATTTAGTTATATTTGCATATTATACATACATACATATACTCACGACTATAAATCCCTAGAAGGGGTAGCCTGAGCTAAGGAATTAGAAATTCCTCAGCCACTTTTGGAAAATTGAGTGGGGAAAAGATGGTAAAATAAAGGTTGTTGGTAATGGGTCTCCAACCGCATCGCCCAAAAATCCCTTAAAAACCCCCAATACCGTTAGTCGCCTCTTACGTACATCCACCGGAAGAAATGGGGTAGTGCTATTCTAAGCCGACACTACACAGCTACTACAGTGCATATTATGCCACTGATAAATCGATTTAATTCAATGTATTATCATAGTACAACCAACAACCGTAAACCCTAATAATAGTAAAGTACCTTTTTTGAGCGGTTTTATTTAGCTTACCCCGTTTGTTTTATTCTTTCTTGAGTGAAATTTAGTAATTTAGTTTTCACCCCCTTCCTGTCAACCGGTTAATATTTCTTTTCGGAAGGAAAAGACGTGATGAGCTCGAAGCAAAGAGTGATGAGCTCAAGGCCCGACCACCTGCGGCCATCAATAATAACTACCTATATATTGGAGGGGTACTGATTTTTCAACATACGTCATAGAACATTTGTCGGAAAGATTGGCTATGTCAGTCACATGAGAGCACATGAACACACTCTTAATAGCCGGATACCAGAACTTGCTGTGGCCGAAATCGGGCGGGATTGATATATGATCTATGTGCAAAATTCCGAAGTGTTAAAAACAAAAGGGCTTTATAAATATATTGATGCATTATGCAGATCTGCTAGGATAGTACAAGGTAGCGATCCTTAATCTTCGGCTAACCCTGTAACTGTATCTAAATAAACACTAATTCAAATGAGATACACACAGTTACGACCTTTTATTATTTCAACTGGATAATGGCTACTGTAATTAATTAAATATCATTATAAAATACTCAATAGTTCCTACATCACAATAAGTGTGCGCATTAGATTTCATTGGTTCTTTATTTTATTTCAAAAAGGTGATATACTCTTAACTAAACGACGTTTTTTTGTTCTCGACAATCACGCGAACGAAGTCGCGGGCACAGCTAGTAAATGAATAAATCCCTGGAAGGGATAGCAAGAGCTTCGGAATACAAAATTCCTCAGCCACTTTTGGAAGTTGAGTGGGGAAAATATGGTAAAATAAAGGTTTTTGGTGATGGGTCTCAAACCACATCGCCCAAAAATCCATTAAAAAGCTCCAATACCTTTATTCGTCTCTTACGTACACCACGGATAGAAATGATATAGTGCTATTCTAAGCCGACACTACAAAGTAATTACAATGTCCAAGCAAAACGTGGGTACTCTGAACACCAGGTGACAATGTCACGTAATAAGTATTAGTTCCTCTGCCAACCCCTTCGGTGATATATAGCGTGAACGTTTGAGTTAATCAATGCTCCAGTTAACTATCAAAGTAAGTACGTCAACAGTTAATCGGCTGAGAAAGTCGGTACCTACGTACTTCGTAAAGTGTTGTATTGCTGACGTACGAGAGATAGCACCCAACGCCGGCAACCAACGTCGATAAGAACAACAAGAATTACTTTTAGTAAGCACTTTCTTAACTGATTATATTACTCAAGGACTCTCAAACGTTCACGCCGTATATCTCCGAAGGGGTTGACAGAGGTACTAATACTTCTGAACATCCCGTGACAATGTCACCTGGTGTTTAGAGGACCCACGTTTTGCTTAGACAGTGAACTCACGTGATAGGGAGCAAGCCTATTGCCGTTTTGGACGAATACACTGTCACATGACTGAGTACAACGCAGCCATATGGGTTTCCTCACGATGTTTTCCCTCACCGTTAATAACCACATGATAATCGGTGTAGGCCCGACCCGGGATTAGAACACTAGTCAATAAAAAATAAATAAAGGAAAGACAAATTTCGACACAGGCGGGAAATTTTTCTTTCCTTTATTTATTCTTTATTAATAAGTAATAATCCCCACATGAGGTTTTCATGAACAAAAAGATTTAAATTAGAACACTAGTCGTTTGCACGATAAGCGGTGTTCTACCTAATGAGCTATCATGTGGTCGAGAAAATATAGAAATACACATATTCCTTCTTTTGTGGCATTAACTGAAAATTTTGTGCATAATAATTTACTGTCTTTTTAAGTTTATTAGCAGTAGGCACTGTCCATATTTTTATTTTATTTTTTATACAATAAAGACCCAAAAAGTTTTACTCGATATATTTTAATATTTTTTACGTGAGGATTGTTACACTACATGTTATGTGCTTTATTATTTAAAAAAATTGTTTAATTATAATAATTGGTTCGGTCGTACAGAAAATCTTTGAAGTATAAATGCGGTATGCGGTCAAAAGACAGGCTAAATGCGAAGACGGCTGATTTAATTTTAATTTATTTTATTTTAGAATAAGTTAATATAATTTGTATTGTGTAGTGTCGGCTTAGAATAGCACTACCCCATTTCTTCCGGTGGGTGTACGTAAAAGGCGACTAACGGTATTGGGATTTTTAAAGGATTTTTGGGCGATGCGGTTGGAGACCCATCACCAACAACCTTTATTTTAACATCTTTTTCCCCACGCAACTTCCAAAAGTGGTTGAGGAATTTCTCATTCCTTAGCTCTGGCTACCCCTTCTAGGGATTTATAGCCGTGAGTATATGAATGTATGTTAATATAATTATTTAATCAAACCTTACAAACCTCTTGTTTAAAGTTCAATGTGCTTTTTGTTCCGATGTCCCTACGGTGTACAAAAATGGAATAAAGCAAACTATGTTTATGAAATAAAAAGGGGTGATATTTTTACACGTGTAGTGCTGACTTAGAATGGCACTACCCCTTTCTACCCACGGGTGTTGTAAAAGGAAAGTAAGGGTATGGGGCTTTTTTAAGTAGTTTTTGGGCGATGCGATTCGAAACTCATCACCAACGATACATTATTTCTACCATCTTGTTCCGTATTAATTTCCAAATGTGGCTCAGGAGTTTCTAAGTCTAAAGCTCTGGCTATCCTTTTTTGGGATTTATGGTCGTGAGTATATGTATGTATTGTATGAATTAAAAAATATACAATGCTACATGTCGCATCTCAGTAGTCCTTATTCAAACACATAAAATATATATTGTAACGTTACGTGTTGTAAGTCTTATGGAAATAAGACTTAAGACACGAAACCCGGAGAGCAGAGACTAATAAAACAAATAAATAGTTACACCAGTTTATTAAAAATTAGATATACACAACATAACATCTTAAAAACAAAAGCATAGTCCTTTCCTGATCACACAATGTATTAACCCGTGTAAAGAAATTAGTGTATGCATATTAATTCAAAGTGGTCAAAAACCTAAAGAACCTAAAGAACGAACCTATGATTCTTTGAATATACCTGTTGGTTTACCTAAACGCGTGATTGATTCTACACAAAACTGCAAAGAAGTTAAGAGTCCTGATTTTGGAAAACTTAAATTGTTAACAATTTTTATTGTTGAAAAAAACATATACGTAATGCATTTATATAAATTCTATTTTCACGCGCTGGCATTGTTTACGTAATTTTTCCATAGACTGACATTGTAATTTTTTAATGGTGATCATTCCTCCGTGGTACATCCGATTTTTATCAAAATTGTCATAAACCATCTAGACATGGTCCTTGACCGCCGTGAAAAATTTCAGGGTTCTGAGTTGAGCCGTTTGGGAGAAGTACGATCACAACGAAATGCAAAAGTCGGAGGTAAATAGAGCTTCGCTCCAATAAAATTGTAAATGTGTGCATGTATGCAAATAAATAAATTGAAATTAACAAGACGACCGACGCTGACGGCACGCTTTTTTTGGGCAAAAATGTATGGGTTGTTTCGGATTTCTGCGACAAACGCGACACGACAAAAACTCGTGGTGCGCAAAGGTTCTTACAGTTTTATAACATACAACTACCAAACCATAAAAAGGCTCATTTTTGCTAAAGCTACGTGTTTTGAGTATGATGGTAACACGCAGTGTCTACGCCGGCGACAGTGAGTGCTACGACACTCGAAGAAAGAGAAAGCGTATTATGCGGGATAGGGAAAATAAAACGAACGTACTATGTATTATGTTTTTTGTACATAATATTTGAAACTAATAAATAAAGAATAAATAAAGGAAAGAAAAATTTCGACACAGTAGCTCAATTGGCAAGAGTGACGGGGGCGTATACCCGAGGTCGCGGGTTCGAATCCCGCCTGTGTCGAAATTTTTCTTTCCTTTATTTATTCTTTATTTATTAGTAATAATCCCCACATGAGGTTTTCATGAACAAAAAGATTTAAATTATAATATTTGAAATTATGTACATTAAATAAATTATTTAAAATAAACACCTATTTTGATTTGACAGAATGAATTTGATGAACAAGCAATTAAAGAATTTCAACATAATTAAACTTAATTTAATGTTTTTTGACATGAATAACATCTTTTATTTATGAATAATTAAACTTTTTCAGTGCGCCTTCACTTTCACCTAAAGAAGCAACATAGCGTCTTAAATCTAGGCGCTTTCTTGCCTAATATTATGGGGCCACTTATGGGCAATTTTAAAGCTCGTGCTTCAAAAAAAAAGTCGAATAATTTATTTTTCAAAATTAAGTTAAATACTAACATTTTTTGAACATCCACATTTTTAAATGTATCATTAATCCGTTACTTCGGATGGTATTCGTAAAGAGAAGAAGCAACAAAGAAACTCTTTACATTATTTTTTTTTCAAAATATGGTTTGTACAATTTGGGGTTTAACATACTTGAGCTCGATGAAGCCATTCCACCAAAACTTTTTCCAATTTATCAGACTTTCGTACCATTTGCTTTTTACTCTGCACACCTCCTAATTTGTATCTTTCTTTAATTTTTTCTCTATTCTCTAAAATGGTACGTAACGTAGAAACAGGTAAGTGAAGCTTGTGAAGTAGCTAACTGAGTTTGATTCTTTGTTTCCGACTTTTTATCGAAACTTTTAAAGCCCTTCGCTTAATTGTAGTCATATTGTAACAAACAACTGATGCACTATCACAAAACAATCAAAGAGTACGCACGACAACTCAAGAAATGACGATCGGGCAGGTGTGTTAAACGGAAAGTGTTGTATTAAGCGTTAAGAAATGTATGAAAATATGTCTCAAGTTGCAGGGACTGGCGTAAAGCGGAGTAAAAAATTTACGACAGAGAGAAAAGTTTCCAAATATTGGAAACGAACATGTGCTTAAATTACTATACTAAATTAACTAGCGATATGAAACATTTGAGATAATAATCACAATTTAGATGTAAATGTAGACGAAAAATATAATAATAAAAAATAATATATAAAAATAGTAAATGGAAGATTGAATATCACCCTGAAAGAATTAATTAGCCATATTTCTTTTAAACAATAAGGTATTGTATCAAAAAGTCTTAATCAAATTGTCTACTGACGCCCGTTTTCTGAATTGAGTAGTCAAGCTGAGAACGACTTAAGTTTAGTTTTGTCTCATTCAGTTGTTAAGATTTCAATGCGACAGAACGATACTTAAGTTGTTCTCAGCTGGAATACTCAATTCAGAAATCGGTCGTCAGTGAATTACAACTTAGATCTGCTCAAGTCATAAAAGTTTCTTTGCGATAGTTGGTACGAGCTAGCGGCCCAGCATGAGCTTGTTGATACCGTGAAGTTGAGCGCGGTACCTTTAAGTGAATAGAAGATAATAAATCAGTGCAATCAATCATACCATTAGCGATTTTCATCACAAAATCTACATCTGCTATTTGTCTCTTAAATTCAAGTAAAATAAAATGGTACCTCCTCTTACAACATGCTACATAGTTGTTGTCTATAGTTTCTGATTTGTATTCTAGTTATCTCAAGAATCTTTTTTGTAAGGATTCCACCCTCGATATATATCATTTATATCCGGGGTTCCAAACCCGAGATACATACACTAAGATTATTGATGAACATGCATAGGTACGAATGGTTAATTAACTAACCCATTTAAAGTAACGTTTCTTTTATCAATCGCCACGCGCCACTACAATTGATTATTCGACCATCCTAAATATCAACACCCACAAATTTACTACATACGTTCGTTCTCATTAGATAAACATAAATAACTAAATGGTAATACCTAACAAAACCTCATTCATATTATTTTCATTCATAGTCAACCGTTCATAAACCTCTATTGCTCTACCAATTTAAGCTGAACTCTCTTCAAAAAGAAATGTCGTGAATTATAAGTTCATATTTAAATGGACAATATCAGTTTCAGAAAATATAGGTACAAACAGCTTGTTCGATTGATTCTGTTGATAAAAACAAAGAATAGTCGATAATAATTGTAATAATATTTAGAGTTGTAGCTCATTTTATTATTTGTTTATAAATACATAAAGAGTATCTGCGAGCGAATGCTATTTTGATACACATGCGCGCTGCGGTAGGTATGTTTTATAAGATTGAGTAAAAAAACAAAGTCGTTTCACCTTAACACTATGGGGCAATGACAAGCAGGCGAAGTGCGATCCAATTAAAATTTCGTTTCGGATCAGAGTGAAAACATTACATATTCTAAGGTTGTCTGGACGAGATCGCTTGTAGCGATAAGACCGCCAATTGTACCTCACTGCAAACTGTTTTATCATTATTATTTTTTTGTAAACTTGCTTTTGATGTGCAATAAAGAGTTATTCTTTTGTTTATTCGTCTTTTTTACCCCTTTACTACTATAGAAAACTTGAAAATAAAAATAATCATTTCATTGGCTGGGCAAGTGAAGTGGGTCTTACACAACATCGTAAAAAGAGTACAGTAGAAAGTTAAAATGTATTTATCATAGTTGTTATCGGTGAGGGAAAATATCGTGAGGAAACGCACGTGGCTAAGATGTACTTTGTCATGTGACAGTGTATTCGAACAAAACGGCGATAGGCCTACCCTCTATCACATGAATATTGTTCAAGAAAAACGTGGGTACTATGAACACCAGATGAAAATGTCACGTGAAGTTCAGAAATATTAGTACCTCTGCCGAACGAAATTTTGGATTTAAAATGTAGTGTCACAAATAAATCAAGACTAAGTTGGCTTGTCACTTGCTACGGTCTCTTTTTACCACATCGTGTAACACCCTCTTCAAGAGCTTATTCCATTTGTCTGAATGAAGACGTCTGAAAGCCACAGAATCTGAATTCAGACTAGTGGAATAACGTTCAGAACGCTAGGCTTCTGTAAAGTAGACAAATTTGTGTAGTGGAATAACAAGCGCCTGCGGCAGTAACTTCGAAGGACGTCTGAATTCAGAAACGACAAAATGTAATGGAATAAGCTCTTTAGCCAACTCAACTTTTATTGCGGCGAATTGATAATACTCGCTCGGGACTGACAAACACCCATATGAAAATGACTGTAGTCTAAACATTACCTCCTGTGCTAAACTAAATTTTCATCAACATTTCCCTTTATTCATACATTTTGAATGGCCACTATGTGGATACTAATTTGGCAATTACACCAAAACCGAAAGTAAAATAACTTTAGAACATGAGTACAACATACATACATATACTCACGGCTGTAAATCCCTAGAAGGGGTAGCCAGAGCTAAGGAACTAAAAGTTCCTCACCCACTTTTGGAAAGTTGAGTGGGGAAAAGATGGTAAAATTAAGGTTGTTGGTGATGGGTCTCAAACCACATCGCCCAAAAATCTCTTAATAGCCCCAATACCGTTAGTCGCCTCTTTAGTACACCCACCGGAAGAAATGGAGTAGTGCTATTCTAAGCCGACACTACACAGCGAATGAATGAATGAGTACAACTTGAAAAATATGTACGTACGAGTATATGTCGCAGTCAACCGGTTAAATCACGAAATTCATTGAATGCCCAGTACTTTCATAGATTGCCGATACAACGATAGTAGAAATAATTTAGAAATATAACTTGTTAAAAGTGTAACTTTTTTGGGCATAACGGTTGATTATAAATTGCAATGGGGTTGCAATGGTAAACTTTCTAAAAGGCTAAGCTCAGCAGCTATGCAGTACCCATACTTAAGAATACGGAAATTTGTTGTCAATATTTTAGTACAGAAAAAATATTGTAAAATAAAGGATTGTTCATGATCCCGCCATATCACATCGCCCCAAAAACCAAGAAACATATAGAATAGTGGTATTAAGCCACTTACATTTCACAACTTATAAATACGCTCTAAAATGTAAAAGTAATTACGATTTCCCGCCAACTTGGATCCGACGAGCGGCGAATGGAAACTTGCAACCACGTCACCACTCAATCGTACGATTACCAAAAGTTACGGGTCAATTACAATTATTATTATTTAAAAACGTTTATCATTGCGTGATTGTGATTTACGAGTTGAGTGAACTGTCAACGAGATCAACTTGCGGTTTCAGAATTGAAAATCAGCTATTTTGCGTCGATGACTCCGATAACCTTTCGAACCCTGCTGAGGACGAATCTAAATACAATCACGATATATTTCCTTACTAGGAAAATTTCATTTCCTACATATTTTGTTTTTTTCTTTGTTTTAATTTAAAGCTCCATTGAATAGACGAAAACAATTAAAAACACTAAACAAAAAATATCAAGAGAAAATACCAGAATGCACTTTTTATTCGCTGTTTAGTGTTGGCTTAAAATAGCACTAACACATGTTATTTGAATATTTTTGTTCATGAAAACCTCATGTGGGGATTATTACTAATAAATAAAGAATAAATAAACGAACGAAAAAATTCGACACAGGCGGGAATCGAACTTGGGTATACGCCCCCGTCGCTCTGCCAATTGAGCTACCGTGTCAATGGCTGCCAGTGCGATACCGTGTCAATGAGGTTCGATCCAGCCTGTTTCGAAATTGTTCTTTCCTTTATTTATCCTTGATTTATTACTAACACATGTTTTCTGCAGGTGTCGCTAGAAAAAGGGTTTACCTTTAGGTAGACTTAGAATTTTCGGTTGTCAAATGATTGTTCTGCGATGTCAAATGATGGTTGAATATCCTTCACACCATTCTTTATTTGAAATGATGGCCATCTAGTCCGGTCAATTTATACATTCAAGGTTACATAAATTCATAAGAAGCTGAAAATTGGCACAATTGTTCAAAACATGATTATAAATGAAACCTCAAAAGTCCCCATCGTTTCGAGGTGTGCTAAAAATTTTACACGAGGTCAAAGGTAAAAAAAAATGAGTTTTTGCGATTTTAAGCGAAACGGTGAGTTTTTTTGCAAAATCACCCCAGTACAAAATTGTAGATCAGAAAATACTGTACAAAAAAGATATCAATATTTTTTTTCCTCAAAGCCACCATTTTGAAGATATAACGCGTTGAAGAGTTCGATCATTGGTAATCTTCATACTTTGCCCACGTTTCCACGCCACCTATGAGGTAGTGTACTTAGCGCGTTTTATTTTAACGTGGTATCTCCTGTAGGCCTATTCCACGGGTCTGCAGTGATTTTATTTGTTTTAAAACTATTGTAAAATATTATTGTACATATCGGTTGGTTAAAATAATGGCGGTGTAATTGAAAATGAAATGATTAATATTCCTCGTCTGATTCGTAATTTTCCAGGATTAGTGTTTCTTGTTCTTCGTCTTCTTCTTGTTCTTCTTCCTGTTCTTCTTCTTCTTCTTCTTCTATTTCACAGATCAACTGTCCCACTAGCGATTCCCCATTGGTATCATATGAGTCTTCTAGATTAGCTGACTCAACATTAGAGCACGATCGGCCTTGGCAGTTTGTGCATGCCAGGGAACAAAACAGTCCAACTTTTCTGCATCCATATTTAGCATTACAACCTATTTTACAGCTGCAAAATATTGAGTTGAGAAGTTTCTCAGGTGCTGGTGGAAGTAAAGTTAGAACTGGCTCTAATGTATTGTCGACCAACTTCCAACCCCAGTCTTTAGGGTCCAGCTGATTACCAAGCCACACTTGAACTTGGTAATATACCCGAAATAAATGTTGGTGAGCAGCAACTGAGGTGAGGTTGGAGGTAAAGAAGCTAGTTTATAACACCTTATAAGTGATGTTCATACGTGGCGTACATGTGCAAAGTATGAAGATTACCAATGATGGAACTTTTCAACGCGTTATATCTTCAAAATGGTGGCTTTTAGGAAAAAAATATAGATATCTTTTTTGTAGAGAATTTTCTGATCTACAATTTTGTACTGGGGTAATTTTGCGAAAAAACTCACCGTTTCGCTTAAAATCGCAAAAACCTATTTTTTTTTACCTTTGACCTCGTGTAAAATTTTTAGCACACCTCGGAACGATGGGGACTTTTGAGGTTTCATTTATAATCATGTTTTGAACAATTGTGCCAATTTTCAGCTTCTTATGAATTTATGTAACCTTCCTCCTTATTTTAGGCCTAAATTGACCGGACTAATCCTTTGTCTGTATTTTCTTCATTCAACTTCCAGAACTGGCTGAGATATTTCTGATTCTGAGCCTAGAGAGCTTGACAAATCACTCGAGAGCGGTGAGTGAGGATATTGTGTATATGAAACTAAAAAAAAGCGGCCAAGAGCGAGACGGACTCGCTAATGAAGGGTTCCGTAGCAGCACTAGCAGCAGGTAGGTAACATAGTAATATACAAGTTCAAAATGTTATTTACTTATCACTATAAGACTTTACTATAAGAAAACAATGGTTCACGTTTTATGCGTAAGGCCTGTGATAGTAAAAATTTTGTTATATATTTCAGTGAAATTAATAAATTAGGTAAGTAATTTGATTTATGACGTTTAAAAATAGAACTACTGGCTAGATCTCATTCAAACCAATTTTCGTTAGTAGTTTGTATAGTAATACACATCATACATTTTTTTCAGTTATATCATGCCCATATTTTAGAAGTTACGGGGGGGGACACACATTTTACCACTTTGGAAAAGTCTCTCGAGCAAACTATTCAGTTTTGAAAAAAATGATATAAGAAACCTCAACAGCATTTTCAAATACCTTTTGATAGATACCCCCACACGTATACGTTTGATGAAAAAAAAATTTGAGTTTCAGTTCTATTTATCCCGGATTTCGCAAGGGTTCCCACAGGAGCCTCAAAAAAACATAACTTTTATATGGCTCCCCATATTTACACGATTCATTTTTTCTTCTTCTTTCTTAGTCTTTTTGGAGAAAATAAGGGTTTCATCCGTTTTCATCAAAATAAATGTTCATTTGTTTGTTATTGTTTGTTTGTCATTTATAACTCAAATTTTTAACTATTTTTAAACTAATATGGCCATAGATGTATTATGCTTAAGGATACTACACTACGGATGGGCCCTGTGGTACTATCATGAAGCTACTAACTAAACAGGAGAGAGTACTCACAAAAATATGGTAAACAAAAATGCAATTTATTACCATGCAATAAAGTTAATTATCTTTTAAAGACTGTCAAGCAGAGAAACGTCCTAGAACGAGAGCCGTGTGAGAGAGAAGTGTGTCCCGCTCGCACGGTTGCCAGTCGAGATTAAGTTCAAAGAAAAACAAATTAAACTTATTTATAGGGAGTATTTTATAAAAAGCAGGTTATAAACTGTTCCTTTTTTGTATTTTATTTTAATTATTATTGTCGCCTATCGATTTGGAGATAAATAATTGGTTAAGTTTGGCAAAAGGGATATTAATATTTGTCACGGGTATCCCCATCGAAACAAGATAAATGTGGTGTCCACAATTTATCATCTGTTTGAGTGTTTTGGAGCTTTTATCATTTAATAGTGATAAATATGGGTTCATGTTATGGAACAATAAATAAAATAACCTGTATCATCTCGAACTTTACCACATGAATGCATTAAACGATTTGAATTTGGTTTTGCTCAAAAAGTGGCTGAGGAAATTTTAATTCTCAAGCACTGGCTACCCATTCTTTTATAATCTATTAATTAAGAATAAATATGTATAAAAAACACGTTGATTTACCAAAAACAATGTATACATGTAAATATAAGTGTTTTTATAATATATTTTTTTATAATGTATGTATGTAAATATAACTAATAAATAAAGGAAAGAAAAATTTCGACACAGGTGGGGATCGAACCCGCGACCTCGGGTATACGCCCCCGTCGCTCTGCCAATTGAGCTACCGTGTCAAAGGCTGCATCAGGTCCCCACATGAGGTTTTCATGAACAAAAACATTCAAAATATGGAAATATAAGTGTTTTTGTATCCTTTAGAGGAACTCTTATTAAAACACCAACAGATGGTCACCCTACTTAAAACGAGACACAGTTAGCTAGTTAGCCATCCTTTTTCAGGACAATTTAGGTCGCCAGCGCGCGTTCCTGTTTAAATAATACTTCCATGGGTACTATATCTAAATAACGTTATGCAAATAATAATCATATCGCAACAGAAATATTCCATATGCCGTTTTCTCTTTCTAACCTTCCGAGTTTAATATTTTGAAAAAGAGAACAATACATGTTTACTTCTTGTTGTTTATGGCAAAATTTCGTCAAGACGTCAGTGTTGCCAACGTAGGCGATTTTTCGCCATTTAGGCTACTCAGATTGGAAAACGGCGACCAAAAACATGTTGGCACTACTGTGAAAATATCACAGGTGGTGTTGCAAAAACTTAAATTCGAATCATCCGAATATTCGAATCAGTATGTTGATTAGAACTAGTCGAATCAGGTTACTTAATCTGTAGGAGTAAAAACAAAACAGGGCAAGAACAGAAATTGCTCGCAGCAGATCAAGCAGAATAATGTTTTAGAGTCTGGCTAATGAGTCTTTGGACACGCCAATTTAAAATCTTTTCTTTCTTTAACTTTAAAACACAGTTTTGATACTTTTATTTTGTATAAATAACTTCAGACTCTAGTTCAAAAGACTTGTTGTTTAAGTGTTAAGTACTGATTTTATTGTATGTACAGGAAGTTATAATATAAATACATGAGTAAATAGTTAAAAAAGTGGTTTTTCTATTAGTTTCAGGTTTGGGCTACTTTAGGCTACTCAAGCTTTGAAAATTGGGCGACATACCGTCTTGACTTGTTGGCAACACTGCAAGACGTTACGACTATGATAGCGCGTACCCAGATCGGCCATCTTAATTGCCATTTGATCTGTGAAGTTGCTTTGTAAACAAAAGTGTTAATTGTGTTTATTGTGTTTTGAACATTAATTAATCAAGTTTTGGACCATAAAATTACATGGGTAATAAAAATGCACAATGCCCTGTTGCTTTGTTAAAGATTGTGGCGCCCGTAATAGCGAAAATCAGCCTCAATTATCTTTGCACAAGTAAGTAATTATTTTCTTTGTTTTCACTTCGGTCAAGAGTATTTTTTTGGTGTATTTCTTGTTTCCTCGATGTGATCAGAGGAAACTTCATGATCATTGAAATATTTTCGCCATAAAAGGCTTAGTTTTTATGATTTCTTCCAAAATTATTTCCTCTCATTGTTTACCTAGTGATGTAAAACACTGATCATTTAGTATTATCGATGTTTAAGTACTATCGGATTTGGTTTAAGTTGGTTGGTTGGTTAACATATTAAAAATCTAAATGCCTTCCAAAATGTAGGTAACATTATTTTTATAGTTAACACTTTTCTTCACATTTGTTACTTATGAGGCGGTTACTGAATACGAAATTTAAATAATTTCAGGTTTCCTACAAGTGAAGCACGGAGAAGAAAGTGACTTGATGGTATTGGCTTTGAAAACATCAACCATCGGCATAAAAATTGGCATTGCATTTTTAAAAAATGGTATGGTTTATCATAAAAAAATTACGAACGAAAAGGATTCATTCAGAACGTGTTATAACAAATTGACGTTATATAAAAATGAATAAATGTGACATTTTTAATTTAAATACGTTGTTTTCTTATTATTTGTATATTATTTTTTTATTGTTTTTTTAGTATATGTACGATCTTACAATATAAGTCAAGCACAGCATCAATAATTTGTTGTACGTGTACGACAACTGTGTAGTGTCGGCTTAGAATAACACTACCCCATTTCTTCCGGTGGGTGTACGTAAGAGGCGACTAACGAACTTTTAACGGCGTTATAAGGGATTTTTGGGCGATGCGGTTGGACACCCATCACCAACAACCTTTATTTTACTAACTTTTCCCCACCCAACTTTCCAAAGGTGGCTGAGAAATTTGTCATTCCTTAGCTCTGGCTACCTCATCTAGGGATTTATAGCCGTTAGTAAGTATATGTAATGTGTACGACAACCGATTAAAAGTCCGAGTTAAACCGATTTAGCATATGGCACCCCTTATTAATCTCACTGAACCACTGATCGATGCACTGCAAGTTAAAAAACTTACCCCACGCCGAAAATCATAATAAATTATCGCTCGAAATTGTTCATGACTTAAATCCATGGTGATGTGTGATCCATGGTGGCGAAACGAAGGTTTAAAACTGGTGTTAAAATATCTAGATCTAAATTAAAAGTATATGCCCACTGTTGTTATAAATTATTTGTACATAAACATGTTGGGAAGTTTATCGATATTTTTCTATTTTGATTCTTTCATGATACAACCCTAGGTCAGCCATTTTAAGTGCCAATAGGCCACGCCCCCTGCTACGCTCCGAGAGTGTTTAGGGCCGATCCCTAGTGTAGAGTATCCTTGATTATGCTATACTTACGCATAATTTAATGTTCTGTTTCAGCCTCAGAATGCATAGTTTGTAAATAATAGCACATATCTCAATTTTAATTTAGTACCGCCATCTATGACTGATTGGCTGCAATCTCTCACACATCACCAACGCTTAGTGTAGGGGGCAGCACCGGGCCGAAACCACAACGCCAAACTGCTATCTATACTTACTAAAGATATTCTCATTATTGAACATTGTAACTTGCTACAAAATTGTTTTGAACAAAATTGATTCTTATGAACAATGAAAAAGGTTTTTCGGAACTCACCCCCTAAGGTATTGAAATATAGTATACAGATTTTTGACATTTCTGCATCTGGAAATTTGAATTTTTATGCGACTGACTGATATAACAACTACAAAAAGAAATATATGAAATTCATCCATCTCATTCATATCAACTAACGGCTATAAATCCCAAAAAAGAGTAGCCACAGCTTCAGAGATAGTAATTCTTTATCTACTCTTGGAAGTTGAATGGGGGCAAGGTAGTCAAATGGGCCTCCAACTGCATCGCCCTATAATCACTTAAAAAGCCTCAATGTTCCTTATATCTATTACAACGCCCGCGGGAATATAAATAAAAAAAACAGAACTTAAGATAGTGTTTTTGTATTTAGGATGTAAACCGGATGCAAAAAATGTAGTCCACGCGGACGTAATCGCGGGCAAAAGGCTAGTAATATAATAATATTATAAATTGTGCACATCTTATGTTGCAGGTTTCAAAGGACCCCGCACAAAATGTTATAAAAAGCCTTTTAGTCAAATTGGCTGAAATTTTGTGGAAACATAGTTTCTTATACTTGAATTAACTGTGTGAAGTTACAGCGTCAATTAATGACTAGTTTTTAAAATATAGCTGTTTGAATATTGCATCTAGATAGTATATGTTGATGATATTATCACTTACGTATGAAGTTTACAAACAAACGCATAAGTTTCCAACTGGTCAATTATCCTCAAAATACTATTTTAACAATAATTAACCAGTTGAATCGGCTTGTAAATATTGCGGCTGTCCCAAAAAGTAAAGCAGTATGGCACAGTAACCATTTTTTTCAGGAGAGCGAAAAAACATATTTTTGGTGAGCCTTACAAAATTTAACAATAATCGATTAATATAAGTATTGGGTGTCATGGATACTATGATTGCGCATTTATTTGTATTTAAAAGAAGTAGATTAACTGATTCGTGCATGTTTTACGGCACTAAATAATTTAAAATTTGTTTTCATGATTTATTTAGCTCTGGATTACCATATAAAAACACAGCAACGTACCTTGTTCTATTGTAATTTTAGGTTATTTACTAAAGCAGAGAATAAATAACCACTATAAAACACAGTAAATACCAAAATAATTGGACTTAAACTTTTTCAAATTGCGGTACGGTCAGTAACATAGTCACTTCACCCCATATCTTTAAATGCTAAAACTAACTGAAAAATTTTCAAAGGGTCTCCATTGAGTTGTTGTCACCTCTACTTTTTTGGCCAATCAAATTAAGCATTGGGTTTCCACACTCTTGATTTTCGATTTAATTTTTAATTATTATTTATTATAAAAACACAATAATGCTTAACAGCTATGGCCAACACGCAATTATTGTTAGGTGGTACAAAAAAAATATATATACGAAATAGAATTTAACATTCACAAGAAATATAACTAACTTAATTAAAATTTCACATTTACAACAAATAGAATTAAAATTACACTAAATCAAATAATAATAAAATACAACAAACAATTAAAATTAAACAGAATTAAAATTTAAATAAATTGAGATCATATTAAACAATAGAAAATAACATACATATATCTAGGAACTAAGTACCACTTTACACAGCTTAATAAGATTAGGTAACGTAGTGTGATGTATGTCGGCATCCTGACATCGCTCTAAAAAGTTATTGATGTGACAAATAGCCCTGACAGTGGGGGCATTCTGTCCACGTACTGTGGTGACCTCAACTACGGGTGCGAGGGCGGGCGGGTGCGCGCAGGCACAGCCCCACGCCGCTCAGCGCCGCCCGCCGGGTTGTCCACGCCGCCCCGCAGCAGGCGCAGGTAGTGCACCACAGCGATTGACATTGCAACATAATATTTTTAAGTCTCCGAAATCAGAAACTGATTGCTTTGTAGCAAATTTTGTTTAATGTTACCGTGAACGGAATCATCACTCATATGAGTGTGACCGTTTGTTCGATAGCAGCAATCAAAATTATTCTATTCCGCACCATTCTATTTATAAAACAGTAAATTACGCTTGCAAAAATAATTACATCCAGTCAAAACGTGCTCTAGAGCCGATGCGACGAACGGCGACAAGCAGTTACCGCGTCCCCCGATGAACCTGTAGCCACCTCCAACGAATGCCGTGCGGAATCCGTTTCGCGCCAAATAAAAAGTTCGTGAAATTTAGGTTTAAATGTTGACGGGCATGTGCTTTACAGTTAAATTTGTAAGCATCATCATCGTTTTTCAAGCATAATCCCCATATAGGAAACCCAGCAAGTCTCATTCACAATCAATAAAAAACAGTAAGACTCGAGACTTACTCTGTATAATTGTGGTTACTGTTCCTTGCTGCGTTTAGTTTTTGGGAATCGCTTTTTCGCAAGTGGACTTGCTGTGTTTTTCATTTTTTTATCTCGAAAACTAGAGCCTCTTTTGATGAACGGGTCTTTGCATCTTGTAGGGACTGGCTTTATTTGTAGAGTGATGTTGATACCTAGATTTTGAGGACCATGTGCCATACTGCTTTTCTTTTTGGGACAGCCGATTGGTTCAAGCATCATTTGAAGGTCAAAGCGTCTTCACGTTGACGACAGCCGTGGCTGAGTGTATAGGTGTCTAGCTTCTCGGTCCGGAGGTTGCGGGTTCGATCCCCGCTTAGGGGTACGTTCATGTGATGGGTTATATATATATATATATATATTTATATCAGTGTTATATAATATTAAAGCAGCCGTGATAGCCCAGTGGGTAGAACACTCGGTTATCGTGCAAACGACCAATTTGTCTTTTCTAAAGACATATGTGTGGTTAATTTATCATGGTTGTTAACGGTGAGGGAAAAAATCGTGAGGAAACCCACATGGCTGAGTCGTACTTAGTCATGTGACAGTGTATTCGTACAAAACGGCGATAGGCCTGCCCCCTATCACGTGAGTACACTGTTCAAGCAAAACGTGGGTACTCTGAACACCAGGTGACAAAGTCACGTGATGTTCAGAAGTATTAGTACCTCTGCCAACCCCTTCGCGGATATTCGGCGTGAACGTTAATGTTATGTTAATGTTAATGTTATAATATTAAATATCTCGATGAGTTAGTATTCCATAATACAAGTTACACTTAGTTTGGTCAGATTGATCTGTGTATAATATATCCGTATATATTAATTATTTATTTATTTCTTTTTCACCTTAAGTGGATGAGAGACAAACCGCAACGTTTCGACGGCAAACTGTACTAGGTACTTAGGCCTTGCATTAAGTATTGGTTGAAGCATCTTTAATGATGGATACTTGAACTTCACATCTTTTTAATATCGGGCATACCTCAAAAACCACAAGGTTGCAGTCACATGACCACATGTACGGAGGGTACTTGCTCCATTTTTGCGCGTGGAATAATAAGTTTAATAACCGAAGATTGGATCTTCACCACTTTCGTTATCATTGTTCTTCATCAATCCATAAATAATAAACTGTTGTGTTTCGGTGTTTTAATGTAGCCCTTGTCCTTGTTAATCCAAACTCATTGAAGTTTCGATCTATTTCATAAACGCGTTTATCCCTGTCTTCCAATACTAAATCTCTAATATGACTAAATGAATTTGTGCGACTGTTACTGTAGTCCACCGCGCTCTTCTTTGGTTAAAATTTTCAGTTCTACTTGTGCCAGTACAACAACTCCATAGTATAGCTCGAACTATTTGAAGAAATCTGTTTAAATTCGGAACATGGTATGTCGAAATGACTCTCCCAAAGAACTTAAAACAATTTAAATGTCTGTAACGAGCTTCCATTACTCATCGCGTTTTTGTAATAATCCGTGTATTATTTGCCTCCTCCTTCCTTCTGATTTGACTTTGAGCAGGTCTTAGAGCAGGTGGCATTAATAGTTGGACACCAATGTGCTGTTTATCTGGTATGGCATTCCTGTAGCCACGATTTAATGCAGTATAAGTAGCACAGGTTACCGTCAAAACGTTGGGGTTGTTTCTTACCCACTCTCATGCACCTGAGCGGAGAAAGAAAAAAAAACAACGTGAAGACGCTCTAACCTTTAAATGATGCTTGGACCAATATTTCGAAGCCCTTTCAACTGGTTAATTATTGTTTAAATAGTAATTTAAGAATAATTTACCAGTTGGAAACTTATGTGTTTGTTTGTAAACTTCATACGTAAGTGATAATATCATCAACATATACTATCTAGAAGCAATATTCAAACAGGTGTATTTAAAAACTAGTCATTAATTGACGCTGCTACTTCACACAATTAATTCAAGTATAATAAACTATGTTTTAACAAAACTTCAGCCAATTTGACCGAAAGGCTTTTTTCAAACATTTTGTGCGGGGTCCTATTTGATAACATCCCTGACACTTTGGTTAGGACACAATCACATGTGGTAAAACAACACGAATAAAACACATGAAAAAATAAAATATTTTTCTTATAACGAAAATAATAATTTATAATGTTCATGAACAGTGGCGGATTTACCAGCAGGCTGAGTAGGCTTGAGCCTAGGGCGGCAGATTTTCGGGGCGGCAAATTTGGGGACCGATTTTTTTAATTTTTTTTACACGTAGAAATTAAAAATATTTCTGTACGACGGTTTTCTGTATTCTGTTTTCTGATGTCTTACAGATAGAAGTCTGCAACAAATTTTGCCGACGACTTTCCTTCCTCACTTGTCATTTGTCATTGTACGTTCCGTGAATCCATTTAGCAATCTTCCATATTCTAGAGCAAACAGCTAGTTCGCCGCCCCCAACCAGTAATCGGTCTTTGCGCCCTCTCCATATTTTGAATGAGTGTAAAGAGCGAAATTATAGAAAATGGATTTCTCTCTTCCTACTATCAACCGATATATGCCAATCCTACTATTGGTTGGAGGCTGTGAACTGCATGGTTTATGTATAATTCAGTGATTTTATTTTGAATATAGTAAATAATTTTACCGATTTTATTCTAAAAAAAACCTTGAGCAGCGATTGCAAAATAGTCTGAATTCAAAAAAATATTTTTCCCCGAATGCGTTTTTTTTTTTAATGCTACAATGTCATCAATGACGTCAATGTTGACAATGTTGCACGTGGTCGTGACAAGGTCCATTCTCCTAATTCTCCATTCCAATAACCGCGTGGGTTACCCTGGTTACACGAACAAATCGAGGCGAAAAACGAAAACAACATCGAAACAAAAGAAAATAAGGCACGAAACTACAAAACGAAAACAAAGCCTGCAGAACGTTTATCCGAACTTGGACATAGCCCTTCGTATGGCCTTATGTACACCAGCTACGAATTGTTCGGGCGAGAGAAGTTTTTCTTGTCTCAAAAGGGTCAAAAATTATTTGAGATCGACCTTGAGCCAAGAAAAATTAAACGCTTTAGCTCTTTTGTGTATAGCGTCAGAATTGATGAACACGATTACGTACGACGATATCATCGATGATTTTGCCAACAAAAAATCGCGTAAAAAGGTATTGTAACGATTGGTAACGAACGTTTACAAATTGACGGAATTATTTATTTTTAACTGTTTGTAAACTCAATAAAGATTATTTATTCTGTTTATTCACGTTTACCAATTGGGTGAGTAGCATGCATTACCCCGCCTTATAAATCTCACATTCTTGAGCTTCGATTAGCTCAAAAATAAACCAAAAAAATATTTTACGTGCAATTCCAACGAAATTGTTGAATTTTAAAAATAATCTAGGACATGACAGTTTGACAATTGTGGAGACAAGGGCGGCAAAAGCTTCACAGCCTATACCCTGAAAATTTGTAAATCCGCCACTATTCATGAAGCAACTAATTTAGTATGATTAAGGGTATTGGGGGTTTTTAAGTGATTTGATGGTCGGAGACCCACCCAACGACCTTTATATTATAATATTTTGCTCACTCAACTTCCAAATGGCTGAAGAATTTATTTTTATGGAGCTCTGTAAGAGCTCTGTCCATCCACCTCTTCTAGGGAATTATAGCCGTCAGATTCTGCACGTATGAAACAACATCTCAAACAACTATACCAAAAATGGTACGAAAGATTTGCGATCAAGGATACTCTACACTATGGATCGGCCCTAAACACTCTCAGAGCGTAGCAGGGGGCGTGGCCTATTGGCACTTAAAATGGCTGACCTAGGGTTGTGTCATGCAAGAATCAGAATAGAAAAATATCGATAAATTTGCCAACATCTTTATGTGGAAATAATTTATTTCAACAGTAGGCAAATACTTTTAATTTAGATCTAGATATTTTAACACCAGTTTTAAACCTTCGTTTCGCCACCATGGGTCACACATCACCATGGATTTAACTCATGAACATTTTCGAGCGATAATTTATTATGATTTTCGGCGTGGGGTAAGTTAAAAGCAGTGCATCGATCAGTGATTCAGTGAGATTAATCATGGGTGTCATATGCTCAAGGACAACTTTAAATCGATTGTCGCACACATTACATATACTTACTTACGGGTATAAATCCCTAGATGGGGTACCCAGAGCTAAGGAATGACAAATTCCTCAGCCACCTTTGGGAAGTTGAGTGAGGAAAAGTTGGTAAAATAAAGGTTGGTGATGGGTGTCCAACCGCATCGCCCAAAATTCCCTTAAAACGCCGTTAAAAGTCCGTTAGTCGCCTCTTACGTACACCCACCGGCAGAAATGGAGTAGTGCTATTCTAAGCCGACACTACACAGTTGTCGTACACGTTCAACAAAATATTGATGCTGTGCTTGACTTATATTGCCAGATCGTACATATAAATACGAAAAAAACAACGTATTTAAATTTAAAATGTCACATTTATTCATTTTTAAATAACGTCAATTTGTTTTAACACGTTCTGAATGAAACCTTTTCATTCGTGATTTTTTATGATAAACCATACCATTTTTTTAAAATGCAATGCCAATTTTATGCCGATGGTTGTTGTTTATAAAGCCAATACCATCAAGCCACTTTCTTCTCCACGCTTCACTTTTAGGAAACCTGAAATTATTTAATTTTAGTAATCAAAATCAATAACCACCTCAAAGTAACAAATGTGAAGAAAAGTGTAATCTATAAAAATAATGTTACCTATATTTTGGAAGGCATTTAGATTTTTAATAGGTTAACCAACCAACCAACTAAAACCGAATCTGATAGTACTTAAACATCGATAATACTAAATGATCAGTGTTTCACATCACTAGGTAAACAATGAGAGGAAATAATTTTGGAAGAAATCATGAAAACTAAGCCTTTTATGGCGAAAATATTACAATGATCATGAAGTTTCCTCTGATCCATCGAGGAAGCATGAAATACACCAAAAAAATACTCTTGACCGAAGTGAAAACAATGAAAATAATTACTTACTTGTGGAAAGTTAATTGAGGCTGATTTTCGCTATTACGGGCGCCACAATCTTTGACAGAGCAACAGGGCATTGTGCATTTATATTACCCATGTAATTTTATATTCCAAAACTTGATTAATCAATGTCCAAAACACAATAAACACAATCAACACTTTTGTTTACAAAGCAACTTGACAGATCAAATGGCGACTAAGATGCCGATCTTGGTACGCGCTATCATAATCGTAACGTCTTGACGAAATTTTGCCATAAACAACAAGAAGTAAACATGTATTGTTCTCTTTTTCAAAAGATTAAACTCGGAAGGTTAGAAAGAGAAAACGGCATATGGAATATTTCTGTTGCGATATTATTATTATTTGCATAACGTTATTTATATATAGTACCACAGGGCCCATCCGTAGTGTAGTAGAGTATCCTTGTTTGCGATACACCACATTAGGGATGAGTCGTCGACGTATTTTTCATCAACGAGACTAGACCGTTAAATGTCGTTCATCAACTAGTCGATCAACTAGTTAAAATCTTCGACTAGTCGATGTGTAAACTGAAACGAATTGTCAACGATTGACACTGTCGACCGACGCGCGACGGTATTGGTAATCGAACGTTCGTTGCAATTAATTGTTAAATAATTAATAAATCTTCCCTTCATACTTTTCCAGGCTTAGGATTAGGACTGGCTGAATTGATTGATTAAAAACAAACAAAATAATTCAAATTCATTCAACAGAGTTCACGCGTGTTACGCACTATCTCTTTCACGCTCCTTTCTCTTTCCTTTCTTTCTTTCTGACTAACAAAACATATCGAAACATTATCGCACTTGCTACTAAAGCTTTAGAGTTGAAATTTGTAAGACCGTCGCGTCGCAAGTTGATACAAACGTGTCGACTCTTTCGTTTAGCCGTCTACCAGTGGACTATTATACGGCCACGATGAAGAGTTAACAGTCGCGTCGCAAGTTGTACGAACGTTTCGACTCTTTTGTTTAGCCGTTGAATTCAACTAGTGCATTGGTAAGCGATGGACTAGTCGAATCGTTGAATGTAAGTACTATCGAAGACGGTCGCTCATTACCAATTTCAAACTATTATCCCTTGCAGCCAGCTTAAACCAGATGCGCCGCCCACTTTTACTAATACAATAGATGTCCTTTAACAATTATTTTTTTGACTTCGTTAACGCATTTCTGTGCAGATCATTTGTTTGCTACCAGACTTTTGAGCAGCTCCTATTTTAAATACTACGCTGTAAACTTAAACAGATGTCCATTATTATTATATGGACACAAGTTGCCTCCAAAACACGACGATGAACTTCGAAGATATCTCTCAAATAATTGCCGCTTGTTTGTATTTCGTTGTTATGTTAACCACTATTTAATTATTTCTCCAAACTTGACTTGCTGATCGTGGTGATAGTGGGAAGACAATCGTGTTCGGATGTTTGGGGGTCTATGAGATACAGTGGATATCTTTTGGCTGATGATGATAAAATAGTTCAGAGCTGATTGAGCAGTCTATTGTGATTCCTTGGAGATCAAATAATGTCATGATTAATATGTGTTTGCGTTACTTTTTTATTAAACCTTAGTTTACTCGAAGAAATAATGTTTTCGTAATCACAAATTTTAGTATAATTACTCACATTTCGACCTTTATTATAAGTAACAGCACCCTGATTCTAAAAAGGCCCTCATAAAAACTTTCAAAATAAAATAAACAAACAAATTCTCAATGACTTGCACTTGCATGATTATTTCAACATTCTGCGTAAATAGCTCTAAGGGACAAACCATTAATTTTGTCTTAGAAAAGAACCAATGCTATTGGTCAGTTTTCACAATAGATTTGGTCCGGACTTTAACATGTGCAAACAAATTTGATCTTTGTGGTGGTAAAGAGCTCCTGTTGTCGATAGTACATAGACGGTTAATTTAACTAGTCCGTTGTATCAACGCCCCATCCCTACACCACATAATAAACAGAACAAAGGACATGCTACAACATGAAAGACGAATGTGCTACAAAATTATGGCTTTCTTATACAGAAAATATAAATCCCAAATAACCAAGCAGAATTAATTGATCTGAAAACGGTATTATATTTGTTTGTTATTACGGGATCACTTGTGCTCTAAATTAAAGAAAGAAAATAATTATTCGTTGCCTACAATAATACAACAATTAAAATACAAAAACAAATAAAAAGAATAGAAAACTAGTATACAAGCATAACAAGATACAAAATAAATAAAAAAAGTCTGGCAACGAAAGGGTTGCTTACTCAACGTTTTGTTGCGAGTGTAACCTCACAACACAGATTTTCAGTTTATTCTTTTAAAAGCCTTGTAATGTTTGAATAACGCTCTGCTTTTCTACACACAAAATGAACGATTAAATATTTTTAACACGAAATATATAATATGACGACAATTAAATGTCTGTTGCATCATTTTTCACGTTTTTAGACAAACGATAAAACGTTCTCTTAAAAAACTTTAATTTATTGTTTTGACTTCTTTATCCCAATTAAAAATAACAACTTTTTTATAGATAGTACAATCATATAATCATATTTATGTGTCTTGATTTCAAACGCGCACATTTCGAAGTATTGAGCGATAGTATAATATTGACTTTTCTTATGAAAAAAGAAGATTTATACGTGAAATAATTTTTTCTAGAATAACAATATCTGCATGGCTAGTACGAGCGATCTTTTAACTAGATATCGCGTGGTATAAAAGAACCATCTCTTACGCACTTACTTTGAATCAAATACTGTCAACTCATTCTAATCGATATGGTGACGATAAAATAGCGCTCGTGCTAGGCATCCTGCCCGGCTAGTACGAGCGGTGTTTAAACTAGTTATCGCGTGGGATAAAGCAGCCATCTCTTACGCATTTACTTAGTATCGTATACTGCCATCTCATTCTAACCGTTGCAGTTAAAGCACATTGGTAAAACATTGTTTACTTAGATTTATCTTATTAAATTTCTATATAGACAGTCTTAAGTACATACATACATATACTCACGGCTATAAATCCCTAGAAGGGGTAGCCAGAGCTAAGGAACTAGAAGTTCCTCAGCCACTTTTGGAAAGTTGAGTGGGGAAAAGATGGCAAAATAAAGGTTGTTTGTGGTGGGTCTTAAGTCTCACAGATAATTTCTTATTTGAATTATTTCTTAGATTAATTAAACAGGTTTATTTTAACTTGGTGATATTTGGTTTTAAATCGGAAACTAAAAGTGGGATATATTTTTTAATAGTTCTAATTTACTAGCTACTGACGTAAAAAAACTACATGAAAGATTTTTATTTTGAAAATTGTTCAAGATATTTTTGATGGTGTAGCTAAGAATAGTATCACTACATTTCTTCATATGTAGCACGAGGTGCCGAAGGGTTTTCAGACTCATCACAAAAAAATCGTATTTTACTATGTATGTCCCACAGCATAGCCAAACTTTGTCTCAGAATCGTCATTTGAGAAACTCAGTGTTTTACTATCCCTTTTTAAATTTGTATATGTAGGCCATGTAGTGCCGGCTCAGAATGTCACTACCCCTTTCTACCCATGGGTATCGTAAGAATCGACTAAGTGTATGGGGTTGTTTGAAGTTATTTTCCGGGCGATGCGGTTGGAGACTCACCACCAATGACACTTTATTTCTACCATCTTGTCCCCTATCAACTTTCAAATGTGGCTGAGGAGCTTCTAGCTCTAAAGCTCTGGCTACCCCTTTTTGGGATTTATGGCTGTGAGTGTTTGTAAGTTAGTTTTAAATTAGTATATACGTATAGGTAGATAAGGTAAATTAAGAAAATTGTTGCATCAAAATGACGCAATCAAAATAAACTTTTGAGTACAGAGAGGTTACGAAATACCAGTCGTTACTTTTTGTGGATTGAGAAGTTTTTTGTCGCGTCTTTATTCGCCGATACCCAACAAAATTATATTTTTATTCAAATAAGGCTGATCCTAAAGGAAGTCCGATAACTCCTATTCCTATTTTCAGGTATATCATATAAAATAACTATACTAACTTACAACATAAAATACAACTCACACTTTCCTAAAGAGCTTATTCCATTACACTTTGTCGTTGCTGAATTCAGACGTCCTTCGAAGTTACTAACGCAGACGCTTGTTATTCCACTACACAAATTTCAGTTTGAACGTTATTCCACTAGTCTGAATTCAGATTCTGTGGCTTTCATACGTCTTTATTCAGACAAATGGAATAAGCTCTTTACTGTTATCTCTTCTCTACTTTAGTCACTATCGCGGCGAATAAAGGAATATGCAAATCATGATTATAAATAGTTAGCATAGTTAGCGTTATCGCAAGCTGCACAACACATATCGAAGTAATCTTAGGAGCACGTGGATGGGTGTGTCTACTGACCCGTGTATCGCGACACATAGAACAACATGACGCCACAGATTACACGTTGACGTGAAGACTTACTAAGAAATGTAGACCGGCGCTCTGATCACGTATCTTTTGCAACCACGATTGTGATTATTCAATTCAATTTTTCTTCAATGGCCTTTGACCGTACCACGATTGTGTCGCAAGTTGCAATATTGTGGTTGTCAAAACTGTCAAATTGCATACAACATACCTGACACTGTGTGACATACTTGACAAAAGAATGACACCAAAATTTCTTGAAAAACAAATTGTTGTCGGTAGTATCAGGTTGGTAACAAATGATAATTTTACGTGATATCGTTAAAACAAAACATCAATGAAAATAACTAACAGCCGTGGCGTGGTTGCTCAGTGAGGAGCACCACCGCCTCTCTTGCATATGAGCGTAAGTTTAATTCCTGCGACGGGTCAAGCCCTATGTGTCTTTTCTAAAGTCATATCTGTGGTTAATTTATCATGGTTGTTAACGGTGAAAACATCGTGATGCAACCCACATGCCAAAGTTGTACTTGTATGACAGTGTATGTGAACAAAAAACGGCAATAGATCTGCTCCCTCTCACATGTGTGCAATGCGTAGGTAATCTGAACACCATCTGAAGTAAATGTCAAGCGTGGATCCAGCTATATGGGCAAAATGGGCTTCCCCACATCGCTAATCAACCTACGACCTCACACTTTTATGGTCTGCTGATACTAATCCTACGGCCGAGAGATTTTTAGGTTCCTATACCCACAACCGTTTTTAAGGGCTGGATACGCCCCTGATAAATGTTGGCGTAAACGTTTGAGATTTGAAATACACGCATAAGCAAATCGTTTAGGTCGATCTTGCCACTCTATTTTTTGCGGGACGTGATATTTTTTAATAACAAAACGGTATCAGGTTGCAAAAAAAGGCTTTATCAAATCATGTCCATCGTATCGAAAGTTGGTATACTTAGATTGCGTGTGTCAACCTGATGTAACATTTCATATACGATTATCATAATTATAACTTATGTACACTTAAATATACGAAAATACAGAATTTTCTAAAATCGTAATTAAATCAATCGGTATCATTGTTCCTTACCAGCTTATGTGAAACAGAATGGAGTATAGCAATAATATATTCATATAATCACGCCATCTTTTCATACATGCACTTTTATTATTACTTTTATATTGCGTCTGTCTAGTGTCGGCTTAGAATAGCACTAACCTCATTTTACGTATGAGGCCACTTAAGGTAAGGGGCTTTTATAGATTTTTTTGGGCAATGTGTTTGGAGACCCATCATCAATGAATTTTTATTTTTACAATCTTCGCCCCAATGAACCCCCAAAAGTGGCTGAGGAACAGATGATTCCGTGGCTCTGGATACCCCGTTTTGGAATACATAGCAAAGAGTAAGGTTAGTTAAGTTATCACATTTCCCTCTCCCTCAAATGTGATTTTAATTTTATCGACATCCACCCTTATTCCCTTTCTTTGTAAAGAGGCCGTGCACTATTCTTAATCTTTGCAACTCTTCCACCGATGATGGAAGCTCAACTATGTAGCTTCCATTCAGAGAAAAATCTGTTAATATTGCTATAATATCTATATAATAATACTGATGTTTGATTTATCAGTGACTGAACTTTATCTGAATCATGTCAATTAAACGGAAAATTTCATATCGTCTAGAAAAATTTAAATACTACGCAGTAAGGAAGAGGACCATATCAATATAATATACTGACGTAAAAAACGGAATATTGTTATTTATTCTGTAAAGACCGGTTGAATGCTGCTTATCCACTACAGCTTTGCGAAGATATTGAAGCGAGGATGAAAAAAATATAGGGTTCAGTTTGGTGTCCCTCAAGCCATAATCCTCAAATTTTAAAACTTCATGAAATTGATTTTGATCAATGCTAAAAAATAGTGCATAAATAGTGCTAAATAGTGCCATAGGCCAGATAAATAGTGCTCTTATGGTTAAAAAGTTATAGCTAAAGTTTATTGAGGATTATGGCTTGAGGTTCAAGCCATAATCTTCATCTCTGCAGCAAACAAACAGTGCGGCCTAGAGTCTAGGTTAAGGTTTCAAAAAATAGTGCATAAATAGTGCTCACGTTATGCCAATTCCCAGAAGGAACCGTTCATTGGTTCCGGAGTTATTAAGGTTTTCTGATGAGGATTATGGCTTTGGTTTTGATAACCTCAAATATCTCCGTAATGTCTGCAGCTATTCGGTTGAACATTATGTCAAAAAATAGTACGGAAATAGTGCTTCCGGACTATAATTATTTCCATCCGATTTATTAAGCCCAAGTATCTAAATAAAAAGCATTAACTTTTACATACATTTCTGTCCAGGTACACTCCAGCAGAAAAGTGATTAGGATTTTTCTTAAAGCAAAAATAAGTATGTAGGTTACATTGCATGTTCATGTTTTAATGAACTCACGATTATTTAAGTAGGTAATTTCTTGTTAGATTATGTAGTAACTCTTACTTGGACTTCCGAACAACGCGACGTTGGCCGCTGCCGACTCGCTCTGCCTGCCATCTTTGACGATCAACGATGAATCATACTATCCTTTTCTCTACTCATACGCAGGCATCGAGTGCGTGGCGAGTGCGACTGAGACGGAGAAAGGGACACTCGATGTGTTTTTTTGTTTCTATCCTGTCCTCTAGATAGCTCACGTTGTTTGTTTTGTTGTCGGTTAGTCGAATCGATGTTACGGTCACGTCGTTACATGTTTTGCTTTAAAAGACAAAGATTGCAGAAAAAATTGGTCGAAGCATTCAGTGTCCATCATCCAACCTCAAGCCATAATCCTCAATAAACATTAGCTATAACTTTTTGACCATAAGAGCACTATTTATCTGGCCTATGGCACTATTTAGCACTATTTATGCACTATTTTTTAGCATTAATCAAAATCAATTTCATGAAGTTTTAAAATTTCAGGATTATGGCTTGAGGGTCACTCACACAGTTTGTATGTGCAATTATAATCTCATATGCTGGCGTGTTCGAAAGTTTGTAAGTATTAATGGTGTGTTAAATAAAAACATAAATTAACTATTTAATATAGGTAAAAAATAACTAGACCACCTTGAAAACGGAAATGAAAATCAAAATTATTGACATGGATGGTGCCATCCATTCTTGTGCAAGTCAAGTCTCATGTTTTTTTTTGAGGTATTCCCCACTGACCAACTAATCCGTACAACTAGTTGTACGGTTAATATAGTATTAGAAAAAAAATACTAAATCGTTCCCCACCGACCAACTGTTTTTTTTTGACAGAAACAAGTAAGTACATGGTGTTTCATATAGGAATGGATTTGTTGTTTGTTGTACCGAATTTCTAAGTTTTTTTACCACTTGATGTTTTTATACTGACGAAAATTTTACAACTACTTACCCACCCTTTATAAAGATTAGTTGGTCCGTGGGTCACTCCAGTAGTCAAATTTAATCATTCCCCTACCGACCAACTATTTAGTTGGTCAGTGGGGAATAGTTTAGTTGGTCGGTTTTGAGTTGTACGGATTTAGTTGGTCGGTGGGGAATATCTCTTTTTTTATGAACTTATAAATAGAAATATATATACATCTAGTCTACGCATCTATAGATACTGCTGTAGCGCAGATATCAGTGGACTCACTCACTCGCGCAGAGTTATATTGATATCTAACATCACATGGCGTTATCATAAAGCAAGACTTTAAAAAAGAAGTAACTGGTACCCAATGGGGTGTACCAATGTATCAGCTGCTGCTGTGTAGTGGCCGATGTATCATTCTTGTATCCACAGTACAAAATTTAATAGTTATACAATAATGACCCAGCCTAAAAACATAAAAGATAAGCAAAATTTTTGATTGGTTTTTCATCGCTTCTTATAGTAATAGCGCACCAGTGGATATTCATCCTTAGGGTGTGTCATATATACCCATCATTAATAATAAAATAATTGATTGTCTGTTTCTAGAAAGGTCTTTAATAACCGCATTATCTGTATAACTCATGAGCAAAGATAAGTGGAACTAAACCAAAACAAATTAAACAATAGATCGGGTCGAGAAATATTCATTATATCAAACATTATTCTCACACTAAAATATCTTTTTATACTAGTTTTAACCGAATACATTATAATCAGGACTGGGGTTTTGTAGATTAGGCGGAACTTCGA
Organism: Bedellia somnulentella; assembly: GCA_963576735.1. Classification (NCBI taxonomy): domain Eukaryota; kingdom Metazoa; phylum Arthropoda; class Insecta; order Lepidoptera; family Bedelliidae; genus Bedellia; species Bedellia somnulentella. Next base: position 16,888,415 of record OY755181.1, on the reverse strand, counting down.
ATCATTCTGTTGATTTTTTCCGCTAATTTAATCATATATAATTACTTCCTACTGTTATTAATCCTAATTATCCGAATCCTAACTTTATACTTTATTTATGTATAAAATTTTATTATGACTTTAATGAGATTAGGATAATAAATAGAAATATGGAATATTTATGAAAACAATATTCTAATTTACTTTATAAAATAAGGGATGGTGCTTCGACTGAGTATACTAGCATAACACTATGGGGTGGAGCTAGTATATTACTTAATACTTTTTTATGGAGAGCTGTAAGAAAACCAAGAGTAAAAAAATATAAAGACCAACCAAATATGTATTTTATGTGGAAGGAAATCCTCTCTTTCTCTTACTCGTGTTTATACTCTTACAACCATACGAATTGAATAATGCAATTCTACTCCGACATTACACAGCTTTACCCAATAAAACTTTACTATTTATTTTGTATGATACTTTATATTGTAGCAATCATTCAGCGTACATACATACATACATATACTCACGGCTATAAATCCCTAGAAGGGGTAGACAGAGCTAACGAATTCGAAATTCCTCAGCCACTTTTGGAAGTTGCGTAGGGAAAAGATGGTAAAATAAAGGTTGTTGGTGATGGGTCTCCAAACGCATCGCCCAAAAATCCCTTAAAAAGCCCCAATACCGTTAGTCGCCTCTTACGTACACCCACCGGAAGAAAAGGGGTAGTGATATTCTAAGCCGACACTACACAGCAATTATCGTACATCTCATATGCTGTTAAGTGGTGACAAAAAAAATCCCTAACCCACCTCTTTCTGTGGGTGTTCGTACAAGGCAACTTAGAGAATTGGGGCTTGAAGAGATTGTTAGGCGATGTAGCTGAAAAGACATAACCAACCGACCTTTATTTTACATTATATTTCCCAAGTCTTCCAACTTCGAACTCAGGAGCTCTGGCTACCACTATTTGGGATAGCCGTGGTATAGTATCTTCATAAGAAGTCGATGTCTGCGTAGACTATTCCCATACCAAACAAAATATATTTTCAGTACAAATAGGAGGTTAGACTAAAGTAGTTGTAATTGGCATGCATACATACATACATATACTCACGGCTATAAATCCCTTAACGGGGTAGCCAGAGCTTTGGAATGAGAAATGAGAAATTCCTTAGCCACTTTTGGAAGTTGATTGAGGAAAAGATGGTAATAATAAATGTTTTTGGTGACGGGTCTCTAACAGCATCGCCCAAAAACCACTTAAAAAGCCCCTATACCCTTAGTCGCCTCTTACGATCACCCACGGCACGGGTAGAAATGGGGTAGTGTTATTCTAAGCCGACACTACACGACATGGAAATGGGGTAGTGTGTATCTTCATAAGAAGTCGATGTCTGCGTAGACTATTCCCATACCAAACAAAATATATTTTCAGTACAAAAAGGAGGGTAGACTAAAGTAGTTGTAATTGGCATGATAATTTTATTATTTGCAAAACAATTTTATGCTCTTTACGGCACTAAAACTACACACACTGATGCAAGATATATTGTAATTTTACTGTAAATAATTTTGTTTCCACCCACCGAGCACTCACACACCTCCCACGTGAGCCAATTAAATAAAAGAGTGAGTACATTATCTAATCATTCTTTTGCGCATGATTTTAGATATCCTCTGGTCTGTGAAATTGAACTTTTGCATCAGCAACGGTAACAAACTGAACGAGATAGTTTACGGTTGCGAACTGCTATAAATGAAGATTAGTCTATGGATGGATGAATGCTAATCCTAAGTTCCTATTATCACTACATATATTACAAACTAGTGGATCGTCCCAGCGTCGCACGGGTAGCGTAGTTTTAAAAATATCTGAGGTTTCTTCAATCACTGCTCGCCCTTTGGGAAATTCTGCACAATGATTCAGAATAGTGTAGCTTTGAGATTGTGAAAGCGTTTTTATGAACGGTTCAGTATCTCCGAAAATAAGCCCTTGCAAACAAACAATCAGAGTTACAAATTTTGCATACATCATACATATAGTCACGGCTATATTTTCCCGCGCTACCGTTACACAAAAATAATCTTTATAGCATGATCATGTATTCACGTGCGACGATGACGGCGCGATGGCTTATTTCATGTATAAGTTTGGTGTTTCTATACCGATTTCTATGACTCATCGTTTATTTAACAGGTAATATCGTAAACTTTTTTGAATTAGAGATGAGTGAGAGTATTATAAACGTAAGAGTAAACAAATCTAATCAGAATGCTCCGAACTGATAAGCAATCAGGAATTACACGTGCTATTGTGAGTCAACCGTAAAAGATAGACATATGTTGTTGGGGGATATTTTTTAGACAATTTCATGTGAAATATTTCCGTGATACATAAATTCTACGTCACTTTAACCATTAAAGCTGCACACGCGACGGAAGCTTAAAAAATGGAGTAATTTCCCCTTTTTCCCAAAATTTCCCTTCTCTACTCTGCTGAAAAGTATGCTACTGCCCAGGAGTAAGAAGAATAATTGTACCAAGTTTCGTTAAAATCCGTCGGGTAGTTTTTATTTCCATACGGAACATACAAACCGACAGACAGAAAGACAAAAAAATTACCGATTGCTTTTTTGGCATCAGTATCGATCACTAATCACCCCCTGATCGTTATTTTGAAAATATATATTTCATGTACAGAATTGACCTCTACAGATTTATTATAAGTACCTACATTACATACATACATATACTCACGGCTATAAATCCCTAGAAGGGGTAGCCATTTGTTTACTGGAATTAGAAATTCCTCTGCCACTTTAGTAAAGTTGAGTGGGGAAAAGATGGTAAAGTAAAGGTTGTTGGTGATGGGTCTCCAACCGCATCGTATAGATTACCATTATCGTAATTGTTGCCTTTTTTTCATCTCATCTTCGAATGGTGTTTAAAAGAGTTTTTATGGCGAAGCGCTACCTCTCTTTACGATATAGAGCTGTGAATAAAGGTGCATACCCACAGCTGTAAATTCCTAGAAGGGGTAGTCAGAGCTTAAGGATAACAAATTCATCAGCCAATCCTCGAAGTTGAGTTACGAAAGGATTGTAAAATAGAGGTTGTTGGTGTGGTGACTGGTTTCCTAACGAATCCCACAAAAGCCATTTAAAAAGCGCCAATACTTAGACTAGTCACCTCTCACGAACAAGCTCGGGAAGACGAAAGGGGGTAGTGCTATTCTAAGCCGACACTAAACAGCAACTATAAAGTTCAAGATTTTTTAAACGACAAGGTCCCAACGCGCACTTGACCGTGTCCGTAAAGCTATAAATCTTCCCTCGTTATTCCTAGGAATAATTGTCTGGTGAGGATTTTTCTTCTCACGTTATGTGATTGGTTTTTTGTGATGGACAATTTATTTTAATAATGTCAAACTAGCGTTTGGTTAGGTCGCATAGAAAATATTTTATAAAGAAAAAAACATGTTTATAAACTGAAATTGTACAAATCATATTTTAAAAAGATAAAAAAAATCTAATGTAAAGAATATCTTTTTTGCTTCTTCTCTTTACGAACACCTTCCGAAAAACGGATAAATGATACATTTTAAATATTCGACGTTCAAAAAATGTTAGTATCTAACTAATTTTTGAAAAATACACTATTTGACTTTTTTTTTAACCTCTCACATCTCTGGTGTATTCGTAGTCTATCTTTTGAGATATAACAAAAAAACATCTATTCAAAAGGATTACAGAAAAAAATATATAAATTATTATGATTCTAAATTTTAACCATTAACTTAAAAAAACAAATCGTTATTTTCGATCGACTTCAAAAAAGAAGTTTTTTTAAATGAAGAAACAACAAGAAACTCCTTATATTCTCATTCTTATTTTTTATTATATTTCTTAATAAAAATGTTAAGTCCTTTTTTTCTTTTAAATGTTTTCTATATGATCATGCATGACATAGCAACGCAAGTTTCACATAATTATATCAGATATTCCATTAGAAAACCTATCAAGCGTGAGTGTAAAAATCCTCACCAAGTTCTCATGTGTGCACTTTGCCATTAAAAAATCTTCAACAACATACAACGTGCAATTTCAAGATATTAGTGTTTCAAGAAGGGACAGTCTGATAAAGGAATTACTCTCTTATTATCTCTGTACTTCGATACAATAATTTTGTCCTTATTTCTATATTTAACAGTATGCCTATCACTTACTTTATTAAATCCAACTTTGTTCTTTTTGACATACATACATATACTCACGGCTATAAATCCTAAGAAAGGGGTAGCCAGAGCTAAGGAATTAGAAATTCCTCAGCCACTTTTGGAAGGTGCGTGGGGAATAGATGGTGAAATAAAGGTTCTTGGTGATGGGTCTCCGAACCGCATCGCCCAAAAACCTTAAAAGCCCCTATACCGTTAGTCGCCTTTTACGTACACCCACCGGAAGAAATGGGGTAGTGCTATTTTAAGCCGACACTACACAGCAGCTACTCTTTTTGGCATTCATAAAATTCAGAAATATGTAATTAGGGATTGTTTTGCATGAAAACCTCATCTGGGGATTATTACTAATCAATAAAGCAAATAAAAATCTTAGATACATTTTCGCGCGAGTGATCACTTGATACCACAGCTCAGTTTGCAGAGCGACGGGGGATATGATGAAATGGGTTAGAGGTATTTTTGACCGCAATGCATACATACATAGATATACTCACGCCGTTAGTTCTCATTGGGGTAGGCAGAGACTATCGGTCGCCACTTTGTACGATCCTGGCAAACCATCAATCTTGCATGCTGTTTTATTCTCCATACTTTGGACACCTACATTTTTGAGCACTTTAATCATGATAGGAATGCCGTGTAGTGTCGGCTTAGAATAACACTACACCATTTCTACCCGTGGGTGATCGCAGGAGGCGACTAAGGGTATAGGGGCTTTTTAATTGATTTTTGGGCGATGTGGTTGGAGACCCGTCACCATAACATTTATTATTACCATCTTTTCCCCAATCAACTTCCAAAAGTGGCTGAGGAATTTCTCATTCCAAAGCTCTGGCTACCCTGTTAAGGGATTTAAAGCCGTGAGTATATGTATGTATGTATGTTTAAAATCATATGAAATAATTTAATTAAAGTCCAATTATCGCAAACCGGTACAAAAGTTGTGTGCCGCTAGCGCGTGCTCCGCTCAATGTTGATAACCCCTGGTTCATTTACTAAGTATATAACAGGTGATGAATAATACATACCTATTACGAGCAATCGAATTTTGACCTCGATTTTATAGTATGTCACGACGATGTAGCAAATGTGTAGGCATAACGATTTTTGGAATCAAGAAAAGAAACTTGTCTTACGCCCGATTTCTGCATTGAGTATTCAAACTGAGAACGACTTAAGTATCGTTTCGTCTCATTCAGTTGTTAAGATTTAAATGCGACAGAACGATACTTAAGTTAAGAAAAATAAAAATCACAAAAAGTTTTTTTTTTTTTTTAAGTTTACAACTAACATTTTTTGAACGTCAAATTTTTTAAATTTGTCATTAGTCCGTTGCTTCGGAAGGTGTTTGTAAAGAGAAGAAGCAACAAAGTTGTTCTCAGCTGGATATTAATTTAATATTCTATCTCGCTGTGTCATACCGTAGGCATTTTTTTAAAGATTTATTTCCGTGTATTTAATAAGTGTAACAATTTAGAATAAAAAAAGGCCTGAGCATAACTTCAACTTATAAACGTCCGCAAATAAATATTTGCTTACTAACCCAATCACTCCATCCTCCATCTATCACTAAGTCTTCAGTAACTCTTAGACTTCTGAAACTGATTTAAACAAAAACAATATCGATTAAAAATTACATTTTGAAGTAAAGAAAGTTTGGTATCAAAAAAAAAAGGCGGGCGAAAACACTTTAGTTTTCTCACCACGCATGCGCAATGGCTACCATAACCACTTAAATTACGTTAATTAAAATACGAAACAGAATAATTAAAATATGTTTTATAATCATTATTGCTATTAATATAAAAACATAACTCAGTGTGTTGTCACAATTAACTAAAGTATAAGTTTTAATCTACTTTGAATTCAGAAGATGCATATTAGTGAGAAGAACCCTTAAAATGTCAACAATATAATATCACATCTCACGTCAAAAGTATGAAAAATTAAAGAGCACGTATGAAAACATTGATGGATGTAAACGAAGCTAGAGAGGTTTGCCAAGATCATTTCAAGTGGCGATCAATATTCTCTGCCTACACCAATGGGAAATAGTGGCGTGAGTATATGTATGTACGTTAGTACATCACCTATACCTTATTTTAACTACACCTCAGTGGATTTACTAATTTGCTGAGTTTTAGGGGCCGGTAAACTAGACTCAATGTCTTTGTTCCCAATAGAGAAAGATGATTCCATAAAGCTGTGTAGTGTCGGCTTAGAATAGCACTACCCCGTTTCTTCCGGTGGGTGTACGTAAGAGGCGACTAACGGTATTGGGGCTTTTTAAGGGATTTCTGGGCGATGCGGTTGGAGACCCATCACCAACAACCTTTATTCTACCATCTTTTCCCCACTCAACTTCCAAAAGTGGCTGAGAAATTTCTAATTTCTCAGCTCTGGCTACCCCTTTTAGGAATTTAAAGCCGTGAGTATATGTATATATGTATGTATGATTCCATAAAGTCCCAAAATAGTAAAAATATATTTGACATAATTAGATTTGAGTTAATAGTTATATTGTGGACTGGGGACAACTGTACCATTTAAGTTTTGGTATAACTATGATGATAGCCAATGATAAATTGTCTAGCAATAAAGTATCAGTTATTTAAGCCTCAGCGCTTTTTGGTGGGTACATTTTTTGTTTTTTCTAAAATTAAAAATAATATATATATATATATAGAGCCAATGTGGAAGGTAATGTTAGTAGAGGACGACCTCGGAGGACACATTTGGATCAAATAGAAAATGTGCTCAAAAAGGCAGGTGTCCGCAGTATGAAGAATAAAAGAGCATGTATGAAAAGATTGATGGATGTAAACGAAGCCAGAGAGGTTTGCCAGGATCGTACAAAGTGGCGATCGATAGTCTCTGCCTACCCCAATGGGAACTAACGGCGTGAGAATATGTATGTATGTATATGTAAAAATAATATAATATTACATAAAAATTCTAAAATATAGGAACCGCAACTTTTGTGAATGGCCCCGCGCAAAATTGAGTTTCACAGTAACTAAACTTTTAGAGCTCTTGTGAAAAACTTTCTTGCATAAATTCTAAAACTAATATGTAAAAAAAAAATATACGGTCGAATTGAGAACACTCCTTTTTTTGAAGTCGGTTAATAATGTTTCATTATAGAATTAAATTGCAAAGAGAACTGCGAAATACGACAAATTGAAGAATATTACTGGTACCCGAGGATGATGGGCGCCGCTGTAATTCAGATTATCGATACTGAGAGAAACATGCCGTGTAGTGCCGGCCTAGAATGTCACTACCTCTTTCTACCCAAGGGTGTCGTAAGAGGCGACTAAGGGTATGGGGCTTTGGTGATGTTGTTAAAGAGCCATCACCAACGATACTTTATTTCTACCATCTTATCCCCTATCAACTTCCAAATGTGGTTGACAAGTTTCTAGCTCTGATGCTAAGGCTTCGCGTTTTTTGGATTAATGGCCGTGAGTGTAGGTGATGAGAGGATCAGCATAATATATGAAGTTGATGACTTTAAATACAACAAAAGTTCATGTATTTTTTTATCATGTTCAAAGCGTCGTCTGGGAGGAATTACCGCCGACAGAAGCGGTCTGTCAATATAAAATATTTATTTTTTATCATATTCTTAGTAACATATACAAAAATCATAACTTAGAATTTAAGAAAACTTAGCTATGCTTTTAGCTACCTTTTCTACCTGATACCTGTAAACGGGCCGCCTAGCCGAACAAGCGAATATGCGCACACTCGTATACACATATAAGAGTGTCTATACTGTTAACTTCGTTACTTTATAAATATTGCTGTTTAGTGTCGGCTTAGAATAACACTATCCCATTTCTGCCGGTGGGTGTTCGTAAGAGGCGACTAACGGTATTGGGGCTTTTAAGGGATTATTGGGCGATGCGGTTGGAGACCCATCACCAACATCCTTTATTTTGCCATCTTTTCCCCACTCAAATTTCCAAAAGCGACTGAGGAACTTCTAGTTCCTTAGCTTTCGCTACCCCTTCTAGTGATTTATAGCCGTGAGTATATGTAAGTATGTTTAAAAATAAGTTACGTCTGGGGGCCCTGGGATCTTACTCTATTAGTCATCTAACCACTTGGCCATGCCCGTCTTCAAATACGGGAATTGATGATTTGAAATAGAAAACCTATCTACCTTTATTGCATTTACAATTTGCTCACCTGCATAGAGCGACCTTTTAACTTAATCATATTTATTTTATATATATTTTTTTTATTTAACTATATATCGCCTGGTATAAAACTGCCACCTCTTACGCACTTATAGTATCATATACTGTCATCTCATTCTAACCGATATCGTGACAATAAAAAAGCGCTCATACTAGGTCTCCTTAAATTTAAGATGTGCCGTAGATAGAAGCATAAACGCCTCGCGCTTAAAGAAAGGCATAGCGCTGTTCTAAGACGACATAAAGCGGAATCATAGATGACTTAAGTAAAAAGAGCGTAACCAAAGTAGTTCAGTGCAAAAACTGCTGAATACCGCTATAAACTTATTGTCAAAATACATGGCCCTACACCCTGATTGGTTGATTCCATGTTGGGTGTCAATCAATCATGATTGATGATTGATTGACACCCTGATTGGTTGATTCCATGTTTTGACATTTGTTGCTCATAAGCGCAATACACAATTAGCCCCCTGGGCCACCGATATTGTTGAAAGTTTTATGTCTTACCTATATATGAAAACTAGACCGCCGACAAAAAATTGCCGACATATGTATGCGGCTCGGCGGACTCAGTGTGTATTGCGCTATACATTTGCTTCAGTGGAAATTACACTTACGAAAAATTACATTCTTCGTTTCTTCTGTATTTTGCTAAGTTTTCTATGAACGGAATAAAGGTTTAAAATAAAAGATGTGAAATAGCTTAGTCAATATTTATTGCATCCGAAAAGGCCGGGCCGATGCCCAACCGCTTGAATCACCCAACTCCAAACTATTTACAAACTAACCAACTATCGCTAATCGTACAAAATAAATAAAATTAAACCAAAAACTAAATCAACTAAGTGGGGTCGTTTTCACATTACTTTCCATTTATTGTTTTAAATAAAACGAGATCATTTTTACGTGAATTTCATGTTAAAAGTTAAACTTAATAAGATTTCATGAAAGAAATAGAAAAGGGCGAAATCTCTTAGGGATTTAATTTTACCATTCCTATATATATATATATGTCAATACCATACTATATATATTGCCGTGTAGTGTCGGCTTAGAATTTGCCGTGTAGTGTCGGCTTAGAATAGCACTACCCCGTTTCTACCGATGGGTGTACGTAAGAGGCGACTAACGGTATTGGGGCTTTTAAGGGATTTTTGGGCGATGCGGCTGGAGACCCATCACCAACAACCTTTACTTTAACATCCTTTCCCCACTCAAATTTCCAAATGTGGCTGAGGAATTTCTAATTCCTTAGCTCTGGCTACCCCTTCTAGGGATTTATAGCCGTGAGTATATGTATGTATGTATGTAATACCATACAATTCCATGTACAATTTTTTTTTGATAATTACATGCTTTATTTAAGCATGTTTGTAAATTTTGAAAACAAGATCAAGATAACGAAGGTGCCCCCCCAACCACAAATATTTTTCCGTCTCATAATTGGCTCCATTATAAATGATATCAGCTACTTTGTGCCACAAAAAAATCGGCCATCGTCACCTTTTATCTCTATTGTAAGATATAATGTCACTATTAATTAATGTCAAACAAGAAAAAGGTTACAAAAGAATTAGTATTAAAAGTTTACATAAGACTTAAGTCGCGCAAGGAGATTCGACTAATTCTAACCAGCTTTGGTAATCAAATTATATGTCATAAAATTTCCACTGTATTAACTGCTTCGTCCATATTATTACAAGAGATGGATTGACCTAGAAATTCGTCAGTTTTCAAGGTTTACGTTATCACGTAACCAGAACTTTAATCGGGTATTTCCCACAAGGTCTTATATATCTCCGCCATTTATACGCCTTAAAATTTGGTGTTATTGGCATTTACTATTATATCATAAATTATCATCAAAGTCAAAATAGTTGAATGGCTAAAATACGAATGCACGTCAGAGATTTCGCCCTAAATAGAATGAACACAGCTTCAGAGGTTCAACTTGTGAATAATAACAAATTATAACTATACAAAGTACTGACCATTAAGTGTACAATAACCACGTGTCCACTGTAAACGTTTCCAAACACAAAACGTGATGTTATGTTTCAAAACTTCAAACGCTATCGCAGACAAGTTTTATCTATGAATTTTGTCATCAGTCAATCTTCCGCAATATCTTTATAAACAAGAAATTCCACAACTATGAAGCACATATCTTTAGAGGTTTTCGTTAAACTATCATTAGCATTACATTTTCACTCTTTAACTGAAAATTATGTTATTAACTGCTTTCGAAGTGTTTTTCATGTAATAACGAAAACTTTTGATCTTGGGTAGTTCAGAAACGCACCGTAATAAAACCTTAATGATAAATGCTTCATTTTAATAGGTACAATAAATGTATGACACTAAATTATTTAACAAATATTAGAAAATACCAAAGTGAAAAATCGACAAACAATTTGATCACATTAATACAAAAAAAAACAAGTAGTAAATAAATATAATCTAGTAAATATGAATATGGAACCAACATTGCACGTGACGTATGCGCAAGCGCACACTTTCAAAGGTTAGAAAACGCATTTACATCGAATAAAAATGTCTTAAAATATATATCTAAGTATAAACCTAAGAACGTAACTATTTACACAAATTTAAAATACTTTTCGTATGAATATATGAGCTTGTTTTATAAAACCAAATAGGGGTTTAATAGATTCATGTCAAAACTTCTTTTATCTCATTTTCATACACTCCTATAGGAATCATTGCTCCAATGCAATATCTATATTGAAGAAAAAACAATGTCAAATATATTTATATGTCAGATGTACGTCAAATACTTGTTTAAACTAAAGCATTCAAAAATTGCAAAACAATGTCTTGATTAATCATTCTTTCTTGGGACTCTAAAAACATATAAGAATCACTGTCTTATGTTCTATGATACAATCAATAAAGTTATTCAGCAAAAACATACTATATTATTAGCAAACGCTAGATAATTGCATCGGTTTCTGTCATGATAACAGTATTATTAACATTACTACTGTTATACTTCCTAAAAACAAGTTAAGACGTCTGCATTTATGTTCTGACCCTGACACAAACACATATATTCAAAAACTATTAAAAACTTAAGTTTTCAAAACTATAATAGGATCCTAACTAGAATGTGGTTATAAAAATAATATTGTACACGAAAAAAACCGTAACGCTCAGTTATGCTATTTATATTAAAATCTATGTACAGTTAAGAATATTAAATTCAAATTTAACTAGTATGTACAGCACTCCTGTAAGAGTGATCCACTGCCATTGACAGTATAAATGCCAATTGGTAACTGTTTATGTAAGTCAATGAAATTATAATTATAAACATTCGAGTCTCCTCACATCTCAATGAACGAATGAGTGAATTAATATATGATATATCAAATGAGTGAATGAAAGTATTTTTACTAAAAACGCAAAATTTAAATAAATGTCAAATGCTTCTGTAGAAATGGACCCAGCCTATACAAATACATTTAAAATATAGAAAGATCTCGATTGTATGCCAAACCATATTTTTTGAGTTGTTCAATAAAAGACATCTGGAAACCAATGTACACTACTTCGATCAAAAATCGAGTGAAAGATAGCAACAGTACATTATTAGAAAATCTTAAAACCAATCGAATCGAGCGATGGCCTAATGAACACATGCCAACAAATAAGGCATTAATTTTTGAAACTAGGACTCGAATAAAGATTTATATTTCCAAAACAAATATAGGATTTTGTGCTGGTTGTCTACACTAATAAAGTGTTTCCATTCATATTCCCGGCATATTGGCGAAACAGTGTACATTCATAGTATAAAATTGGAGCTAAGGTTTTGGAGAATTACCTCATATGGCCCAATCAAACTATTCCTACCCTATAGTTACTCTGCATGAGCACATTCATATGTAGTAAGAGTAATTAGTACTAAAAACCATATTTTCTTAAATCTCTTCTAATTCAATGTTACGCTAAACAACCGATGGTTTTTAAATTTTAATTATCTTAACAAACTTGGCATACAATTCATGTATATTATCTAACATAGCATATAATAGAATGACAAAGACACCAATTGGTTTGGCAAGTTTAAAATGTAAAGAATGTCATATTAAGAAATAAGGGTTCTGATAGTAATTCAAAACTTTAGTCAATTTGGGTAGCTCTTCGCAGTTATCATAATTTACATGGAATATGCACAAATTTTCAGCAATTGTCATGAAAGTTCAAGGGTTATTTCGTATTCAAATAAGTCCATATACTTATTTTTACTTCAGTAATCAAAGTGTTTGGTTTTCTATTACATCCTATGCCTTATTAAGTAGATATAGACATTACGCTTCCGTAGCGACCGGTTCCCGAGCATGATGTATTTTAATATGCTTATTATGATTAGATTTATTGCTCGAAGTTTTCCCGCAGATGTTACACGAAAACGGTCTGGCCCCACTGTGCACTTTCATATGCTCAGACAAGTAGTAAGTTCTATGGAAAGACTTTCCACAATCGGGCACTTTGCATATATATTTCTTAACCATTTCATGTTCTCTAACGTGTCGTTGGCAATTGTATTTCCTAACGAATTGGCACCCGCAGTAGTTACAAGTGTAAGGTCTGACAGATTTGTGTGCGTTCATATGTGAGATATAATCGGACTGTCGGATAAAGGCACCTTTACACAACCCGCATTTGTAAGGTTTGGCTGAACGTGACATGTGTGTCCATCGATGCAGTTTGAGGTTCCAAGGAGTTGTGAAGGCTTTGTTGCAAATCACACAAAGGTACGGTCGTTTCCCGCTGTGCGTTCGCATGTGGGTTTTTAGATTTGCTCTGAGGTATACCTGGAAATTATTGGGGGGAATTAGAAGCTTATTCGATTTTTCATTTGGGGGCAAAACGTATATCCTTTATTTCTTAAGAATAAGGATTACTAGTTTCAAAATAACCAAAGAATCAGTTTTAAAATAACCAAAACCAATCCAAGGGAATTCTCAAGTCAGTACGAGTAACAAAACCCTACTTCCACCTAAACTATCATTTAATTACAATCAACCCTACCCCCTTTCCCCTTGAAATTCTTCACTCAATATAGAAGAATCAACCAAATTGCCAAACTCCACTCACCTGCTTGCATATAGGACACGTGACATTCTCATTCTTCCTGCTCAGATCGCTCCTCACATAATAAACATTATGCGTTCTTCGCACGTGTCTAGTTAAACTGGACATGTGGACAAACTTATCACTGCAGTATTGACAGGCTTTGGGCTTTCCGTCGTGGGTTTCTTTGTGCCAGCGTAGTTTGGCCCGCGAATGGAAAACTTCGCCGCAAGGACAAACGTAGTCGCGGATTTTGGGCTTCTTATTGAAGTGGTGGCGGTCCCTGGGGTAAATTATGAGGGTTTAAGATAAATCCTACATGCACATCAATATTTTTATTTTATTTTATTAGTGACATCAACAGCAAATAAACATATAAGTTACAATAAGATAAATACAAAGAAATAGCCAATATCAGACACAAAATGCAAAAATAGTTGTAGGATAAATTGTGTAGTATGATTGATTTGGAATAATACACATTTACCAATAAGACCCTTCAGATTAATATGCAAATCAGTAATTTTTACGTTTTTTTTGTCTTAAATTCCATATTTACCTATGCTGCACCATGTTGGAGTACCGTCTAAAGCTTTGGTCACACAGTGTGCACTTCACAGGAGTCCGTCCAGTATGCACATTGTGGTGTTCTAGTAATTTCTGGCGCGTTATGAAACCTTTCTCACATATGTCGCATCTGGAATATTACGTTAAGTTTTATTTGGGTTTTGTACCCAGAGGACCCAATTTTTAACTATCTGGTCCCCTATCAACTTCCAAATGTGGCTGAGGAGTTTCTTGCTTTAAAGCTCTGGCTTTTTGGCATTAATGGCCTTATTTTTTGACCTGTTTTAAATTTACATGTCGATCTATTCATATAACACTGGGATTAAATTGTTATGAACTAGATCTTATTTATGTTGATTAGGTAAGATAAAACCTGAGTGAATGAAAATTATAAGTGATTCAAATGACATGACAAATAAACTTCTTTTCTTGACTGGACAAAATTTATAAATGGTTACTACACAAAGTAGGAACATTTTGCAAAAAAATATGAAAAAAAATTATGATTAGAACAAGGAGAATAGTGATGGAATGTTGAAAGATAGTAAATTAATGAAATAATGATTGAATTGCCATGTCCAAGTTCATTTTGCATTTATTAATATTATTGTTCTCTTGCATACTTTTGCAAATCAAATTAGCTAAAATTTTAGCAGGGAAAATTCAGTTATACAGGTCAATTTAATTTCAGATATACACCAAATGGCAATAAATTGTATCGTAAAATCCTACTTTCAAAAGTGGCATATTTTGCAGCGAAAATCTTGATACTCACTTAAAGTTCTTTATCCCGAGATGCGTTTTGATGTGCAAAGCCAAATTAGCTCTTCGGAAAAAGCATTTGCCACACGTCAAACACTCCAGCGGGTGTATTTTGAGATGCTCATGAAAAGCCACATCAGTCAATTGGTCCTCTTTACACGTTGGACAGACATAGTCTCGTCTTCGCCTCTTGGTTTCTTGTTTTACGATACTTAGAGTTGGCTTTGAGTCTACCAGAGGATTGAGTGGATCAAACACTTCGATAACTGTCTGTGTGATGCCCGCTTTTGAGTCTTGGAGCATACCTTAAAGAGAAATAGTTTGGTTAGGATCCTCTGGGATTGAGGTCTGGGGGGTATCTGGCGTACAAATATAGGGTGCAATATTTGTTATCTTTATCAATAGTATGTTGTGTAATATGTAAGAATTACGATGGTTGAAATAGTAACAAAATAAGTAAGTGTGCAAGTTTTCAAAACTTTCATATTTAGTGGTGCAAATAAATAAATAAATTACAAGCCGTGGTAAAATACAGGATTACTCGGAAATGGAGAAGATGGCGAAGTTCAAAATTGTTAAGACTCGGAATGATAGGCACTTTGTATGGCATCCATAATTGATTTTTACTGAAGGGCGTCCAGAGATACCAAAACGAAAACTTATCCCATTATTTAAAAAACACCTAGTAATATATGTTTCCATCATCAACTCAACTCACCAGCCAATATATTCTCATCAGTCTTTTCCTCCTTCTTGATAGTTCTAGCAGTGATTCTGTAATTCTTATTATCCGAGGACCCAGAAGGTGGGGGCAGGCACTCGGCTCGGTGGACCCTCAATTCCTTCATTTGAGGAAACTGGGCGCCGCAGGACATACATGGGTATAACTGAGGTTTTGTTAGGTCCTCGCTGAAAATGTAAAAACAAATATATTAGAAGATACAAAAGTTTGCGTATTTTATTGAAAATCGGGTGATCGAAAGTAAATACATCTTTGATAGGGTCACGAGTCAAATTTTATAGTAAAATACTAGACATTATGAATCAAAAAGAAAAGAAATTGGAAGTCACAATAAAGTACAGTCTAAATTCAACAGTTAACTGCGATTAAAATTATTATGTAATAGAAGAAACTGCTGCAACATTGCAATCTGACTTGGTAAAGATTTGTCTTAATGAGTTCCATGATGGTTCTTCTCGCAACAATACAACTTCTGAATCCGAAGTAGAAGTATATTACACTTATATGTAAGCTATTTATAACATACAAAACACAAGTATGAAATATCAATAAAATGTAAATACTTACAGATTATCTCTCTTGTCATTGCTGTCCATATCCGACGCATCTGATATCCAACTTTCGCGGGCAATCAGATCGTATGGCTCTGGGGCCGCCTCAGGATACATCTTGAAAAGGATTTAGCATGTTAGTACTAGCTATATTCATACTGAGTAAGCATTGGAATGGTTTTTAAGACTAAGATTTATGTACAAAATGGCAGCATGTTTTAATAAATTAGATATCTCATAATATTGAAACGTTTTTTTTTTTTATAAAGTTGTTAAAAAAGCATGGTGAGCAAAATTTATAGTTCTCCCATCTAGTAATTGTAATCTTAAAATATAAAAAAGAATTATTTTAATTAATAGTTTGTATAATATGAACAGAACATTATTAAAGAACAAAATTCCATAAGAATACTTGCTCAAAGTGAAAGGACCTCAGTTTATCCAATGGAATGAATCTTATCTTTAACATGAATAACATGATAAAAAAAATATATAAATAATTACCCCAGACCAAGATGCTTCCATGTCTCCATTACTTTCCTGACCGCTAAGTTCGCCTCTTGGAGGCATCCTTTCATCAGCACAGATATTGAGTGGCCGATCCTCCGTCCGGTCTTGACTCAGCACATCCGCTTTACTGTCACTCACATCCTCGTTCCTAACCACATCAAGCACATTGCTTCCTAATGCATAGGTGCCATGACTTTCAGCAATCTTATAACTTTCATGAATGAAGTTAGGCAATACAAACTCCCCAACTTTCTGTGAAGACTCGCCCCATAAATATGACCCATCCTTTTGGGGTTCCTTCCCGAATGCTGTAGACTCTCTTACAGCATCAAAACTTTCTACTCTATCTGGTGTAAAGTAATCAGCATAAATGTTATCACCAAAATAGTTGTCATTCATCATGCTCACAAAATGTTTATTTTTGGAGGCAGCCTCTAAATCAAGTAATTCTCTGTCATGGGAGTCATCATCAAAATCATCAACCAAGTTGTTATACTGAACCACATTGATGGGTCGTATAGATTCAAGTTCTGTAAATTCTCTCTCTGACAAATTAGTATGATTACTAAACTCGTGGCTGCTGTTTACTTCATCTTTAACTTGAGTCAGATCTATGGTGTTTGGAGCTTGGTTAGACTGGTGCAAGTTGGTTTCTGTAACTGGTTCCAGTTCCATATCCATAGACTGCTCTTCAGTGTCCGCATCAAAATCATCACCATTTTTCATGGTGTTAATTGAAACTGTCTCTAATTTACCACTTCTTTGTAACGTGTCACTTCTTTCTGTATGTATTTTAGTCACAGTAAAATCTTCTGGTAATTTTGGTATTGTTTTAAATTCTTCAGACTTAATATCTTCAGTACAACTTGATGTGCTTGCAACTGGAAATGCCCGAGCATTCTTGATATGAAGTACCTTTTTATGCTTCTTCACAAAAATGTTGTTCAGTCTTAGGGGATTGCTTTTATATGTTCTAATAGGCATTTGAATTGAAGGCTCTTTTTTAATCTCTTTAGAACATTCTTCAGGCACTTGGCTACATGATTCTGTATTAATCATATGGTGGTGAGTTGTAGCATTATCCCCATTATCAGACAACTCACTACATGGTGAAATGGAAGGTTTTTCATTACAAATCAGATCTGGTACAGGGCAGCTGTCTGAAGATTCATTTTCAGGTATCTTATTTTCAACTTGTTTAGTCTCTTTGTATGATGGTGGATTACCAACATTCTTTATAACAGAGAATGTATTTGACATATTCACATCAGCACTTGAAGCTGAAGGCATTGAACTTTCATTGATATCATAAACTTTAGATGAACACTCAATGTCTGGTAAGATCCTTTCAGGGGTTCTACATCTGTTTGAATATTCAGATTCATTTGGCAGAGTTAAATCTACAACAGTGTTCAATAAATTCTTATGATGTTGAACTGGAACTTCTACTTTTACATTACTGAGAATTTTCAAACCTCTGTTGACTCCTGATGTTTCATTTTGGGGATCCACCTTTTCTGGTCTTGTTTGTGGAACAGATAATGTTTCAGGTCTTGTAATCACTTTACTGGCTGTAGCATCGCACACATCAGCTGGTGGAGGTATAATTGGACCAACCTCAATCACCAGAGTTTTATTTGGGTCAGTGCTATTTTTGTCTATAGCAGCACTAGTACTCTGGTGGTAGATGTTAGTATTTTGTTTTGGCAATAGCTGCTGCGGGGTTGTGTAAACACAAGATGTGTTGCCGAACTGATCAACAACCATTACATTCTGATACAAAGAGTTTGTTTGAGCAACATTTGTGACATTTTCTTGACCAACTACACTTGGTAAGTATCTCTTACCATCAATATTGTGAATCTCACTGTATATTATCTGAGAGTTCTGTGTCACCACAGTTGTATTTGGTGTCATTAAACTTGGTGTCACTTGTGTATACTGGTTTGAGTTCAACTGATTAGTGAGTTTACTTTGTACAATTGGAGATGAGTTTTGAACATTGGTAACCAACAAGTTGCTTTGCGGATTTTTCTGAACAAAAGTAGGAGTTGACATCATTACGCCAGGAGCTATATATTGTAGTGATCCCATGTTAGCTTTTACAAGAGCAATATTGTTAGTATTAGGAAGAACTTTTATGTAATCATTTGTTTTTTTATTTGCAGTTAGGAGATTAACAACCTCATTTGACCTTTTAGGGGCAGGGGCTGGTGCAAGCATGGTCGGCTGCGTTTTCATACATGAAGTTCCTAATGGCAGATTGTAACTGTTGACAGAATTCATAGAAGTATACTCAGCACTACGAGAGAATTTAATTTCCTTTTCTTCTTTTTCTTGAAAATAGTGGTAGGGTGTATCATAATCGGAGGCTGTCTTTTGTGAATGAGTACTCAGTGATAACATTGGGCCACTTTCAGTTCTGTCAATTTTGTTAGGATATGTATTACTGCAGTATGAAGAGATTGAATTCACATCGGCATTCACTAATGTCCTGCTAACTTCAAGATCACTTCTAGCTTCAGGAGTTTCACTTCTTGTTATTGTTGCAGTCTTTGGTGTTCTACTTGGTGTTTTTCTCCAGTATCGGTCATAATCATTATGGTTGTTCCACCGCATAACATCATCAGTAGCTGGTGTCCTTGATCTACTTCTGTAGGACCTCTCTGAGTGCATAGGTGTTGAAGCACGACTCCCAAAATTGCTCTTACTAGATGACATTGAGCAGAGAGCTTTAATAACTTGGTCTTTGGGATGTGTGTCCAAATGAGATTCCAAAGACATTCCATTGTGTAAATATAATGTGCATACAGGGCATTGTACTAGCTGCTCCATTTTAGTTGTTTTAATTTACACTTTATTACTTCAAAATGCGTTCACAATGGCTAATCTGCTAATTTAAACAACTTTTCTACGCAGCTCGCGAGTCAGGCTCTGAAGCATACATAGCTATCTAATATTTACACGTACAATCCTCATAGCCACATTAAAAATATCATTTCATTGACATCGTCGCCTTATCGATCTGCAAAACAAAATAAGTCATACTAAATGACACACAATAAAAAAACACCAGCAATAGTTGGAATTGTGTAAACGGAGGACAAAAGAAAACAAAACTGGCAGATAAAGGCCATGAGACATAAAAAGCACAAATTGTTCAAGGTAGATTGAAATCGATAGGATGTAAAATACACAGATACATACCCGTATTAAACTACTATTATATACAATCCATATCAACATAGTTTGAACAAACAAATACTTTCACTGAAATAGAGAAAATAACTAATTTTCTATATCTAAAATTAATTCAAAGTCAGACATATTGCAGACGTCTTTCATTTCATTCACGTTTTTTTCTTTTTGCTTGAATACAATGAAACATGTTCCAATACCCGCCGACTACAATACCTTAGCAAGGAACCAGAGCCAGCTCATAAACACTAAAAAAAAACTAATATTTTATAAACTTGAGTTTTTTTTAAATAAAACTGTGCAATTAATATTTTTATCTAAAGTGAATATAATATCATTCTATGTTATTATTTAATAAACTAATAAATATATAACTATGTAAATAATGCTAACGTTTAGCGGAGTGTGTTCCAGTTCCACCATTTTTATTGCCAGTATAAATATAAGAACTTTCTCAATAAAAATCGATGGCGAAGGTGACGATCGATGTGATGTTCAGTTTGTCGAAGGTATCACCCAAAAATTAGAGAGCGTTATGATCACGGTTTTAGCATAGTAATTATATTCTTAGATTAGAATGATCAATTGATAGAATGTATCGCATGTTCGCTTATCTCATAGATTTATTGCCCTATTTTGAATAGTAGATTGATAATGGCAGGTAATGGTTATAGTAGAAGATCCCACTGCAAAATCTCTACGTTCATTACGTATTGAGTCAAACACACATTTTAACATACGTTTATGAATAGGACAATACACTGACAATACGCTGCCAGTCACAAGTGGCCGAAAGTAGTTTTAATTTAAATAATGCTAATTATTTTTCGAAGCAAAATTTCATTCAATTGTTTTTGAAATATAATATCATCCTCATCCTAACAATGTTTATAAAGAATTTAAAAATCCACAGGTGCCGTTGCACATTCGGCTGTAACTACTTCGCAGCCAGGTGTAAGCAGGTTATGTTTTGATGTGTTTTATACGTTCATGACTGACTTGTGAAGTGACGAAATTACTCAAGAAGAGAGACACATTTGTGTAGGCCCAACTCGTGATTTGAACACACCTCCGTATGCTAAGCACACTGTGCTGGCTGGTTGCTCTCTGCACCTCTGCTGCATATGAAGCTGCGATGTTTTCACTCAGCTGTAAAAAATGCTGTGAAGGCCTTTAAAAATCCATAATTTTCATTTAGGATGCATGGCGAAAGCCTTTCTTATACAACTGATATCTACAGTAGTTCAGGGACTGTTTAGGATTCAATATAAATTATTTTTGGCTAATACGTTTATTTATTTTATTTTTTTGTAGAAGCATGACATTAAATTTTTAATTTAGAGCTGTGATTTAGGTCTTGATTTTTATATGCGTTGGCAAACTTGAGTCATTTAGAGTAATTGTTATTAGTGATATGATAAGCGATTGTTGGAAAAATCAATAATCGTTTTATTCGAATTATTTCATAATGTACAATATCATTCCATTGCTTTATTTATTGTTGGGAAGTTATCATATAAACAAAATTAAACAAGTATATCTCATTTGGGAGAACCACCGCCTCTTATGCAGAGAGACATGCGTGTTTTCGAATCCTGAACCAGCCTATACTAAAGTATTTTTTCTGAAGTTATATGTGTTGTTAATTTAACGGTTAGGAAAATCATTGTAAGGAAACCCACATAGCTAAGTCATGTGAGAGTTTATTCATACAAAAATTACGAAAGGCCTGCTCCTATCACGCCATTGCACTATGCATGCAAAACGTGGGTAATCTGAAGACCCGGTGACATTAATAGCTGATAAATAAATTAATAATTAATGTTTTGGTTATGCTTCTTCAATGCGGTGTTTTAAAGTTAATACTATACGGACTGAGTAACAACTAGAAAAAATAAAATAGACCCCCTACCTAGCTGGTGAGTCTGATTCTGTACGTTGCATGCGCCTTTCTAACCTCTGGTCTGGGCCTTGATATTACGAGAAAACGTAATACTCAAGTTAATAAATACTTACATACATTAAAAATTATTATAGAAGAAGTATGGGATGTGCTCAAATCGACGATGGTTGAATGAGCGACGGAAGTATGTGGAGTGTGTAAAAGGTCAAATAGACCACCAACAAGTTGGTGGGATAAAGTTGTGAAAGAGGCGGTGATTGGAGATAAGAAGAAAGCGTGGTTAGATTTACTAGCGATTAAAGCTAGTAAACGGATGGATGCGAGTGTAACTGACGATGTAGTGCAGAAAAGTGAAGATGAATATAAGAGAGTTAAGAATGAGGTAAAGAAGAAAATAGAAAAGAAAAAGCGGGATTTGCAAGAGTGGTGTGAGAGGAAACTTTCTGATAATTTCCGGAATAACCAAAAGTTATTCTGGAAGTATATCCGGAAAGAAAAGGGAGTTTCCCAAAACACGAGAGTGAGTGTAATAAGAGATGAACAGGGTGAATTGGCGACGGATGAAAGTAGCATGAAACGGGTATGGAAGAATTATTTTGAGGGACTGTTTGAGAAAGAGGATGCATCCATTTCTTCGCCAACCGACAGTAATGTTGATTGGAACGGGGAGATGGGTGAATTTAGTGACAGCGAGATTAGTATGGAAGAAATAATGAAAGCAATGACAAGTATGAAATTAGGGAAGGCGGCAGGGTATGATAGGATTACTATCGAAATGCTGAGGGCTGGTAAAGGGTTGGTGGCTTCTTGGTTGTACTTCCTTTTCCAAAAATGCTGGTCGAGTGGCAAAGTTCCACGAGACTGGTGCAAGGCGGTGATTGTGCCTCTATATAAAGGAAAGGGGTCACACCAAGAGGCTAAAAACTACCGCGGCATCAGCTTACTCAGCATTGTTGGTAAATTGTATGCTAAGGTACTGATTGAAAGAGTGATGAATGAAACTGATGAGAAAATATGGGATGTGCAAGCGGGATTTAGGAAAGGAATGGGATGTATGGATCAAATCTTCTCTCTAAGGAGCATCACCGAAAAGTTTTTAGCTAAGAACCAAAAGGTGTATTGCTCCTTCATTGATTTAGAGAAGGCGTATGATAGGGTGGTAAGAAAGTGTTTATGTGAGGTGTTATCCAAGTTCGGTTTGGGGAGTCAACTTATACGTGCATTAGTATCACTCTATGAGGATTCTAGTGCATGTGTAAGAGTAAACGGGGACAACACTGACTGGTTCGGAATCTCTAGGGATGTCCGACAGGGATGTGTAGCTTCTCCGTGGCTCTTCAATTTGTTCATGGATGACTGTTTGACAGAGTTGCGTGAAAGTGATTATGGACTAAGAATGGGTGGATTCATCATTAAATGCCTCTTGTATGCTGACGATCAAGTGCTACTTGCATCGTCGGCAGAAGAGTTGCAAGAGATGATGAATATTGCATGTGAGTCTTTTGTAAGAAAGGGAATGAGGGTGAATGTGGATAAGACCAAAACGATGGTTTTTGAGAGACAGGAAGATGTGACAGAATGCGTGATTGCGATTGATGGTAAGGATGTGGAACAGGTGAAGGAGTTTGTTTATCTGGGAAGTTTGTTTACAAGGGATGGAAAATGTGATGAAGATATTGAAAGACGAGTGAAAAAGGGTAATGCGGTAAATGGAGCAATGAATAGCCTAATGACCTGTCAATCGGTGTCTGAAAAGGCCCGAATGGCTGTGCATGATGCTGTTCTTGTTCCTACGCTTATGTATGGAAGCGAATGTTGGGTGTGGCAGAAGAAGCATGAGAGCAGAGTGAATGAAGTAGAGATGAGGTCCCTCAGAAAAATTTGTAATGTTAGATTATATGACCGAGTGAGAAATAGTGTTATTCGTGAAAAGTGTGGTGTGAAAGATGATATTGTAAGAAAGATAGAAAAAGGAATGTTGAGAGGGTTTGGGCACATAGATAGGATGGACGATAGAAAATTGGTAAAAGGGATCTATAGAGCTAGTGTGGATGGTAATGTTAGTAGAGGACGACCACGGAGAACACACTTGGACCAAATTGAGAGTGTGCTCAAAAAGGCTGGCGTCCGAAGTATGAAGAATAAAAGAGCATGTATGAAAAGATTGATGGATGTAAACGAAGCTAGAGAGGTTTGTCAGGATCGTACGAAGTGGCGATCAATAGTCTCTGCCCACCCCAATGGGAACTAATGGCGTGAGTATATGTATGTATGTATGTATGTATTAAAAATTACAGAACAGAATGACGTGCTTAATGAATAATTCATTCGAATTCGAATAGTGCCTTCAACAATCGTATAGTCGAAGTAGGGCGCTATTCGAATGATCATCGCATTAATCAATAACATTAATGTTTGGTCATCTCATCACTAATAATTGGTTTGGTTGGATTAGAGGTTGAAGTAAATTAATTTTATTTAATTTTACGATAAAAGTAATATTGTGCCTTGTATATCGAATTAACCCAAATTAGTGCATAAAATATTTAAAATGTCAGATAATTACAAAGACTTGTCTGTATCAGGTAAGTTCTGGATTGATTAACAAAACATAAATACTCCTGCAATAGTCTTCTCTGTTTGAAACCATAAAATAAATAAAACTATATTTAGTTATTATCCTACTAAAAAAGAAGTTATTAGAAATGTTTTCATATAAAGTTGTAGTATACGGTGTATAATCAAATCATTCGTATTATTATTTTCTTCTTTTTACCAATTCTGCCAATTTTAATACATGGCCTGTCATGTGTTTTTATAATATATAACCCAGAGCTTTAGAGGATCAAAGGTTCTGCAATGGAGGTTATTTATTGGATGAACGGTGCTGAAAATTTGCCAGTCACGAGTGATAATTTGTTTTTCCATCGAATAATTGTATTGTCGGTATATAATTAATATAATATTGAAATTCAGAACTTTAATTGTATATTTCCAGAAATAAAGGATCTTCTCAGGCAGTGGAGAGAAAACAATGAACGAAGAAGTCAAGACATAATGCAACTTGACATAATGAAAAACATAGATAACTTTGGGAATGAAAGTAAGTATTGCTTACACACCAAGCTACAATATTGGTAGCTTTATGTTTTTAGAGCAAAATATTTCTGCACATCACTTGTCTTTTTTGTCCCTTTGTGTTCAGGGATGGTGCTATCACTGAGCTATCAAGGTGTATATAATATTTTGTTAAAAAATTAATAAATAAAAATTTAATTTGTTTCTTGGTTTTTTTCTGCTAATTGGTTTTATAAAGTATAGGTGACTCTTGCTCAGGTAGTTAGCATTTTGTTTTATTAATTTTTATATAGCCTTTTTTAATCAATAGGCAACTTTATCTAGACAATTAGTGCCTGAGATTAGAATGTTCAGTTCAAGTCTTAAGCTCTTTAGTTTAGATAGAAATAAAAATCAACTCATAGGTAGTGGATAAAGCTCACCACTTATCACATCCTAGAGCAACATTGGGCAAAAAGTGGCCTGGAGATCTGCTTTAGTACAATTAATAGTTTGGGAGGGAAGCAAAAAAAATTAGGGCTTATATTGCTGCTCTGGCGTATGATAAGGTAGGGAAAAAGTATTTGTGGATAGTTTTGTTCAACTGTGGTTTGAGAAGCCAATTATACATGCACTTGACTCACTCTATGAGGATTCCAGTGCATGTGTAAGAGTAAATGGAAATAACATGGACTGGTTCAGGTGTGGTAGGGGTGATCAACAGGGTTGTGCAATTATTCTCTGCCTCTGCTGTATGTTATTGGATGACTGAAAGAATTGGGTGAAGGTGATAATGTACTGACAGAGTTCATCATAAAATACCTCTTCTACACTGACAAAGAATTGTTACAGGTATAAATGGTGAATGAGTTAAAAGAGTTGGTAATTATTTTATGTGTTTTAAAAGAAAGGAAATGAGGTTAATGTATAGCTTAGTGGGAACACACTGCCTCTCGTGCAAAAGTCAGGTTAAACCAATTTGTCATTTGTTTTTAATTGAACAAGGTTGTTAAGGTAAAGGAAAACCGAATCGCTGAGATGTACTTAATCACGTTACAGAGATTTTTTATAAAACGGCGATAGGCTTGCCTGCCCCTATTATGAACATGTACTGTCCAGGCAAAATGTGGCTACTCTAAACACCAGATACATTAACAATAATATAATAAATATATACGCACATGTTATACACCGATCAAGTTAGCCCCAAATTAAGTTAAACTTGTATTATGGTATACTAACTTAACGATATATTTAATATTATATGATACACATATAAATAACATCCAAGACTAAGAAACAATCATGCATGTTGATCACATAAATTTCGCCCTCCAGATCGAGGAGCTAGTCACCTATCCATTTGACCACAGAAGTCGTCAAACTTAAGAAGTAATAGTATTCCTGCCTTCCATTAGGGGGTTAAAGGCGTAAATTTTTGGTTTGCTTTTCATAGTAACTTATATTTATAATTGTCCCAAAAACAAAGAATGTCTCTAACCAAGAAGTGGTTATTTATTTATTTGGATAAACAACAGCGATATACTATACTATAATAATACATACATACATACATACATATACTCACGGCTATATTTCCCTAGAAGGGGTAACCAGAGCTAAGGAATTATAAATTCCTCAGCCACTTTTGGAAGTTGAGTGGGGAAAAGATGGTAAGAATAAAGGTTTTTGGTGATGGGTCTCCAACCGCATCGCCCAAAAATCCAATAAAAGGCCCCAATACCCTTAGTCGCCTCTTACGACACCCGTGGCTAGAAAGGGGTAGCGACATTCTAAGCCGGCACTACACGGCAAATAATAATCTTAAATATAATATAACTAATACTAGGTAAGCATACCGCCTTAAACGTTCATCACTAACACCCGATTTCTGAATTGAGTATTCCAGCTGAGAACAACTTAAGTATTGTTCTGTCGCATTGAAATCTTAACAAATGAATGAGACAAAACGATACTTAAGTCGTTCTCAGCTTGAATACTCAATTCAGAAATCGGGCGTAAGACATAATAAAATATTCAATGTAATACCAACAAAATTCAGAACATTAAATCTACCAACCTCCATAGGATAAGGCGTGTGAGAGCGAGTATGTCATGTGAGAATTAAGATCCTGACACTAGTGCAATCAGGGTGTAGGGACACTTCTATTTTATTAAGTTCTCTTTGTTTCAACTTAAGAGCTTATTCCATTACACTTTGTCGTTGCTGAATTCAGACGTCCTTCGAAGTTACTGCCGCAGACGCTTGTTATTCCACTACATAAATTTCAGTTTGAACGTTATTCCACTAGTCTGAATTCAGATTCTGTGGCTTTCAGACGTCTTCATTCAGACAAATGGAATAAGCTCTTTAACAATTTGAAGTACTAATAGTCCTAAAATATTGCTCTTAAGGTGGGTACACATTCGTGCAATGCAACATGCAATGCAAGAATGTGACGTTTACAATACTGCAATTAACAATAGGCTATTTGACTAAGTTTTGAAAACTATCTTACGGTATTTATTTGTTTATAAGGAGCCCTGAAAAAATATTTTTCTGTTTTCATTTTAGCTATTTTATTAAAAAACCGAAAAAGAAAATGCAATATTCAAATTTGCCGCGAAAACGCGACCTTAAATAATATGGCGGCTGTGGCACGTAGTGACGTCAATTCCTCATTAAACACCAATGAGTGAAGCGATACACAGTTTGTTTATGCGTAATTTACGTCATTTTAGAAATAGCCAATCACGGTCGTTTTTAGTCACGTGACAGTTGCATCAAAAATACTTATTTTAGAAGACGGATTTTGTTAATATAATGCAATATTTTTATCTCAAATTATTACAAATCGCTCTAAGAAAAAAATATTAAGACTAATGAAATAAAAGAAATGTATATTTTTATTACAGTCAAATAGCCTATTAGTTTTGGGTCGAATTCGTTCAGCAATTTTTGTTAAACTATGTTTAGTTTCCAGTCTATTTTGTTAAGTTCTCTATTAGAACTTAACAATTAAAAATCCTAATATCTCACTCAACAATACTCCAGAGCACGTGATCCTAGAGCAAGTGATCCACGCGGCCATGGACGCGGGCAGGCATAACGAGGCGTGTTGGTACATTCGAATGCTCATCAAGGAGTTTCCCGGGAGCAATCGGGCTACCAGTTACTATGCCTGCAGTCTAGGGGCGTTGGAGAAGTTAGTAGTCTTTATTTACATTACATACATACATACATATACTCACGGCTATAAATCCCTAGAAGGGGTAGCCAGAGCTAAGGAATTTGAAATTCCTCACCCAGGTTTGGAACTGTGCGTGGGGAAAGATGGTAAAATAAAGGTTGTTGGTGATGGGTCTCCAACCGCATCGCCCAAAAATCCCTTAAAATCCCCAATACCGTTAGTCGCCTCTTACGTACACCCACCGGAAGAAATGGGGTAGTGCTATTCTAAGCCGACACTACACAGCAATATTATATTATTATTATTATTGCTTTATTTACACAACTTAAATTTAGGGACTGGGACTAGCCAAAGCTTCAGAAGCCAATTTCTCAATCACTTTTGGAAGTGACATACATATACTGATGGCCACAAATCCCAAAAAGGGGGTAGCCAGAGCTTCTGAGCTAGAAACTCTTCAGCCACATTTGGAAGTTGATAGGGGACAAGATGGTAGAAATAAAGTATCTTTAGTGATGGGTCTCCAACCGCATCGCCCAAAAACCACTTTAAAAAGCCCTATAGTCGCTTCTTACGACACCGGTCGGTAGGAAGGGGTAGATAATCTAAGCCGAACTGGCGCTTAACCGCCAACTTTTGGAAGTTCAGTCAGGAATAGATGGGTAAATAAATTATGGTTGGTGATGGGGCACCAGCCATGTCGCATGAAAATAAAAAATGATACCTGCAGGAAAAAATGGGTTATGTCTCTTCTTAGCCAACACTTCACAGCCAATCTTTAATGTATGTCACGATACCCTACACCGAGAACGATGAATTTCACGAAATTTTTCGTTTTGTAATGCATATGATGAGTTTTAATTTATTTTTTAATGTTTATACCATGATTGTAATTACTTTGTAATTGTTAAGGTTGAATAAAGCATATGTCATGTATGCATAATCATATATATTAATCATTTTGAAAATATTAATCAATGTTGTTTATTTTCAGATACGAGGAAGCCAACGAAATTCTAAATAAAATCATAAGCCGAGATGAGACTAATGCACCAGCTCGTAAGAGGAAAATTGCTCTTCTCAAGGGCAAAGGGCAGATCACCGAAGCTATCAAAGAACTTGTGGACTATCTTAAAAAGTAAGTAAAATAACTGGCAATTTCATTTACCATTTTGAATTGAGATCTCATCCGATCCGTGTCATGCGGTTTTAAGTGAGTACGTCACGTGAGAAGTGAGAAGCTGCCAGATTATTTATAGTTAATCTGTCAGTATCTCACATCTCAGGTACATACTCACTCTCACACGCCGCATGCTACGGGTAATGGGATCAATGTATATTTTATATATACATACATATACTTACGGCTGTAATTCCCTAGAAGGGGTAGCCAGAGCCAAGGAAATATAAATTCCTCAGCCACTTTTGGAAGTTGAGTGGGGAAAAGATGGTAAAAATAAAGGTTTTAGGTGATGGGTCTCCAACCGCATCGCCCTAAAATCCAATAAAAAGCCCTAATACCCTTAGTCGCCTCTTACGACACCCGTGGGTAGAAAGGGGTAGCGACATTCTAAGCCGGCACTACACGGCTTATATATATAATAATGGCAAAAACAAATTTATAAACTAAAATTTAATCAAAGTGCAAACCTTTTAGGGTATTGTGATCTTATCGTCGTCGTCATATTGTATGTCATTGTTGGGATATTAAACTAAATAATGCTGTGAAGATAATATGTATGCCTTTGAAAAAGGAATTAAAGACAAACCATTTTGCAGTCATATGCTAAAATAAATATAATCACAGTTGTAGGGTAAATTAGGCAGTAACTGGCCCTTTAAGCACCTTGGCCACTTTGAATGTATGCTGTGCTTGAACGCGCTATTGCATTTGAAAGATAGTAACATACTTGTATGCAGTGGGTCCTGTACATTAACTTTAAAGGTTATTTAATGATAAAGTCGGAGTCACAATAAAAATATTTTTATTTAAATAAAAACTGGTCATTTTGGTAGTAACTAGCCACAATTTTTGGTAACTGGCATACTTATTTGGACTAACTGGCCACATGAAATTACCATCAAAAACAATAAGCTCCACTAAAGTAATACGCCTCAAGGTATTCAGAACAAAATGAAAAAACTATCACAATTGAAAATCAACAAAAACAACTTATAACAAAATAGGAACCTCTTTTTCAGTCACTTCTTAAAGGTAAAAAATAAAAATTTATAATTAAAAAATGCTTAGCAAAAACGTTTTACATCCATAGTTTCTAAATATCTCCTTAGTTGTAAAATCCATGTTTGTTTGCTTCTTTTTGCATTGCTTCATATAATGACTCAGTACTATCACTTCTATACTCAAATGGGTCTTATGCCCGTCAACAAATAATGTTACAGGACGTGGAATATTATTTGCCTCCAGTTGGGGGGAAAAAACGTTTGCTATGTACTCGTAAAACACAGCGGCCGTCATCCAACCTGTGTTGCTGCGCCCAATACCCCAACCTGCTGGAACACTTTCAACAATTCGATCGGGTATTCTTTTATATGGGTATATAATCATTGGGCTGCAAGCTAAACCTGCTTCAGAAAACGAGAACATTACAAGTTATGTTCTCTTTTGATGAACTTTTCTCTATTTGATAAACGTTCGTGCTCCCTTTTTCGGCCAGAACATTGCCAGTACTGGGACAAATATTGAATCCAGACTCATCGCCGTTGAATTCGCGCTGAGAGCTTGGATGGCTGCAGTTAAATCAGTTTCATGCTTTAACTAGCCATCTTTCTAACCAGGCCAGTAACTACTAAACGTTATTTTATGTTGGCAAGATTTTGACAAGCAAGTAAGAATAATGCAAACAAAGCAATAAGATATAGTTTTGTACTATCTTATAAAATAAACTTTTGCGTTATAATTGGCATAGGTGGCTAGTTACTATAAAATCTAAGAAAATTAAGTGCAGTTACTGGCCACCATTAAAATTGCTACAAATACACCAATTAAATGAATGTACTGTATAAAATACGAATATTTACCTTATTAGCATGAAATTGGGCTATCACAAACAACACAGACACGCCAGGAACAGAATTTATTCGTATTTAAAGTTTTAATATTCCTTAAGAAAAAAATAACGTACTACTGCTTAGGAGGACGCAAGATGGCCTACTGTTAAACAATGTCAATTTTTATGGCGCCTTTATTGTTTTAACGGAAAAAAAATACATTTCTCAATAGCTAGGTAAACAAGAAATCTTGTCAAATCACAACAGATGGCGTAGCCTTCCTAGTTTCCTTATTTAAGCAGTTTGTATTGGCTAGTTATTGGGGGTGGCCAATTATACCACTGTTTACCCTATATCATATAATATCATAAAAATTTGTTACCATTTTTATTAAACGTTGCATACCGTATTGTTTTTGGGTGATTCACTATAAACCTTCACTTTACTATATATTTTAAAAAGTATTCATTGTTATCGTTACTTTGCTAGGAAATTTTAGTCATGCCTTCTTGCCTTCAGCAAAATGACGAAGAGAGTAGACAAGAATAAAATCACGTGACGTCACACCTCTCTCCCATTTATAGTTAGCCAATTGGTCAGAAGCCGCCACTCCTCAATATTAAAAGGATTGTAGTTTATTTATTTATTTATTAACACAAAAATATAACCATTACAGATAAAAGATCTAATACAGCTATATTACACTACTAATTTATACAGAATATTTATAAGCCTGCATATACTCTGGATTCGTATATACTGTTATTCATAACATAAATAATGCAAACTAGTTTTCGTAAATTCAGCCAGCGTGCACGAAAATATATCAACACGCTCAGATACCTGGTTTATCGCGTTCAATGCACGAGCAAAAGCATTTTCACTGGACAGATTGGTCCGCAACGATGGAAGTGCGAACAACCTACCCCTGCGCCGTCTCAGAGTACTACTAGGAACTATAAGTTGTAACTCAGACAAAATCCTATCTTTTAATTGATTGTCTAACCAAAAAATAAATTCACAATATTTTTTACCTACGAAAAACATAAGAGGTTGTTGATTCCGCGCGCTTTTTACATACATGTACAAGGTCATCCGATTGAGATAATTATTGTTTTTATACTTTGTCATTTATAGCTGAGATCACTAATTATAATGCTGAGTCAGCTTCCAAATTCGTTGCTACTACGCAGGTTATACGGCTATAGTTTTCTTTATACTTTGTAATTAGTATGTATTATATTGTTTTTTTTTCTTTGTGTATAATGTAATGTAGCAGCGAAAAATGTTTTTCTTTATTTCTTTCTTAATTATATTTGTATTAACATTAAATAATTGCCGTGTAGTGTCGGCTTAGAATAGCACTACCCCGTTTCTACCGACGGATGTACGTAAGAGGCGACTAACGGTATTAGGGCTTTTAAGGGATTTTTGGGCGATGCGGTTGGAGACCCATCACCAACAACCTTTACCATCCTTTCCCCACTCAATATTCCAAAAGTGGCTGAGGAATTTCTAATTCCTTAGCTCTGGCGACCCCTTCTAGGGATTTATAGCCGTGAGTATATGTATGTATGTAACATTAAAAACATTTTCTCAGGTTTATGTCCGACGCAGAAGGCTGGCAAGAACTATGTGAGTTATATCTACAAGTGGGAGACCTATCTCGCGCAGTGTTCTGTGCCGAAGAAATGTTGTTACACCAGCCACATAATAATCTGTGGCATCAACGGATCGCTGATATAAGATATACTATGGTTGGTTTATTGTCTTCTTTTCGGTATATTTAAAGCCTTAACAGTGTGTTGGTATATGGTATGGTGCTTTTTCAGTGATTTTGGGCGATGCGGTTGGAGACCCATCACCGCGAATACGTTATTTCTACCATCTTGTCACCTATCAACTTCCAAATGTAGCTGAGGAGTTACTAGCTCTAAAGCTCTGGCTACCCCTTTTTGGAATTTATAGGCGTGAGTATATATATGTAAATATATGTGTTGGGTATAATAATACAGGGTGGGCCAATAATTTTTGCACTTTTAAAACATGAATAGAAATAAAACTACAACTGTTATTTTGTTGATTATATTTTTAACGTTTTAAACATTTAATGAAATTTACGAGTATTTTTTAAAAATGACATCGTCGAGATGTGCACCGTCTCGTCGTTGGCACT
Source organism: Bedellia somnulentella (assembly GCA_963576735.1). Lineage (NCBI taxonomy): Eukaryota > Metazoa > Arthropoda > Insecta > Lepidoptera > Bedelliidae > Bedellia > Bedellia somnulentella. The sequence goes on along the minus strand of OY755181.1, from coordinate 16,855,216 downwards.
CTAGCAATCGACTACGCAAACTTTGGAAAACTCGCTGACACATGCTGCGGGGGATCGCGGCTATCTCGTCGTGGATGTTTTGTTTTAATTGGGATATATTCGTCGGTTTATTAAGGTAGACTCGACTTTTCAGGTATCCCCATAGGAAAAAATCGCATGGTGTAAGATCCGGGCTTCTCGGAGGCCATGGAATATCACCTCTGCGAGAAATCAATTTATTCGGAAACATTTCTTTGACTACCGGTAAAGTCACATTTGACGTGTGGCATGTTGCTCCATCTTGTTGCATCCAGGTCCTGCTGTTGTATCCTTGAAATTCATGCAACTGCGGCGTCAAAAACTCTCGAAACATCTTAACGTATTCCGCTGAATTCACAGTTACATTATTTCCTTGATTATTTTCAAAGAAATACGGACCAATTATGCCCTTTGCTGATATGGCAGCCCATACTGTCGTTTTAGGTGAATGAAGTGGCTTTTGGTGTTTAAGGCGAGGGTTTTCCCTGCTCCAATATCGACAATTGTGCTTATTCACGTGCCCGTTGATGTGAAAGTGGGCCTCGTCCGTAAACAATACATTCTCCAGGCTAGAGAATTGCTCCAGCATTGTGTCAGCCAATAACTTACGTTGAATGTAATCATTTGGTTTCATCTCCTGCACAATTTGAAGCTTATACGGGTGCAGTTTTAGGTCTAGATGCAAAATCCGCCGTAGACTGGTTCTCGGTAATGCCAGAACCGCCGAACGCTTACGCGTAGATAATTCTGGATCGTCCCGAATGGAAATTTCAACCTCTCGAATGTTCTCATCGGTTCTTCTTGAACGTGGCCGGCCTATTTGTTTAATATTCGTTGTCGATCCCGTTTGCTCGAACTTCACGACCCAAGATTTGATTAAATTCACACTTGGACACTCGTTTACACGGCGTAATCCATATTCAATTCGAAACAGGCGTCGTACAGTAACGTAGGAATCGTTGTTTTTGTAAAATTGTTTAACACAAAAAGCACGCTGTTGTCCCGTGAAGCGCTCCATCGTGACTAAAATTGCATGTAGCGACGCATAGTTTCCCGCCACCCGCGCACCCCTCCCTCCAACGGTATTCGAGAAATTTAGTGTTGCTATTTGCAAAAATTATTGGCCCACCCTGTATAATAATAAATCCTTTATTGCAGGCAACAAGGCCCATATAATATTAGTAAAACTTAACCTATGTTAGTAATTTACAATTTAGTGGGCAGAGGCTTTGGTTTCTGACGCGCAGCCCTGAAGCGCCGGAACACTATTCCCTCAGGCCAAAAGTTCTCTCCTAGCAGAACCTTCTCGTGGACTGCGGGAACCTGGAGCCAATAGGATTTAAAGTTGGTCGGCCTACTGGGCTCCAGACGTGTGATGTTGAGCACGGTTATAGGACCGAGGCTCGTCTGCTCTATGTGACGCAAGACATCGTTGTGCGTCATCTGAGGATCTATTCGAGATATATAAATATCCAGCACCGGTGTTGCAGCCTTCAGGGGGCAGGAGGCTGCTGGGACGGTACCACGCTTATTCCTGTTTGCACGACGTTTGGGTTTTTTCCCAACCAGGGTGAATCCATCGTCGTCTTTAACAGTCTTCGGCGCGGTACGAGCGGGCGCGGCTTGGTTCTCCTTTCCCTCCCTCTGGGTGGTAGTGGCAGGGGGAAGCAGGGGGTTTGAGCAGCGACGATGAGAGCGGGGGTGGCTTCCTAACTTCAGCACCTGTGCAAAATAACCCTTTTCAACCACCGATGTCAGCGGCGCGTCGGGTGTGAAGGCAGGTGCGGATGGGCGCAGAGAACTCGTTTTGTCACAAATTCGCTGAGTTGTCGGATTTTCACAGTCAATGACCGTGCGGCTTACTGGGTCAGTCGTAACAATTATATTGCTGCGTTGCGAAGTGTCAAGTGGCCGTCGCTTCTGCCGCTTGCGCGGCGGCGATACTTGTGCGAGCACAACATCAGCATTTCGCAACGATGTCACCTCGCGCTGCAACTCAGCGCTGGCACGTTCTGAAGCCACGAGCTTGGCTTTGATGTCGGCAACGCTGGACTTCAACAACTGAATGTCCTTCAACAGCGATGTTACGTCAACATGGTCGAAGGTCACAGGAGGCAGCTTGTTAAGGTCCCGCGTTACATACGTAGGGATGTCATCCGGATCCGTCTCCTTGAAGGCTCGGAAGATATCTTGAAGATTTCTTTTCCCGCTGCCATCGGCCCTCCTCGAGGCGAGGCGCACGGCGGTGACGGCGGCGGTGTCGGCGAAGAACTGTCTCGCGGCGGTTATTTCAGCGTCCGTGTAGCTGGTCGCGCAGATCTGCTCAAGGCTGAGTTCGTCCATCACGTCCAGTTTGTTCTGCACTGCTGCAAGCAGCTCCTGCACCAGGATGGTGTCGGAGCGCTTCACGCTGGCAGTGGTCGCCATTGTTTAAACACACAACGACTCACATTTATTGCTGATTCGGCCGCTGCTAGGTAGCGTCCAATCGAGCCGGGCGTTCTGTCACAACTCCTAATCCTGTATAATAAGTGTGTTACTCCTCAAATCAACAACGATAATTTCATCCTTACCTCATTCAACTCATATTAACATAATATATTTCTGCCTCGCTCGCAAAAAACGAAGATTCAGATTTTGCCAAGTAAATATACATGGTGATTTCCCCGTAGTTGTAGTTGGTTACAATGATTTGTTAGCGCCATGAATATACTGACGCCCGATTTCTGAATTGAGTATTCAAGCTGAGAACGACTTAAGTATCGTTTTGTCTCATTCAGTTGTTAAGATTTCAATGCGACAGAACGATACTTAAGTTGTTCTCAACTGGAATACTCAATTCAGAAATCGGGCGATATCAAGTTGTTGTTGTTAGTTACAATGACTAGTAAGCGACATAACTATTATTGTATCTATAATTTTTTATAAACTTTATTTATCTTCAAAGGCGCGAGTTTTGAATTCATAGTAGAAGTGTTAAGATAAATGTTTATTTAGTATTTTCTAAGACTGTATTTTTATAGTACTGTATAATGACAAATAACACCTCAGTCCTCCCGTGACCATGATAACTGAAAAGTTTTCGAAACGTCGGGCTTTAAAAATAATGTAATAACACGCGATTAAAATATCCGAAAATCACAAGTTGTTTTAATTATAATGAATGTTTATTACCAGGGTGGCACAGAGAACATGGAGTTAGCCAAAACTTACTATTGTCAAGCGCTGAAGTTGAATCCAAACAATATGAGAGCACTACTTGGACTTATTTTGGTGAGTTATTAGTCTAAATGTATACTTATTAATCTTATTATACTGAGGAAATATTTGTTTGTATGTCCATTGGCTCATTTAAAAAAATAATTATCATTAGTAAATTAAAATTCTTGGAGATGGCTTTATATCGTCACGCCAAATTAAAATGTCAATGTATCGTTACAAATGTAAGATATTTGAAAAATAATACTGCCTGTGCGAAACTAGCGGGTGAACATGAATATTTTGTAATTTTATTAATTCATATGAATCATAAAAATTGTGTGGAGCACTCTTTTCATCTAGGAGTTTGAAAAAACTATTATATGCTATTCCATCCTGAACATAAAAATATGTTTTTTTACTAAACTGACATTGACAGACGGGATAAATGGCAAAAAAGGTAGCCAGCGTTCCAGAACTAGAAATTGCCTAGCTACACTTTGTTATGGGTTTTTTCATTTGGCATATCGCCTACAAACCACTTAAAAGCTTCAAACCAATAAGTCGCCTTATGACATCCGCGGAAATAAATGGGTCAGTGCTATTGTATGCTTACACTGCACTTCGAAAATTTATTTTTTGTATGACTTGATACGTAATGACGAATATTATTTCCCTTCACAGGTAGCAAACAACTTGTTAACCCATCACAAGTCAAGTGGCAACAGCAATAAGAGGAAAGAAGTAGCCAAATTAGCTCAATGGGCAGCCAGTACCGTCGCGCAGAAACAAAGAGACGGCTTAACTAACATTTGCGATATGACTTCAGCTTTAACTATAGGAGAATAGTTTTATATAGTCTTGTCCACGCGTGGACATATCAAGCTGTTCATTATGACAGATGTCACTTTTGTGCATTTTGAAATCTGACATTTCTGCACATTATGACAGCTGTCACTTCGATACATTATGACAGATGTCATTTCTGTACACTGTGACCGCTGTCAAATGTTGTAACGGGTATATGACTATTTGCGCTGTGAAATGTTTAGCTTGACGTGTCCACGGGTGTACAAATAAAAGTCAGGAGAACGAAGAATGGGAATTTAGGATTTAATTTAGCAAACAAAGAATAAAGACAAGAACTAGACACACAAACTTATGAAAAAAACTAATATCAAGATGGACGGTGCAGGTCCAGTAAAAACTTGCAGGATCGATTTTCATTTTAATAAGAGACAAGTAATAAAGATAATTTAGTTACATCAGAACTTTGTAGAACAGTAAATGCGGACGTCAAAACTATAAAAGCTCCATTATGGCTGCATTACTGTTCTCCTACGTACATTGTAGTCATTATTGCAATACTTTACTCATTATAGAAATAAGTCCGTCAACCTGTTGCATAAATTATCACTTTATGATTCCATTATTTGTACTTGTGCATATTCACAGTTAAGTTATTATAAATTATATTATGATGGTTAGATTGAAATGTATTCTTTAATAATATATGATTCTTAAGTATTAATAAGTGTTTTTTTTTTTAATTCCCACTACTTTCTTATTTCATGAAGTCTGCAAACTTAAAGGTTATTTTTAATGGCTTTGATTATTCTAGGATATTTGTCTTAAAGTATGGAAAGAAACTGACATCAAAAAGTGAACACACGTGATGATAAAAAAAAACATTAATGTTAAGTTTAATTAAATCTATCATCCAGTGTATTCCATGCCACAAATAAGTTAATTTACTATATTTTTTTTCAATATTATCTATTAAATTGACGTGAGAACGTTTTACTGTGTGCAAGGGAGAAAACCCGCATGGCATCACGTGAGTTCACTCTCCGAGCAAAACGAACGTCGGTACTCCACCAGATGACAATAAATCACAAAGCTCCCCACTGAGCATTTACGTTTATTAGCAAAAAATATGCTCATACATAATTCTCGATACTTAAAATCACAATTAATATATTATAATCTGTAAATAACTCTTTAAATTTGCTCGAAAAGTCAATCAATTGGATCGCGTTTGCCACCAGGCGGTCGCTTCGATTCGCATGTGCGAGCAATTTCTCGTCTCTTAGCTTTTTGCAAAAGTGATAGGAATATACATTGTACCCACTCTAATGTATAAAACTCCATCCTTTTGACATACATATACTCACGCCATTAGTTCCTGTTTGGGTAGGCAGAGACTATCGATCGCCACTTCGTACGATCCTGACAAATCTCTCTAGCTTCGTTTACATCCATCAATCTTTTCATACATGCTCTTTTAATCTTCATACTTTGGACGCCTGCCTTTTTGAGTACACTCTTAATTTGCTCCAAGTGTGTTCTCCGTAGTCGTCCTCTACTAACATTACCATCCACACTAGCTCTATAGATCCCTTTTGCCAATTTTTTATCATCCATCCTCTCTATGTGCCCAAACCATCTCAAAATTCCTTTTCTATCTTTCTAACAATATCACCTTTCACACCACACTTTTCACTATTTCTCACTCGATCCCATAATCATCAACATTTCATTTTTTTCTGAGGGACCTCATCTCTACTGCATTCACTCTGCTCTCTACCACAACCAACATTCGCTTTCATATATAAGCGTAGGAACAAAAACAAACAGCATCATGCGCAGCCATTCGGGCCTTTTCGGACACCGATTGACAGGTCATTAGGCTACTCATTGCTCCATTTACCGCATTACCCTTTTTCACTCTTCTTTCAATATCTTCATCACATTTTCCATCCCTTGTAAACAAATTTCCCAGATATACAAACTCCTTCACCTGTTCCACATCCTTACCATCAATCGCAATCACGCATTATGTCATTTTTAACTTGTTTTTAACGTACACGATATTGCGATGGTAACTCGCACAGCGCCTACAGGGGGGCAATTCTCGCACGGTATATATTATATCATTTTCGATATTTATCAATTTCGTGATATTTTGCAATCGATATTTCACTTGAGCTATTATCACTTCATCCGATCGATATTTTTCTATTGATAACCACTCGATATAAAGATATATATCAAGGTATGATATCGGGTGGTCACGATCCATCGATATGATGATTTTTGAAGATGTCGTGCGAACGGTAGCCATTTTGTTTTAAAATTTTGTTTGAATATAGATAGAAAATTAAAATACATACATATACTCACGTCTCTAAATCCCTAGAAGGGGTAGCCAGAGCTAAGGAATTTGAAATTCCTCAGCCACTTTTGGAAAGTTGTGTGGGGAAAAGATAGTAAAATAAAGGTTGTTGGTTATGGTTCTCCAACCGCATCACCCTAAAATCACTTAATAAGGCCCAATACCCTAAGTAGCCTCTTACGACACCCGCGGAAAGATCATTGAACATACACATGGGTTACCGTTACTGCTCTACTAATGTCATGCCATGTGACAGTGTAATAATTCAAAGCACCAATAGGCCTGCCTCTTTCAGGTCAATTCATTATCAAGACAAAAATATTAGAGGATGTTCTTTCTCTGTCAAACAAGAATAAAAACAACAGATATTGCAACATGATTTATAAAAAACGCCTAATATCACGTGATATTATTTAAATTATCTCTCCGATGTTTCTCTGCTAAGTTGGCGGCCTTGATTTCCGCTTTCTTGTCTTTCTTCTGTTGTCGTGTCAACTCGCCATTGAAGTATTTATCTCTGAAAGCAAATAGCGAATCAATGAGAGGTTTTCCTATTTTGCTTTTTTTCTCCTTCTCAGGATACATGGCGCCAGATTTGCTATGTTACTGGTAGGAACGGAACGTCACACCGTATTTCACACTTGGATTTAATGATATCGTAAAACGGAACGTACATAAAAACGTTCTGATTTAAAAGTCTAAATAAATATCAGTTTGAGCCAAGATAGCTTAAAAGTAAATAAACAAAGACGGTATTTATATATAACATTCTTTTTGTTGTTTTTACTCGCCAAAAAGTTACTCTATGATGATGTGACACATGTTTTTAAAGTTGACATTGGCGAAATTATTGTGGTAACACGATTGAGGCCACGAGGAACAAATTTAAGTAAGTAACGTAGTTACATCAACGCCATCTACAGAGCTCTAGGAAACTATGTTGTTTTTTTATACTGCGCTTGCCCAATCAGTCATTAGTTACTGTATTCCGGCTTGGGGAGGAGCTACGAAAGTCAAATTCCTAGAAATAGAGAGGGCACAACGTTCATTACTGAAAGTATATGTGTAGTATGTACTCTAAACCATATCGATTCCCTACTAATGATCTTTATGCCCACTGCAGGCTACTATCGGTTAGACGACTATATATTCTGAGATGCATTTTGCGTGTTCATAGAAATATTCCCTATACTCCACAGACAACTACCACCAGAAAGGCAAAATTGGCTATAAAAGTAGATCTAGTAAGAACCGCATATGCAGGCAGGCAATATTCCTGGCAGTCAGCACACTTGTACAACACAATTAATAAGGAATTGAACATTCTCCCTAAATCTATTAATGAATGTAAGAAAATAGTTACCGACTGGCTAGTAAAACAAACTTACGACTGCACTGAGCTATTGTTCAAGAATATAAATTAAATTAAGTTAAATAGTTAACAAATAATGTGTTTTGTTTATTATTACAATTCTATTAAATATAATATGGAAATAATTAATTAATTTAAATATAAATTTATCAATTTCATTTATCTTTCTTTTTGATATTACTTAAGAACAACTTTTACTCTTACATTAGAGAAAAAATCTTATGTTGCAAATATAAATGTGAATGTGAAAAGTTGCTTAAAATGTAAACCTAGAAATAAATAGTTTTAGTCTTCTTTTGGAATTTTGCATGCATAAATAATTATAAAATAAAAAAATACTTAAAGGTTTGATTGAATAATTTAATGTAATAATATTTAAATTTTGATATTATTTTGAATACAAAATAAAAACAATGTTTTGGATTATATAGTTTTATCGATAATTAATAAAAATATGATATATTACTCAACAATAATTAGAATTCAAATGTATTGTATTATGTAGTTTCATCGATATTGTATTACTTGCAATCGGAGGAGCGGGGTACCCTGGCACAGGTATTTATTTACTTAAAAGGGGGCTCCAACCTTATACTTCTGTAAAAAAAAACCATGAAACTGAATAAAGATTTTTATATTTTTTTTATATTTTATATTTTTTTATTTCTCAAAAAGAAAACCTCTCATTATTGCTTATGATTTTAGGTATTGTTCAGCAATATCTCTTTTTTTTATTGGACTTGGTATAAACTTTGACGACAATATGTTTTAAAAAAAATTTGCATATGGGAAACGTTGAAATTTGTAAAAACAACAACATGTATCCTTAATTAAAACAACTTTTGACTTTCATATATTTTAATCGCGTGTTATTACATGGTTTTGGTCACGGGAAGACTGGGTTCCAAGCAGGTGTTATGATGGTTGGCATATACCACCTGCTTGGAACCCAATCATTAAGGGCGTCCCCCGAAAAGATGAGAACCATGAAACGGCATTTGGGCTTCCCCCTGCAGTTTCTTCACCTTTAATCAAACTCGTAAAATAAGCCATCTAGTGACTCACTAGTAACTATTATAAATAACCATAAATTAAGCGCCATCTACGGAAATAGTCTCGTACTACGTTGTAGAATCGCTACGTGCGTATTGATATTACAATTATGTCTCGCTTGGATGAATATAATTATTGAAATTAAAATAACTAAAACAAAAATTTTAATTTCACAAAACTATTTTTATGACACCTTCGGAATATAGGAGGGGAATATGTCGAGAAGAAAACTCGTGATAGTGGGTTTCAGGTGACACCAAGTAAAAGGGGATTATGTTATTCTGTGTGTAGTGGTAGTATACAACATGTATCTATATAATGTATTCTGTGTAACCATAACAATAAATAAACAGTTCAATACGATCACTCAAGTGTTTCATTCGTCTCCACGACACACCTCCGTATATGGCGACCCGGCCAGAGAGGCGCCGCCGCGCCTTTTAACCAACCGAACATTACTTAAAAATATGGGAAAATCACAATCGAAAAGTGAAGAGACAATTGTGGTACAAAATTCAATAGGAGGAAATAATGAATCCTATATTGAACAAATAAAATTTCATTTATCGGCTACGAATGTGCTCCTACTATTTATCGTTGTAGTGATTGGTCTGTTCCTGATACGATATATTTATAAATCATATAAGGAGTGTCACACCAGCTGGATCACGAGAGAAATCAACCGAAATGCTGTAAGGTCTTTGTCGAATTCATCATCGCGAATACCACAAGTTCTGCCAGAGCATGTATAAGAACTTAGATGTGCGCTTCCAGTCTACGCCTATCGGGAAATAGCGGACGGACGGTGTCAGTGACGTTAAATATTGCTAAATAAGTGATGGAGTGAGTTTTTTTATTATTATTTAATTCGATGATTAGTTTGATAATTTATATAAAAATAATTATTAGTTTAGAATTTTTTTAACAATATGTGAGCATTTATTTTTACACTATATTTTATTGATAAATATTTAGAATATTTTATATCATTAAGGGTTACATATGGCTAGTACTTTACAAACATTATATTCGAAACTAAAGGATATAAAGACATATTTAATTAAAATTGGACCTTCAAGAAGGCAAGGAAAAATATTAACACTTAAACTAGAAAATGCCAAAACTTTATATGAAGAGTATATTAGTAGTTTAGAAATTATTGACATAGATATTAAGTCGGGAAAAATATGTTCGGAAACTGTTCCCCACATAGAAAAATATAGTACAAATATTAATCAGTTATATTGTGAAATTCTAGATTTGTGTAGTTTAAAAGTGGAAGGAAAAATGGATACTTTCAATTTGAAAACCGCCCTTACCTTATTGCCTTGTATGACCAATGAAGATACAAATATTAAACAACTTATAGACAATATCGAATATTATTCATCAATTTTATCTTCAAATGAGTGTAAACAAAATTTAATTAATTTTGTACTGAAAAGTAGATTATCTCAAGCTGCTAAATTAAAATTACAGTCTAGCTATACCACCGTACAGAGTTTAGTCGCAGATATGCGTTCCGAATTATTGCCAAAAAAGTCTGCAACTGCGATACAACAAAAAATATTAAAATTAAGACAGAATGAGTCATCTATAGGTTATTACGGGAAAGAGTTGAGTGAGTTATTCGTAGACCTGACGATAACGCAAGCCAGCGGAAACGAGGACTGTTACAAAATATTAAAACCGATTAATGAAAAATTCACAATTAAACAGTTTGCCGATGGTTTACGGAATCGTAAAATTAGTACCATAATTACTGCTAGGAATTACAGCCACCTGAAGGACGCCATCCAAGCCGCCCAAGATGAAGAAATAAATATGGTTCCTGGGGAAATTTTAGGTATGTATTCAAATAATACTAACACTTACTATCGCAGTCAAAGGGGACATAGAGGTAATTTTAGGGTATCTCGGTACAACCACGGTAACAGGTACTCATACAATAAGGTACAAGGACATTCCCATCCGCATCAACTACGTGGAAGATTTCTACCCAGAGGCAATAGTCAGCAGAGAGGACGACAGCCTATGCCGCCGCAAAGACGTACGTATTATAATAATAGTTCACGATATCAAGGAAAACGGAATTCTCATAATTTACACGTTTTCACTGAAAATGAGAAACAGGATTCTTTAAATCATATCCAGGAAAATTCGTCAGACGAGTTTTTTCGTGACTAATAATCATAAAATTTTAACATGCGCTAGTGATTGCTATGTAAATATATTATCACATAGGAATAAAAATTATAGTTATCTTATTGACTCAGGAGCATCATTATCAGCTTTGAAATACAAGTACGCGTTGGAGCACAACATTCCAATCCATAAAGAGAGCATGATCATAAACGGAATCGGGGGAAAAGTACATGCTATAGGATATGTTTATTTAAAGTTACGTTTAGGCAACCGATACGTTAGTCATAAGTTTTATTTATTTAAGACTTTGCCTATTATAGCGAATGGAATTCTGGGACGTGACTTCATGAGTAGATTTAAAGCTAACTTAGATTTTGGTAATAGTATATTAACGCTATTTATGAATCGGAGTAGGATAACTTTTACGATTAATAGAAATAGTAGTTACAGTTTTGAAATACCAAAAAGATGCGAGTGGATACATTATATTCCTATTGACTTGAAGGAAGATTGCATTGTGTGTGCGGAAGAAATTCAGGAAGGTATTTTTTTAGCGGGTTCTGTAGTAAAACCTAGAAACGGTTTGATACCCATAAAAATAATGAATGTAACAGAAAATGATTTTATTTTATCGAAATTAAAACCAACAGTATGCAAGCTTAGCGATTACAATATATGTTCTTTTGATAGGTCTATTAACAGTGCCGATAGAGTTAAGACATAAAAATTTCGGAATTGCAATTAAGTCATTTAAGCAAAGATGAACAAACAACTATAAAAAATATGTGCGCGAAGTATGCCGATATATTTTATCTTTCGGGGGATTCCTTGAATACCACTGATGTGTATACGCATAATATTATGTTAAAGCCTAACACGAGTCCTATTTTTACAAAACCATATAGATTACCTTTTACACAAAAGTCGGAAATAAAACGGCAGATAGGGAAAATGTTACAAGAAGGAATAATTGAGCCCAGCAAAAGTGATTGGTCGAGCCCTGTTTTGTTAGTGCCTAAAAAGACTAATTCAAACGGAGAAAAACAGTGGCGTTTAGTAGTAGATTACCGGAAATTAAATAATTGTATATTAGACGATAAATATCCTTTACCGGATATAACAGAGGTGTTAGAATCTTTGTCTGGAAGTGTATATTTCACACATTTGGACTTACATCAAAGTTACTATAATGTTAAATTAGAGGAAAATTCCAGAAAATACACTGCTTTTTGCTCAGGACAATTTCAAATGACACGAATGCCGATGGGGCTAAAAACTAGTCCAAATTCATTCTCGAGAATGATGAATATAGCATTATCGGGTTTAAATCATGAAAAATGTCTGGTATATTTGGATGATCTTATTATATTTGGAAGGAATTTGGAAACTCATAATAAAAATTTGCAGGACGTGTTCGAGCGACTGAGAAAAGTAAACCTAAAACTTAATCCGAGTAAATGCGATTTCCTTAAAAAACAAATATTGTACTTAGGCCACGTGATATCTAGTGAAGGCATATTACCCGATCCAAATAAAATTAAAATAGTTAAAAACTACCCCCTACCATCTAATATTGACGAAGTAAAACGATTTGTAGCCTTCGCAAACTATTATAGAAAATTCGTTCCAGATTTTGCTTCTGTTTCTAATCCATTAAATGCACTTTGTAGAAAAAATGTTCCATTTATCTGGAGTGAAAAATGTCAAAAAGCTTTTGAAAAATTAAAACAGTGTATCATTTCGCACCCAGTACTTGATTATCCTGATTTTACAGATAACAATAAATTTATATTACAGACCGATGCATCAAATGATGCTATAGGAGCTATTTTATCGAATAGCAATGGTCGGCCCGTAGCTTTTTCTAGTAGGGTATTGAATAAAGCCGAGAAAAATTACCCAATAATAGAGAAAGAACTTTTAGCTATTGTATGGGCTATAAAATATTTTAGGCCGTATTTATATGGTAAACTATTCACAGTGAAAACCGATCATAGGCCGTTAGTTTATCTTTTTAATATGAAAGACCCGTCAAGTAGGTTAACAAAATTTAGGATAGCCTTAGAAGAGTACGACTTTGAAGTAGAGTATGCGAGGGGTTCGGACAACGCTGCTGCAGACGCATTGTCTCGAATAAGAGTGACCTCGCATGAGTTGAAAGATAATCATGAGTGTGTTAATGTCTTAACGCGAGCTCAAGCGAAGAGGATAGACAGTAGCAAGGTTTCTTTGGGGGATATGGTAAGCACTAGTTCAAGGTCTGATCAGCCGAGAATTGTGAATACACATATAATGCCAAAGGAATCAGTTGAGCTACAATTCATCGATAAAAATACCTTAAATAAATTAAAAAATGAAAAGTTAATAACTAGCGAAAGTAAAACATTTTGTTACATAAGATCTAGAAATATAATTTATATAAAATATGCAAACTCTGCATCACAAATCTCGCGAGCCGAATTTGTGAAAGAGTTAGACTTATTGTGTGCACAGCTAAGTATAAATGAAATATGCATATTAAAAACAAGTGAAAATGGAATATTTATAAAAAAGCTTGTCGAAGAAATAAGTAAAAATAAGAATAGGTCCGGACCACGAATTTGCATTTTAAATAATGTAATTAGAATAGAAGAGAAAGATGACAGGCGAGTCATTTTGAATGATTTTCATCTCTTACCCAGCAGTGGCCATGCGGGAATGAGAAGAATGACCAACAATATTAGGAAATATTATTATTGGCCTGGTCTAGATAGAGACGTTAAAGAGTTCGTTAAGCGTTGTGAAAAGTGCCAACGCCAAAAACATAGTTTACCGGTCAAAGAACCAATGGTTATTACCACGACGTCGAATACAGCATTCGAAAAAATATATTTAGACTTAGTAGGTCCTTTGGGAACGGATAACAACAACTACTCGTATATTTTAACATTACAGTGCGAACTTACAAAGTATACAGAGGCATACCCATTAGTGACAAAACAATCTCAAGAAGTAGCAAAATGTTTTGTAAATAATTTAATTTTATTTTACGTTACGGGATACCACGACAAATAGCTTCCGACAAAGGTAAGGAATTCATTTCATCACTATTTCAAGAAGTGTGTCAAATACTAAAAATTCAACAATTGAGTTCCACTGCCTACCATCATCAATCTATAGGTGCGCTAGAGGTAACACATAAAAATTTAAAATCATTTCTCCGCATACAAACAGAGAACCACCCCGAGAGTTGGAGCCAATGGTTACCGTTCTGGTGTTTCGCATACAATACCACTGTCCACTCGGAAACACGTTTTACACCGTATGAACTAGTTTTTGGTAAGTTATGTTCTTTACCCAACAACTTGACTCATTCCGTAGACCCTTTGTATAACTTTGAGAGTTACCCATGTGAATTAAAATACCGTATACAAACATCTCAGAAAATAGCGAGAGAAAATTTACTTTCCAGTAAAATAAAGAGGAAAATAGAATATGATAAATATGTTAATCCCATAAGTTACAATGTAGACGACTTAATTTTAATTAAAAATGAAGTAGGAACAAAAATGGACGCATTGTATACCGGTCCATATAAGGTAGTTATGGATATATCGCCAAATGTAAAAATATTAAACCATGGAAAAATTGAAATTGTTCATAAAAAAAGAACAAAACCTTATTATGTATAATAGTATAACAATGTATAATTTCTTCATATTTTTTTTTTCAACAAGTGTATTAATGTGTAATAGTTACTGATGTAACTAATATGTAACCAAACTTTTTTTTTCTCATTTTTTTAGTGTGTAATCAATGTAATCCTATCAATATAAGTTTATTTTTAATTTTTTTAAGGGGGAAGGTGTAGTGGTAGTATACAACATGTATCTATATAATGTATTCTGTGTAACCATAACAATAAATAAACAGTTCTATACGATCACTAAAGTGTTTCATTCGTCTCCACGACACACCTCCGTATAATTCTTAGCCGACACAACAAAGTGTTCGTGGATTGCAGTAGAAATAACGTAACGTGCTATTATCGCAACGTCCAAAAATCACACTTGAATAAAAAATCGGCATAAATTATAAAACAGGAGAAAGCATTTAGTAAATACTACCACTCGCCTCTTATGTACACCCACCGGAAGAAATGGGGTAGTGCTATTTTAAGCCTTCTAATTCATAATAATAATTCAAAAATATATACTTGGTTATAGTTTCTTGTTAGAAGGAGACTATAAATATGCGTCTTTTGTATTTGTTTATTTACTTAATTAGAGGTTTGCTTTTTAAGGGATTGTTGGGCAATGCGGTTGGAGACCCATTACCAACAACCTTTTATTCTACCATCTTTTTCTTACTCAACTTCCAAAAGTGGCTGAGGACTTTTTAATTTCTCAGCTCTGGCTACCCATTTTAGTGATTTATAGCCGTGAGTATGTATGTTGTTCAAAAGTTTTTTGTTTAATTGGAAATTTTAGATTTTCTGCACATGTTTATTTCCTTTATTTAATTTTCCGACGTTATTATAAGGTAAACAATATTTTTAATCTTACTTAAAAGAGATGTAAAAACATCACATAAATTTAAAGCAAAAAGATAATAATTGTTTCAGCTGGATTTACAGAACATTAGGATAAAACGAGCGTATTTACAAAACAGAATTATTCGCAGTATTTTTAATCATGCATTTTTCATCAAAAATAAACAAAAAGCATATCCCGGATAGAAGATTAGAACTCACGCCCTTATCAAGAGCGCATGGCCCCTAATGCGTTGGACCATTTCGTACTTACGATACAGGGTGAAATTAACGATAATATTACGATTGTTCTCAAACTTATAATGTAAAGCAAAACAAGCGACTATGTTGCGCACAACCAAAATAGCACAACTAAAAAGCGCGGGAAGCGGCAAGCAGCTCTATTACAGAAAAATTCGACACAAGCTCTGCGCATGAAGGCTAACAGCCATCTGCCGCCCCGTTCTCCGCACAGGGACCCGCTCCAGATTGACATTGAAATTTAGGGAAAATGCTTTATAACTCCATAATTAGGATGAAAAGACTAAAAATTATTCATACAGATGATAGATTACTCAGTTGTCTACGCAAATATTACGTAATCGATAACATATATGCAGTATTCTGACAGCAATATCAGACTTTACGATAAAAAAGCCCCCCACAAATTATTTTTTTTCTTAGTCGATTATTATTGAAAACGAAATATGAACCGTCATTATTGAAGAAAAGATATTGAACTTGAACATATATTTTATTTAGAGTGTGATTGTTTCATTGAGTTTGAAAACTACCAAAATCAGTGAAATTTTCGAGGGAGGCCCTTAACACAACCAAGCAAGGGAAGAACATTAGCAAGACTCCAGATAACAATAGCTCTTTTTGTACACAGCAAATATTAAACGCAAATGTAACTTAAACTTTGTGAAGGTAGTTAGTATTAATAATTGTACAGTACTGTATAATGACAAATAACACCTCAGTCTTCCCGTGACCATGATAACTGAAAAGGTTTCGAAACGTCGGGCTTTAAAAAACCATGTAATAATACGCGTTTAAAATATCCGAAAGTCAAAAGTTGTTTTAATTATAATGTGCAATCGTGAAAGTCTTACAAAATAACATGTATCCTTGAATAATTGTAACTGTTGCTTTACGACTAATCCCTGAAAGGGCTGGACCAACTTTGACGAAACTTCAAATTATATTAAGCTGGCTGACCCAACAACCTTCGTACTGTCAAATTTGCTTATGACAAATCTTAAAGCGTTTTTTCCGGTACTCTTAATTCAATCAGGCGTGAATATTTTATTGGTCAAATTTTTCAGGGATTTTTTTAATCCTATGTTATAATTTGGGTCATTATCTAGCATTCTGCCAAATTTTATTCATATACATTATGTACTTGAGGAGCCTTTATACCTCAAACACACAAACATCTAAACATCTAAACTTTCACATTTATAATATTAATAGGATTAAATACTCGTGTAGTAAAAAATAACTGATGCCACTTTTTTAATACTAACTTACCTAAAATTACATTCATGTCCCAAAACCTCTGTCGGCGTATCGGGAACATTATCACTTATTTTCTCATACGTCAGGAGTCTTCGAGATGTGAGCTTCGATAAAACTTGTTCGGAGTTAGCAACCAATTTTAAACAGGGGTGAGACGGTAGATTGTCTTCATTGTAATCCTCTCTGAAAGAAATTACACAATATATTAAAAGTTAGGCCATAATTTGGGAAGCGTAAACTGCCTCTGTGAACGGCTGAAGCATTAGGCAAATGATTCAATGGCCCTGGGTTCCCATTTATGGGATTTATATGAAAAATCACTTTGCGAAATAAATCCTTACATCATACATACATATACTCCCGCCATTGGTTTATATTGGGGTAGGCAAAGACATTACATCAGCGTTTTATATGATCGTGGCAAATCTGTGGAGTTTCGTAAATATTTCCATATATTTTATTCTTCACACTTCGAAAGCCTGCCTTTCCAAACTCATTTTCTATTTGATCTAAATGTATCCGCGTAGTTGTCCTCTACTGACATTACCATCCACATTGACCTTATATCAAAGGTTGTCTGGAAGAGATCGCTTCTAGTGATAAGACCGCCGATTGTATTTAATTACTAGTGGATCGGCCCAGCTTCGCACGGGTAGCGTTTGAACCACTGCTCAAGCTTTGAATGCTCAAGCGCAATGATTACTACTTAGACCACTCCTGAATAGTGTAGCTTTGTAATTTTTGTGAAAGCGCTCATATGAACGGTTTAGTGTCTCCGAACATAAGCTAATTTTTAGAATGAGTTGAAGTTGAGTTGAGTTAAACGCTATGAAGTACTTATAACAACTACAACTACTGGCGTCATCTAGTATGTAATTAGTAAATTAGTAATTATTGGGTTTTGATCACGGGCGCGATGACTTATTTCATGTGTAATTTTAGTGTTTCTGTACCGATTTCCATTATTCTTTTTTTATTGAATAGGTAATGATATCAACTTTTTTAAATAAGACATGAGTGAGAGTATTATATACGTAAGAGTAAACCAATATAATCAGAATGCTCCGAACTGCTAAGCTATCGAGAGTTACACTTGATATTGTGAGTTAACCATAAAAGCACAGATTACTGAATACTTACCAGATACTTCACTTCATAGAAAATTTCCAATACCTACTGCTATAATAGCCTACTCCGTCGCGTCAGCAACCACTGCAATCTAAAATGTGCCTTAATGCTCAAGCGTATAGTTGTGGTTGCTTCGCACCGCGCGATCCGATACCAATCGCAGGGCTGCCACTTCGATAAATTTAAAATAACATAACTTTTTGTGTCGATGTTATTGAGAACTGTGAATATTTATTTTATTTTATTATATGTTCTGACTTGTATGTGGCAGTACAATTTTTTTTTGTTTTTTTTTATACTTTAGAGCTGTACTATGCAATCTATCTATCTAAGAACATAATTAATTATAGACGTCAGGGTGTAGGTTATATAAAATCAAAAATAACTTTAAAGTTACATGTGCTTTATTTTAATATATTTTTTTATAAATTTGTTACCCTTTCCAAATTCTCGATTATTAAAATATAACAATGTTCATGCGCTCCGCTCGCTCGCGACAACCGCACTGAACTAAGGCCTCCGGTGGCCCGAGACCGTTCGGCCGGGCGGTAGGTAATTATAGCGCGCAAGTACATGGAGTGACGGATGCCTGATAAAAGATAGACGTATGCTGTCATACATTCTTTTTTAGAAAACTTTACGAAAAATATTTTTGCCATACATGATTTTTATGTAACTTAAACCACTAAGGCTGCACACGCGATAGAAGCTTAAAAAACATAGTATTTTCTGCCTTTTTTCCCAAAATATCCCCCAATTCCCCTTTTATACTCTGCTGGAAAGTATACTATAACCTGCCCAGGAGTATGAAGAATAATTGTGCCAAGTTTCATTAAAATCCGTCGAGTAGTTTTTGTTTCCATAAGGAACATACAAACCGACAGACAGACAGACAAAAATTTTACTAATTGCATTTTTGGCATCAGTATCAATCACTAATCACCCCCTGATAGTTATTTTGAAAATATATTTCATGTACAGAATTGACCTCTCTACAGATTTATTATAAGTATAGATAATATTCGTTGTTTGTGTGATGAGATGATTTTAATATTCCTATGTAATTTCATTACTTTTGTATATTGCCAATGATTTAAATATTCATTAATAGTGGCAAAAAAGTTTGATGGCAGCTAATCACGTGCGAAAGCGATGGACCAATCTGAGCGTTCTGTCATTTTGCGTGGGATCGGGTCAGTAGCGTGGAACGAACCGTATTCTTTGATGAGACGTTATATCGCAGCCTTTTACTAAGATTCAGTGCATAAGTTCAAATTATATACTCGTTTATTTGTAAACTATAGCTGAGCAGTCGTATTCTGCTATTCAATGCATAATTCCAGATTATATACTTGTTGTTAAAACGTATAAGTGAGTTACACAAGTTTATTAAAAAAATAGACATACACAATATACAGTTACTTTAACCACAACAAATAAAAAAAATCAATGATAGGATTAATTGGTTGTCTGGAAGAGATCGCTTTTAGCGATAAGACCGCCAATTGTACCTCACTGTAAACTGTATGATAATTTCTTTTGCAAATATGTGTTTGATGTGCAATAAAGAGTTATTCTATTCTATTAATTATAAATGGTTCACCAGCTGCGATCATAAACTTCCACGTCCGGAATGAGGTGCCAATTCGTAACGAGAAATAGCGTTGTATAAGGCCAGATGAGAATTACTGGTCTGTAAGGAATGCCACTATGGTAATTCTAATAGGGTATAATAACCCCTATATCCTCTTCTCCTTTGTTTTGACAGACAGTATGTAGACAGTGACAGTATAGTAGCAACGTTTGCAGTAATCTTTCAAAAACACATCGCAGAAAGAGCAGCTTAATCAGTTATACTTTTAGGAATCTCTTATAGAATGCCCTAAAACCGCCGCGGACCCTATTTTATTCCAGATTTGGGATTTCTCGAATTCTATAATAAAATCAAATTTGAACATTCAAATAAAATCCTAGTTGACAGAAAAACCTAAAAGAAGGATTTTCAAAAAAGAGTTTAAAGTTATACATAAAAACGATGAAATACATATAAATTTGAGTAATAAAATGTGCTAGCCTTACATTATTAATTAAATTAATGCCTGCGCTATCATTTTAAACGACGATCGTGTATTAAAATTTTATCATTTAGCATATTTAAGAACTATCCAACCTTCGTACACAAACACATTGAAAATTGTTCACTAAAGAAAAGTTTAAAGCTAGCAGTACACATTGGGCCAATCATTGGGCCAACATTGGGCCAGTGTCTGGCCGTTAAATTTGTGAAGCATTTACACATTGGTGAGGTGCCCAGTCTGCATTGGCGTGTCAACAAAGATGGACGTGGAAACGGTCGCAGCCGCGGCAGTCTATCTAATATCATTTAATTATTTCCTACATGTTGAAAATTTATTGAAAATATAATTAATAATAGGTATTTATTATTAATAATAGGTTCACTTTGATAACATTCAATAAATTTTAATGTTGTTTTAATAGCTGTATAGTGCCAGCTTAGAATAGCACTACCCCATTTCTTCCGGTGGGTGTACGTAAGAGGCGACTAACGGTATTGGGGCTTTTAAGCGATTGTTGGGCGATGCGGTTGGAGATCCATCAACAACAACCTTTATTTCACCATCTTTTCCCCGCAAAAAATCCAAAAGTGGCTGAGGAATTTTTAATTCCCTAGCGCTGTCTACCCCTTCATGGGATGTATAGCCGTGAGTATATGTATGTAGGTATGTAAATTTTAATGTCTCGTCGCTTATCCACGCCATCAAAGCAGCCATCTTTAATAAAAAGTTCACGGGCTGCACTACCGCATCCACTGACAGTTGACATCGAACTGAATAAGCCGCCAACAGTGTTCACTTCACACGTTGGCGGCTTATTCAGTTCAGTTCGATGTCAACTGTCAGTGAATGCGGTAGTGCAGCGCGTGAACTTTTTATTAAAGATGGCTGCTTCGATGGCGTAGATAAGCGACGAGACATTAAAATTTACATACATACATACATATACTCACGGCTATACATCCCTTGAAGGGGTAGACAGAGCTAGGGAATTAAAAATTCCTCAGCCACTTTTGGAATTTTCGTGGGGAAAAGATGGTGAAATAAAGGTTGTTGATGATGGATCTCCAACCGCATCGCCTGAAAATCGCTTAAAAGCCCCAATAACGTAAGTCGCCTCTTACTTAAACCCATCGGAAAAATGGGGTAGTACTATTCTAAGCTGGCACTATACAGCTATTAAAACAACATTAAAATTTATTGAATGTTATGAAAGTGAACCTATTATTAATAATAATAAAAACCCATTATTAATTTTATTTAAAAAAAAATATCAAAATGTAGGAAATAATTAAATGATATTAGATAGACTGCCGCGGCTGCGACCGTTTCCACGTCCATCTTTGTTGAAACGCCAATGCAGACTGGGCACCTCACCAATGTGTAAATGCTTCACAAATTAAACGGCCAGTCACTGGCCCAATGTTGGCCCAATGTGTACTGCTAGCAAAATATAAACAATAAAATAAACCAGAGTAATAAAGATACTATCGACAAATCTCAGAAAAAAAACAAAAAGGACTAAATAATGATAAAAACTGCAGAAGACTGACGAAAAGGAAATAAATAATTATCTAACGGATTACTAATATCTACATGTAAGGTTTTTATACATTATACCACCCAACATTTGCTTCCATGAGCAATGAGACATGAATCGGAACTAGAACAGTGTCATGCACTGTCATTCGGTCCTTCGAGTACACCGTATTAATAATAAATATAAGGTCCAATCCACCAACCCACACTCAAATAAAAATTTTGTTGCATGTGATAAAAATATAATTATAAACGACATACCACATAAATAAAATTTGTCCTTATGGAAATATAAAAGTTAACTTGTGGCAAGAAATACTAACTCGGCATAACAGTTAAAATTATACTGTACAAATAAATTTATAGGAATAACTAATTAAAAAGTAATACTTCTCGGCCGGGGTCAAACCCACAACACCCGATCCAGTAACAAGTCTTCTCACCACTGTATAACAAATCGTAATCATATACAAACAAAATTTCATACTCCAAACCTTATGAGCGGATACCAGCATACAAGCCTCCTTCCCAGCACCAAATGTTTAGCGGCAAACGATAGAAGGTCCCCGAACAACTGAGGAAGCCCATACTCCACTTTGGAAGGCACGTGGTTCTTTATATGCTGGTCGGATAAAGTGTAGTTGTCTTTGTCTATTCCTATCTTCTCCGTCGGCTCGCGGACGCCGTATGGGGCTGGAACATTGAGAATATTATAATTTTGCATACATACATATACACGGCTATAAATCTCAAGGAGCGGTAGCCAGAACTAAGGAATCAGAAATTCCTTAGCCACTTTTGGAAAGTTGAGTGGGTAAAAGATGGTAAAATAAAGGTTGTTGGTGATGGGTCTCCAGCCTCATCGCCCAGAAATCCTTTTAAAGCCACCAATACCGTTAGTCGCCTCTTACGTACACCCACCGGAAGAAATGGGGTAATGTTATTCTAAGCCGACACTACACAGCTATTTTATTATTAATAATATAATAATTATAATTTCTCTTATCAAATTAAATGAAATGTTCTTAGTGAAAAGACCAAAACCATTGAATTCCTTTTTAGTTTATTTTCATTTAGTTATACAGTTCCCTGAATAAAAAAGAATAGATCGATATCGTGATTATTTTCAAGAGAGCATAGGGGTTTGTTTATATTGCAGGCTTGAATCACCTGATTATCCGAAAATTAAGATGATTCTGTGCTTCGGAGGACACGTTAAGCCGACGGTCCCGGCTATTATTACGGTAGTAGTCGTTAGTCTGCCAACCCGCAATTGGGCAGCGTGGTGGACTATGGCCAAATCACCCAAAATAGGGTAGTCTCAAGCTCCTTGGTGGGGACATATATGGGCTGTGAGAATAGGTATTGGTTGATTAGTACTAGGCGACTAACGACCGATTTCTGAATTGAGTATTCCTGTTGAGAACAACTTAAGTATCGTTCTGTCGCATTGAAATCTTAACAACTGAATGAGACAAAACGATACTTAAGTCGTTCTCAGCTTGAATACTCGATTCAGAAATCGGGCGAAAGGACCTTTTAGGGATTTTGGCGCGATGCTGCTGGAGACCTATCACCAAAAATACTTTATATTCATTATCAACTTCCAAAAGAAAGTCAATGGGGAATTTATTATTTTAAAACCATGACTACCTCTTTTGGGATATATAGCCGTGAGTATTTCATGTTTAAAAACTATTAATATATGTGTTGTGTATACTTACGATCAGTAATAATGGCGTCAAACTTTAGATCGTCTCTCCACATAGGCAAAGAGAAGTCACTCACTATGACATCTAAATAATTACTCTCTGTCCCGTACTGTCTCATGTTGCTGCGTATACTTTCATCTCTTTCTCGCACCTGAAATTATATCTGTGTTGGTATATGTACATAGTGTAGCCGCTGAAATTTCTCGACTGAAATAGGCTATTTGACTAAGTTTTGAAAACTATCTTACGGTGTTAATTTGTTTATAAGGAGCCCTAAAAAATATTTTCCTGTCTTCATTTTAGCTATTTTATTAAGAATCGAAAAAGAAATATGGCGGCTGTAGCACAAATGACGTCAATTGCGCATTAAACACCAATGGGCGAAGCGATACACAGTCTGTTTATGTGCAATCTACGTCATTATAGAAATAGCCAATCACTTTCTTTTTAGTCACGTGACAGTTGCATCAAAAATACTTATTTTAAAAGACGGATTTTGGTGAAATAATGCAATATTTTTATCTCGCATTATTACATATTGCTCCAAAAAAGAAATATTAAGACTAATGAAATAAAAGAAATGTATATTTTTATTACAGTCAAATAGCCTATTGAAGTGTATAAAAGTGAACTACTAAATGTTTAGGATAGCAAAGATACTTTGTAAAAATGAATAATTTATTTGGGCGTTTAATAACTTTGATACCGCGATATACTTCTTTGAAGTGAGATGTCGTTATGTAAGCGAGTGAGTCCACTAATGTATGCACGAGAGCTATTGTATGGGTGGACTAGAGATCGCTACATTACATATGCAATATGTATACCTATACATGTTTTCCTTCTTCAGCAAAAACTAATATCAAATACATACATGGTTACCTTCTGACCGACGCGTGTAGGACGCGAGCGAGCGTGCACCATCAAGTAATCTATATCAGAGCCCCACACGTAAGCTGAAATTGAAGGAAACACTGAATTTTACTAATAACTAGCTGACCCGACAGACTTTGTACTGTAAATTTGCTTATGCCAAATTTAAGGCGTTTTTTCCGGTACTCTTAGTTCAATCAGGCGTGGATATTTTATAGGTAATTTTTCGCGGTATAAAAAGTATCCTATGTTATAATTTGGGGCATTATCTAGTATTCTGCCAAATTTCATTCATATACATTATGTGCTTGAGGAGCCTTTTTGCCTCAAACACATAAACTTTCAAACATCTAAGCTTTCATATTTATAATATTATTGTGCATATATAATGATCAAACCTACCTCCAAAATGCGCTGCCGCCACCAGCAAAGACCCAGAACCTACGAACGGGTCCAACACCACGTGACCAGCTGCTAACTGCGCCTGGTTGCTCATCAGCAGAGACAATTGAGCATCCATACTTGTGTTGCCGATGAATGGGCGGTTTTTTAACGAGTGTACTTTTATTAGGTCACGTTGGCCGTCTGCTATCTATAAAGGATACTTTGTGTGAGAAATATAGAGGTGTCAGATTCAATTCACACAGAGTGAAAAATGGTGTGATTCGTGAACGTTAAGGTGTGAAAGATGACGTACTGTGCAAAATAGAGAAAGGAACGTTAAGGTGGTTTGAGCACATAGAGAGGATAGATGAACTTAAAGTGGCAAAAGAGAAATATACAGCCAATGTGGATGGTGTTGTTAGTAGAGGACGGCCGCGTAAGACGTTTGAAAACTAAATTGAAAACGTCATAACGAAGTAGCCGTGTAGTGCCGGCTTAGAATGTCGCTACCCCTTTCTACCCACGGGTGTCGTAAGAGGCGACTAAGGGTATTGGGGCTTTTTATTGGATTTTTGGGCGATGCGGTTGGAGACCCATCACCAAAAACCTTTATTTTAAGCATCTTTCCCCCACTCAACTTCCAAAAGTGGCTGAGGAATTTATAATTCCTTAGCTCTGGCTACCCCTTCTAGGGAAATATCGCCGTGAGTATATGTATGATGTCATAACGAAGGCCAAAGTCTGTAATGAAAAGAATAAAAGAGCATGTATGAGAAGAATAATGAATGTGACGGAAACAAGAGAGATTTGCCTGGACCGTACAAAGTGACTATCTATAGTCTCTTCCTTCCCAATGGGAACAACGGTTGTGAGTATAAGTAAGTAAGATTCACTTCTAACTAAGACTATCATACATTGCAAGAGAGTTAAAATAAATGAGCAGAAGTGAGACAATCTCATCAGCAGAGACAATTGAGCATCCATGCTGGTGTTGCCGATGAATGGCCGGTGTTTTAACGAGTGTAGCTTTATTAGATCACGTTGACCGTGTGCAATCTATGGGGATTGTTTTATATGACAAATTGTTTGGTTTTAAAATCATAAAGAAAAACCACTGCGGACCCACCGTACCACCGGCCGTACACCTGGTGGTATGGTGGGACTTGACCATACCACCGTAGGGATGCAGGAATTAATAATATCAGTTTTATTTATAGTTCCTATACTACTACACACATTAAAACTTATTTTACCAAACTAAAAATTACTTATAAAATAAAATAAAACGATGGAAAAGGAAACTATAACGACATGATAGTCCAATGGGTAGAGAACCCGCCCGTAAACAGGCAGGCGTGAGTTCAAATCCCGGGTCGGGGCTACACCAATTTGTATTTTCTAAAATCATATGCGTGGTTAATTAATCATTGATGTTAACGGTGAAAGAAAACATCGTGAGGAAACTTTCACAACACCTTCCGAATCCGAAGTAAACTTAGCATTAAGTTGGAATTTGACTTTCCAAAAACAAAGATTTATCTTTTTACTTTGAAATAAATGATTATTTTATTTTATTTTAACTTACATGGCCGAGTTGTAATTAGCCATGTGACAGTGTATTTGTACAAAACGGCGATAGGCCTGCCCCCTATCACGTGAGTACACTGTCTAAGCAAAACGTAGGTACTCGTACCTACTCTGGACACTAGGTGGCGCTGTCACGTGATGTTAAGAATAACCTCTGCCAACTCCTTCGGGGATATACGGCGTGAACATTTGAGTTTAAGTTTTAAAATAGTAAGGTATTACAAATTAGTGAAAACTGCAGAAAAAAATATTTTTGTATATGTTAACGGAAAAGTATGTAATCCGTCATTGTATACAATTCCTAGTAAATGTATGTAATTCCTAAAATCGCACGGAAATGTGTGAAATAAATTATATTATACTTACACATTACACATTTCCTAGGAAATCTATACATTTCCTAAATAGCAAAACATTTAAGATATTGGTGGGTATGCGGGGACAGTGGGACGAGGGGAGGGTATTGCTTCGCCTAATCCGGCTATCGCGCAGTCAAAGAGTAGAAGTATGCGCAGTGCCGTGCCGTGCAAACTGTAAGTGAGTACGCACGTGTCGCTATTGTTCAAAAATGGCTGCGGAATCACGCATCGCGCTTATGAGAGAGCGATTTTATAGGACTTTGGCGTCATTAAGAATATTAACAAAACACTGTTTTTATTAAAGATGAACGTTATAAAGAGTTAATTGAAGAAGTTTCTACGGCCAAATAACTGCTAGAAAGACATCTCGTGAATTTTGGTTATTGCGGCGATGCGACGTACTTACCATTGACCAGAAGAGTAAGCTTATTTTTCCTATTAAAGAAACTACAAGCACTATTATTTACTACGCATGTGATATCGAGTTATTCGACATATTACACGAGGCTCATATTCGAAATGGTCTTGAAGGAAGAGATCGCATGATGAAAGAGGTATGGAGTCACTACAAAAACACAACACGTAAGGATATTGAAACGTATCTTGAACTTTGTGAACCATGTCAACAAAAGCAAAAAAATATTTAAAAAGGCATTGTTGTGAAAACTGTTTTACAGCAAGATATCTGGGCAGTTCCGGCGAAAGTTGTACATTGACGTTTTCAAGATGTCCTGAAGTTTATTATTATTTTGTAAATCCGATGTACAAATATCATTTAATATACCTATTATAATATATTGCCTAATTACTGGCCCACCAGGCAAAATAATAAAAAAATATAATTTCATTATAAAAACTATTAATATTTCACTTTCAAAAGGGGCTAAATTTCGTTTCCATACTGTCCCTAATATATTTTTTCGTATTTAGCACGTTGTAGCTCAGTATTTATGGTCTACGACCTATAATTTAAGGATTTATTTTTAATAATTTAGATATGCGCTATCTTAAAATTAATAAATATGCATAGATAGTAGATTGTTTCTATTGTTAATTAATTTAAATAGTTTGTCCGAGCTTTTGCGCTCATCCTGACATGTCAAGGCTGTTACGGTGATTTTACTAGCTTTTAGTCGAATTATCGCCTAATTTCGGGGATTTTTCGTTAGGCACGGTAATATTTTGATCACAGATTAACTAAACTCGGTCAACCATTTTGTTACATCAGTGGTGGGCGGGTCTTTGTGAGCGGCGGTCATCTAATGTAAGTTTTTCCCTCTTTTTTTGTCCACAAAGTTACGCTATTTTTACAAAAAGGGTTTAGGCTGCAACACGTTTGATTATTGTGAGGCAATCTTTATTTTGTCTTGTTCATGATATTGATAGAATAATTTCCTTAGGTCATCGTTGAAATAAATAATCGAATAAAGTTTAGGCATAGGCCCCATAGCGTTACGTCAGGAATGCTACGATTTTGTTAATAACGTATAGCCTGACTTATAATCGTAACGGTCTGACAGCCTAAAGTTGAAGATACATACACACATTGTATTAAGAAGTGCTAATTTTTTCTTATGCTATGGCGTATGATAGGGTGGTAAGAAAGTGTTTATGGGAGGTGTTATCCAAGTTCGGTTTGGGGAGTCAACTTATACGTGCATTGGTATCACTCTATGAGGATTCTAGTGCATGTGTAAGAGTAAACGGGGAAAACACTGACTGGTTCGGAATCTCTAGGGGTGTCCGACAGGGATGTGTAGCTTCTCCGTGGCTCTTCAATTTGTTCATGGATGACTGTTTGACAGAGTTGCGTGAAAGTGATTATGGACTAAGAATGGGTGGATTCATCATTAAATGCCTCTTGTATGCTGACGATCAAGTGCTACTTGCAGCATCGGCAGAAGAGTTGCAAGAGATGATGAATATTGCATGTAAGTCTTTTGTAAGAAAGGGAATGAGGGTGAATGTGGATAAGACCAAAACGATGGTTTTTGAGAGACAGGAAGATGTGACAGAATGCGTGATTAAGATTGATGGTAAGGATGTGGAACAGGTGAAGGAGTTTGTATATCTGGGAAGTTTGTTTACAAGGGATGGAAAATGTGATGAAGATATTGAGAGAAGAGTGAAAAAGGGTAATGCGATTAATGGAGCATTGGATAGCCTAATGTCTAGTCAATCGGTGTCCGAAAGAGCCCGAATGGCTGTGCATGATGCCGTTCTTGTTCCTACGCTTATGTATGGCAGTGAATGTTGGGTGTGGCAGAAGAAGCATGAAAGCAGAGTGAATGCAGTAGAAATGAGGTCCCTCAGAAAAGTTTGTAATGTTAGGTTATGTGATCGTGTGAGAAACGATGTGATTCGTGAAAGGTGTGGTGTAAAAGATAATATTGTAAGTAAGATAGAAAAAGGAATGTTGAGATGGTTTGGGCACATCGAGAGGATGGATGATAGGAAATTGGTAACAGGTATCTATAGAGCTAATGTGGAAGGTAATGCTAGTAGAGGACGGCCACGAAAGACACACTTGGACCAAATTGAAAGTGTGCTCAAAAAGGCAGGCGTCCGAAGTATGAAGAATAAAAGAGCATGTATGAAAAGATTGATGGATGTAGACGAAGCAAGAGAGGTTTGCCAGGATCGTACGAAGTGGCGATCGATAGTCTCTGCCTACCCCAATGGGAATTAACGGCGTGAGTATATGTATGTATGTATGTATGTAATTTTTTCTTCTTGATGAGTGGGGCACGCAGATTTACAGTCAAATTGGAATTTCGATGTTTTTATGAGTATGGTTGATAATTATTAGCTTCAAAAAGTTCGTTATTCGAATAACAATAGTTTCTTGGTTTATTCAATTTTATTTCGACTTTGTTGTGATAACACTCAGAACATTAGGTATTGCCTGCCCTTGAATATCCTTATGCGTCCATTTACAGCACAAAATAGATTTCTCCATGCAATTTTTTAATTGTCTTTTTAAACATGCTTTTTCACATCAGCCGTCAATATGTGAAAACTCACTTAGATACCGTTTCATTTTAGGTTTTATAATGCCTCTCAGCGCTGCAGAGTGGATGAAAAATTACAGAGCCCGTCTCAAAAACGATCCAGAAAAGAATGAAGAACATAAAAAAAGCAAATTGCGAGAATGAAAATAAAAAAGAAGAAGATAAGCGAAATGACAGACGGAGAAAAAGCAAATCAAAAGAAAAAATGGCAAATTTACAAAAAAAACACAAAGACAAAACGAAGCAAGCAAAAAGGAGAAAGCAAACAATCAAAAGACTGACAATAAAAAACAAATAGCCGAAGACAGACCCACCAACAGTAGAGTAAAATACCTACAAAAAAATTATTAAGTTTAAAGAATTTACGGTTGTTACTTACCAGAGTTCAAACTATTATCTCAGTGTGATCTCAACTTAAACTTGTCAGCCTGTTACGTAATTGTCAGGGTCAGTAATTGTCCCGCTATGTTTTTGATAGATATATATTAATTTTTAAGTTTTTTAATACCTAAGCGTCTAAATTTATGTTTCATATCTTCTTTGTAATAAATGCTACCTTGTGAACTGTGATTACATCCAAAAAAGAGCAAATTTCAGTATTAAAATGTAAATGTTTAACAAGATTTTACAGAAAACGTAACATAAATTTGTTTCATGTGGTATATTTATTGAGTTATTATTGCCACGGTGAACTTTTGTTCTGTAATATGTTTGTAACATCTATCTTTATAAATTAAACAAATATTTAAAGTTGAACGGAGTTTTATTTCTAAATTACATTAAGATTTTATAGTAACGGTATGACCGTCAGGTTTTCGCCCGTTACACAAAAATAATAATTTATTGAAGGTAAATAACTACTAAATCAAAAACTAATACAATCCAGTTAAGATCAAATATATTAATGAACTATCTACATTAAAAAATTTGAATTTCTGTACCATCTGTGTTTTAAAAGTAAAGTATTATGTACTTCTAAATGCCATTCGAGCTTACCCTGCAAAAATAAATAGCTCTATGGACTGGCAAAGTATATTACAATATAAAGATATACTTTTATAATACATAACATAAACGTTCACGCCAAATATCCCCGAAGGGATTGGCAGAGGTACTAATACAACACGTGACGTGATGTTCAGAGTACCCACGTTTTGCATAGACAGTGTGCTCACGTGATAGGGGGCAGGCCTATCGCCGTTTTGTACGAATACACTGTCACATGACTAAGTACAACTCAGTCATGTGGGTTTCCTCACGATGTTTTCACTCACCGTTAACAATCATGATAAATTGACCACACATATGACTTTAGAAAAGACAAATTAGTAGGCCCGACCCGGGATTTGAACACTAGTCGCTTGCACGTTAATCGGTGTTCTACCCATTGAGCTATCACGTCGTCATTTTTATACTGTGACATTTATACATACATACATATACTCACGGCTGTAAATCCCTACAAAGGGTAGCCAGAGCTGAGGAACTAGAAGTTCCTCGGCCACTTTTGGAAAGAAGAGTGGGGAAAGGATGGTAAAAATAAAGGTTGTTGGTGATGGGTCTCCAACCGCATCGCCCAAAAATCCCTTAATAGCCCCAATACCGTTAGTCGCCTCTTACGTACACCCACTGGAAGAAATGGGGTAGTGCTATTCTAAGCCGACACTACACAGCTAATCATAATTACTTAATTATCAAACTCATTACTTGCTAAAATGATTTTATAAGATTAAATATAAGTTGATTTTGTGATACGTTAAAAAGTTAATAGATAGTTGATTTTAGAAGTTTGAATTAGTAAGATAATATGAACATATTTTACGGTATGACTATTACCCGCTCAATAAGTGCTACAATTAAAAAATATTATTAAAACGTGTTTAATTACAGAAAGCATTTATTTCACACATTTCCTAATATGATATTGGAATTATATACAATTCCGAGGAAATTTATACATTTCCTAGGATATCTATGCATTAAATAGGTTTTCAAACAATATTTTATACATTTCCTAAGTAGTATCGGAATTGTACACATTTCCTAGGATTTGTATACAATTCCTTGATTTCATACATTTCCGGGAACATATACAAAACCAGTATAGCTTTTTTATTTTATTAAAGCTGCATTTATATTTATGCTACCCTGGTACTTAAAGTGTAAAAAATAGCAAAAAATAATTAAAAATTCTAAGTTATTTTAATTCTTGATGTTTTTGTACCGACGAAAATTTTACAAGTACAAACCCATTCCTATATAAACACCATATGTACGGGCGGGGGGGTTTTCAGATCTTTAGTTTAGTTTTATGTATATTAAGGCCCTATGCCAACCGAGACTGAGGACCTCCCTAGCTTTGGATGGTTAAACTTATTTTAATTATCCAAGCTGGCGAATGGTCCTGGAGGGGTCGGTTTTGAACCTCCAGGGCAAGGCTATGGTTACCGTTCACGTCGTTGCCGCCTGTTACGCGCTTTGCATCACTCTGATGCAAGCGTCAACCAAAACCTATGCCGAAAACCCCCCAACTTTCCAAAAATGGCGCAACGCAAAAGAGAAATACTACCCCAGGAGGGTACGTGTCCCAACCGGCCGGATTTACTTTAGTCTAAAATAGAATGTGCACTCAACTCAAAGTTGTCCACACTAGGCACCTTCATAGACATTGAAGGTGCCTTCGATAAAACCAGCATACCTTGTATCGACAAAACTCTGAAAGATTTCCGTGTCAATTCCACACTCAGGGGTTGGATTGTTAACATGTTGAGACTTAGAGCGGTGCAAGTAACTGTAAATGACACCACCAGAGCCATTGTGACGAGAGGCTGCCCCCAAGGGGGGGTCCTCTCCCCACTCTTATGGAACATGGTGGTCGACTCCCTACTTAAGAGACTCAATGACTTATCCTACCTAACGGTAGGCTACGCTGACGATCTCACAATTCTCTTAAATGGAAACCATGTAAACATGCTCTGCAAGCATTGAGAGTTGGGGAGACATGGTGCAACGAATACGACCTAAAAGTAAATCCCAAAAAGACTGAACTTATACTTATCACTCACAAAAGAAAACTCCCCCCTTTTGAACTTCCAAAACTTTTTGGAACTGAACTCACTCTCTCAAAAACAGTTAAGTATCTAGGAATAACCCTAGATGATAAGCTTAGCTGGAAACCTCATCTAGATAACATAATTAAGAAAGCCAGCGCTATGCTATGGCAGTGCAATAGGGTACTAGGTAAAAACTGGGGACTCAAACCTAAGATCGTACACTGGCTTTATACCATCATTATCAGACCAGTAATAACCTACGGCTCACTGGTCTGGTGGCCGAGAACCAAATTAATAACAGCCCAAAATGACCTGGAAAAGATGCAACGGCTTGCCTGCCTGGCCATTACAGGCTGTATGAGAACCGCACCTACTGCAGCTCTTCAGGCGTTACTGAACCTGCCACCCTTACATACAGCAAGAGGCGGCGATGTCCTCACTCAGGCTGAAAAATGCAGGGCACCTTAGAAATGACTCCAGAATCCTAATATTAATATTAATAAATTTCTTCGCTTAATTCCGCTAAATAATACCTGCAGTCTTCATGCAACATGCACTGTGCACCGCCCGCCCTTCCACTTACAAGAAATCGAAAAGCAGACAATGCACCAATGAATGAAGTTTTCTAAAAAGATACGGGGAGCACGTGGCAGCATTCAGAAACGACCATCCAGAAAGGTCTCACTTTGCGAAACATCTATTGGATACTGGACACGTTCTCCCCGATAATCATAATCTGGAGATTTTACATACTTGTAATAAGGGATTAAGATTATGTCTTTTAGAGAAACTTGAAATCTCCAGATATGATAATGATAATTCCCTTGCACTGCTGAATGAACAGCTGGGCTACACCGTTTCCCCACTTTTGACAATTTTTTCCAATAATATAGTCACTCGTCATTGATGTTCTTTGGGTGGGGGAGTGGGGAGCCTGACCTATAAATATAACCGCAAAATCGTATGACCGGCACTCGGTGGTCAGCTGCCGAACTGTCTACTAACTGCTCGTCAATGACTCGTGTTGAGTCGAAACGCGTCGCATGTTTGTGGTTGCCTGTGGTTTTCGCTTGCGGGTGTGTGTGTGGTGCATTGTCTGCTTTTCGATTTCTTGTAAGTGGAAGGGCGGGCGGTGCACAGTGCATGTTGCATGAAGACTGCAGGTATTATTTAGCGGAATTAAGCGAAGAAATTTATTAATATTAATATTGCTATGGATTTCCGCAAAGTAACGCCTGATTCAATCCAATATCCAGAATCCTACACACCAGTATACACACAACGGCGATCCAATATCAGCCCTTGCTTGCTGCGCCCTGTGATAGGATAACTAAAACTATAATTACCAAACACAACTATACTGTTATACTCGAAGAGGAACAGCATGACTACTCCAATATTAAAGAGGTGCGTGGATACACAGACGGCTCCAAGGCCAACCAAGGGACTGGAGCCGGGGTATATTCACAAGACCTCATTATTAAAATTTCCAAAAGCCTAGGTCGACACAACACGGTATTCCAAGCGGAGTGTCTTGGAATAACCGAGGCGGCCATGGCAATCAAAGCCCGAGATGTGTCCGATATGCATATCAGAATCATCTCGGACAGTGCATCTGTGCTGCAGGCTCTGGATCGCTGTGAATTCACCTCAGGGCTAGTCCTGGAGTGCCACAGAGCTCTTGAGGAAGCAGCTCGGAATAACACTATAACCCTACAATGGATAAGGGGCCACAGCGGCTCCTTGGGTAACGACGCTGCTGACGAATTGGCTAGGGGGGGTTCGGCAAGGGATCTATATGGTCCTGAACCGATCATACCCCTACCCTATGGTCAGCTTCGCGCATGGCTAAAAGAACGCACTCACTCCCTCTCCAAGATACACTGGCAGGAGGAGCCCGGTTGCAGACAGTCGAAGGAAATCATGCCAACCCTTGACAGGAAGCTGACCGGGCGCGCCCTGCGACTAAGCAGGAAAGATCTGCGGACAGTGACTGGAGTACTCACAGGACATACCACACTAAATAAACACTTATACACTATAGGCATTACCGACAGCCCCATGTGCCGAGCGTGCATGGAAGCTGACGAAACGGTTGCTCACGTGCTCCAGGAATGCACGGGGGTAGCCGATATCCGCTATAACACGATAGGATCCATAAAGTCGCTCCCAGAGGCAGCAGCTGACCTGGATAAGCTACTCGCCTTCTGGACGGAATTAGGTTGGGAGAATTAAATGACCACTTGGTCCACGTACAATGGCTTGCCATGCCGGGCTCAGTGCGGAAACCCGTGGCGCTTATCGCCCATCTAATATATATATCTATATATAACACCATATGTACTTACTTCTTTCTGTCAAAAAAAAAATAGTTGATCGGTGGGGAACGATTTAGATTTTTTTTTCTAATTATATATTAACCGTACAACTAGTTGTACAATGGGGAAGGATTTTCAAAAATCATTCCCCTCCACTAGTTGTACGGATTAGTTGGTCAGTGGGGAATACCTCCCTTAATGGTATTATTATTTTTCATTTCCATCACTAATACGGTGGTATGGTTAAGTCCCACCATACCACCAGGTGTACGGCCGGTGGTACGGTGGGTCCGCAGTGAGAAAAACCCCCCGAGGTTGCTGCTTGAACTTTTATATACTGCGCGTTTGAAAAAATAGCAGAAGTATGTAGGTTTCCTGCAGATTTTTTGAAGTGTGAGATTGTTAGGTTATTATAAAGTGTGAGGGAGTTAGATTATATTAAAACTTAGGAGGTTGGTTGCCAAGTATGTCAATTATAAAAACTATGAATTTTCAGGAAGTTGACAAATTGATAAAACATAGTTAAAGCACTTACCCATTTTCCAAAAAACACATCATAAGGCTGCTCTGGAATATTGTTTGGATCCATTCCATAGAACTCTATGTAACTGAGTGTCACATCAGGATTCTTTAGTTTTACTGGACCTTTTAGAGGCAGGTAGCTAAAATGCTGAAAGAATGTATTTATAATTTAGCTGTGTAGTATCATTGCCTAAGAGTTTTGTGGCATTTTTAAGAGTTTGTTGTGCATGTGGCTGGAGACCTTTGCCAAAAATCTTTATGTATTTTCTTTTCACTACTTAAGTTTCAAAAGTGGCTGAAGAATTCCAAATTCTGAAGCTCTGGCTATTAAAGAGGTTTGCTGTATGAATAGCTATATATTTACATATCTATACTTATACCAAATCTGTACAGAGGTCAATTCTGTACAATAAATATATTTTCAAAATAACTCTCAGGGGATGATTAGTGATCGATACTGATACAAAAAATGCAATAAGTAAAATTTTTGTCTGTCTGTCTGTCTGTCGGTTTGAATGTTCCTTATGGAAACAAAAACCAATCGACGGATTTTAACGAAACTTGGTAGAATTATTCTTCATGCTCCTGGGCAGGTTATAGTGTACTTTTTAGCAGTGTAGTGAAGGGGAATTTTGGGAAAATGGGAGAAGTTACTGCATTTTTCAAGCTTCCGTCGCGTGTGCAGCCTTAATGGTTATAGTTGCATAGAAATCATGTATGACTGAAATATTCTACATAAAATTGTCTAAAAAATAACCTTCAACACCATATGTCTATCTTTGATGGTTGACTCACAATAACACGTGTAACTCCTGATAGCTTAGCAGTTTGGAGCATCCTGATTATATTTGTTTACTCTTACTTTCATAGTTCGCTCATTCATCTCTAATTTAAAAAAGTTTATAATATTACCTATTCAATAAAAAAAGAATACTAAACTTATACATGAAATAAGCCATCGCATCCTGTTGTCGAACGTGAATACTGAATCATGCTATAAGGATTATTTTTTAGTAATGGTTGCGCGGGCAAAAGGTA
This sequence comes from Bedellia somnulentella, assembly GCA_963576735.1. Taxonomy (NCBI): domain Eukaryota; kingdom Metazoa; phylum Arthropoda; class Insecta; order Lepidoptera; family Bedelliidae; genus Bedellia; species Bedellia somnulentella. The sequence goes on along the minus strand of OY755181.1, from coordinate 16,818,625 downwards.
GCAGTGAATATATGTATGATGCATGCAAAGTTTGTAACTCTGATTGTTTGTTTGCATGGATTTATTTTTGGAGATACTGAACTGTCATTAAAGCGCTCTTCACAATCACAAAGCTAAACTATTCAGGAGTTCTATAAGTTGTGGTAAATTTCACAAAGGTTGGGCAGTGATTGGGCACAGATATTTTTTAAACTACGCTACCCATGCGAAGCTAGGCCAATCCACTAGTTATACATATATTTTGAGACCTTTTTTTGTATGAACTATACTTGTGAACACGTAAATATAAAACGCAGGGCTTGGACCAGGTAATTGTATTTAGTAATTTTAATCCATAGATTGGTGAAAGCTATATAAAATCTAATTTAAAATTATATTTCATTATGATAAAACAAAACTAATTTTTTTTAGGAAAAATTTTAATAATTGGACATAGTTAAGCAAAACGATTTTACCCACACCACTGGTTTAGTTTAGTTAAGTATGCCAATGTTTGCAAAAATAAACAGTTTGCATTCACTAACCAAACTGTTTATTTTAAGAACTCAACTCAAACCACAGTATGAAATGATAACTAAAGTTTGAACTTCAGATGCTCATAGCTTGAAACCAACTTTTTGTGGGTTGTCTTTTCTGCTTAACTATATCCTACTATCATTTAATAATAAACCACAGCCAAATCTCTTTACTTGAATTGAGTAACTTACCTCCAATTTCTCCACCTTTTCTTGTAAAGAAAAATGCTTGCAAAATGTTTCTACATCAATCTTGAATGAGACTGTTTCAGCAAAAGATGGTTCCATTAAAACTCTTGGACAAACATGAGTGTCTGATGAATCTGAATGATTTGGAGGTATAATCCAGTTCTTGGAAGTATTCTGCAAAGCTGAATTTAAGTTTGTATGAAGTTGGCTTTTCGTTTTAGCTCTAGACCATAGTTCGATGCAACTTTTCAAAGATATTGAGCGTGAAGCGATCTTTTCTGCGCTGACCTGGTCAGGCAGTTCAACCACCCAATACGGCTTATTTACAGTAGGCTTTTCAATAAATTTAATTTTTATATTGAAGAGCGATAGTATAGACTGCATTTCCTGTAATAAAAATATACTATTATAAACAAGAAATGAACTTTTGATCCTATATTAAATATGAAATCATGTTAACTCACTGCATGCCGAAAATCTACGTGTTCTTGTGCGAACCATAGTAAATAACGTGCCCGCATTTTGAAAACGTTCAACTATCTGTAACCTTCTTGGACTTAATTTTCATTGCACGTAATATTAACTTATTTTAAAATAAATTGTCCACAACACTTTTCAAAATAAAAACATAACCTAACTTTTATTAAAATGACACTTGAAATGTGACAACGGTACGGTTCAATCAAACCAAACCCAAATTTCATGTTAGTTCAGACCATGTTCAGACCGAGATTTAAAATAAAGTTAAAAATTACGGTTGAAAAAAGGGGTAGACAGAGATCCTCTACGCATCTTACGAAGACAAAAGCTCGTTTGTACGAAATATGAATTGCTTTGCGTGTAACTGTTCAATAAGTTTGAACGATATTTTAAAATGTGTCTCTTATAAAGCTATATATCACTACCAATGCCTAAATATAACATCCGCTGTCTATCTGGCCAACTATAACAGCTTTAAGCAGTCATCGATATGTGATTTATGTCGTAACACTACCCAACGCCGCGAAAGAAATGACAATACACCAATACGGAATCCTTAAGTGGTAGGCACAGAAAACATGTCTTGCGACGAGTTCATAAATACCTCGACCTCTTCTAACAACTCTTGTCATTCATGTGGTACAAGACATCAAACATCCAACACAATAAATCTAAAACAATTTAAAGACTTGCTCTACAGCAAGATCGATGATATGAAAACTACTCTTACGCAATATATCAACGCTACGGTTTCTAAGAAGATCGCTATTGCCACGGACGCATTAAAGTTGGAGATTACAGCAACAACCGATTTTTTATCAGCGGAGCAAAGAGACTGCCAAAAAGGAATTAATGCAACGAATAAATTGATATCTTCTCTAGAATCACAGAATATTAAATTGCAATCTGATATGCGTAGTTTGGAGCGCCGTTTGGAATCTGCAGAAAAGTACTCGCGCAGTCTAAACCTAGAAATACATGCTCTGCCAGAAAAACGCAACGAGAACCTTCCTAAATTAGTTATGAACTTAGCAAAGATTATTAAGGTTCCCCTGGTAGACACCGACATACGCTCCTGCCGCCGAGTAGCTAAGTTGAACCCAAATTCGGGCCGCCCACGCACCATTCTCGTCACTCTACCATCAGAACGTTTTCGGGACGAAATCATTTCAGGAGTTCGACGCTACAATAAGAATAATCATGCATGACCTTAAAATGAACTCAACCCTCATATGAGTACCAGGTGATGCGTCTCCTATATTTGTTTCGGAACATCTTTCTCCTGAGATGAAGCAAGTTCATGCCTTGGTTAGACAGTTCGTCAAAGAAAATGACTATGTATGGGTTAAATATGGTAAAATATATATACGAAAGAACGAAAAATCCAATGCTATATTGATTAACAGTAGGAATAGTGTTGCTTTGCTGCAATTGCTGTGTAGTGTCGGCATAGAATAGCACTACCCCATCTCTTCCCGTGGGTGTCGTAGAAGTCGACTAAGGGAAAAGGGCTTTTTCATCTTCGCCCCTACACCAATCCAAGGTCTGCCGTGCCGAGGGATGCGTGGCCAGGGGTGAGCCTGGTCGTTAGCGTGCCGCCGTCCCGGAGCCTGGTGAACTCTGGGTACTAAATAACCTTACCTAGTCAAGCGGGGCTCTGGCTAGGCGGACAGTTTACTTCCCTTGCTTTTCGTGGGGTCCAAATGTGTTTCGCAACAAAAATTAAACACGATGGCGGCGATATGGCTCGCCACCTATCACGCCGTGGTTCCTCGCGGGGCGAAAAGTGGGCTAAAGAGACCCGCTTTTGTACGATGAATGTGTGTGGAGGGATGCATGAAAAATTAGATGAAGTATGTTTGATTATGGAAGAAAGAAATCTAGATTTTCTGTGTGTAAATGAAACGAAGCGCAAGGAAAAAGAGGTTGCACAACTTGGCCCATTTACAGCTATCTGGTCGGGAGTTGCCGAGAGTGACAGAGCTTGCCAAGGCGTGGGACTTCTGATATCTGAAAGGATGGCTAAGTGCATGAAAGATTATGCGTGTGTGAGTCCAAGGCTCCTATGGATAAAGGTGAAGGTAGGGCTTGTCCGGATGCGCATAATTTGCGTGTATGCTCCGGACATGTCCAGATCACTATCCGAGAGGGAGGAGTTTTGGAATCTGTTAGACGATGTTGCGAATGGGTGTGATGAAAATGAGAAAATTGTTATGTTAGGAGACTTTAATGGTTGGGTTGGTGTGTCACGCAACGGTTGTGAAAGAGTTTTATGAAAGTTTGGTGATAAAAGAGTGAACGAGAATGGTGAGAAAGTGATTGATGTATGTTTGGAGAGGAATCTTTGTGTTACGAACACGTTGTTTGAACACAAAGATATCCATATGTATACTAGACAGAGAGGAAGCGAGAGAAGTATGATAGATTTTGTGATAGTGGATGAAAGGCTAAGAGCAAAGGTTGTTGACACCAGAGACCATAGGGGCATTAACGTTGGCACAGACCACTTTCTCGTGATATCACGATTGAGGGGACTGTGCACGCGTTGGCGTCACAGGGCCAAAGTGTCGACAACTGAATTTGCGAGAATAAAAGTGGAGAAATTGGAAGAGGATGAAAATATTAAAGATGAATATATGAAGAAATTGGACGACAGGCTAAGTTGCGTGGAGATGAAGGATGAATTGGAAATAGAAGAAGTATGGGATGTGCTCAAATCGTCAATGGTAGAATGTGCGACGGAAGTATGTGGATTGAGTAAAAGAACAAATAGACCACCAACAAGTTGGTGGGATAAAGATGTAAAAGAGGCAGTTGGAGATAAGAAGAAAGCTTGGTTAGATTTACTAGCGATTAAAGCTAGTAAACGAATGGATGCGAGTGTAACAGATGATGTAGTGAAGAATAGTAAAGATGAATATAAGAGAGTTAAGAATGAGGTTAAGAAAAAAATAGAAAAGAAAAAGCGTGATCTGATAGAATGGTGTGAGAGGAAACTCTCCGATAATTTCCGGAATAACCAAAAGTTGTTCTGGAAATATATCCGGAAAGAAAAGGGAGTTTCCCAAAACACGAGAGTGAATGTTGTGAGAGATGAACAGGGTGAATTGGCGACGGATGAAAGTAGTGTAAGGCGAGTATGGAAGAAATATTTTGAGGGACTCTATGAAAAAGAGGATACATCCATTTCTTCGCCAATCGGCAGTAATGTTGATTGGAACGACGTTATGGGTGACTTTAGTGACAGTGAGATCAGTATGGAAGAAATAATGAAAGCAATGAAAAGTATGAAACTAGGGAAAGCGGCGGGGTATGACAGGATAAACACTGAAATGCTGAGGGCTGGTAAAGGGGTGGTGGCTTCCTGGTTGTACTTCCTTTTCCAAAAATGCTGGTCGAGTGGCAAAGTGCCACAAGACTGGTGCAAAGCGGTAATTGTGCCTTTATATAAAGGAAAGGGGTCACACCAGGAGGCTAGAAACTACCGTGGAATTAGCCTACTCAGCATTGTCGGTAAATTGTATGCAAAGGTTTTGATTGAAAGAGTGATGAATGAAACGGATGATAAAATTTGGGATGTGCAAGCAGGATTTAGAAAGGGAATGGGATGTATGGACCAAATCTTGTCTTTACGGAGCATCACCGAAAAGTTCTTAGCTAAGAACCGAAAGGTGTATTGCTCCTTTATTGATTTAGAGAAGGCGTATGATAGGGTGGTAAGAAAGTGTTTATGGGAGGTGTTATCCAAGTTCGGTTTGGGGAGTCGACTTATACGTGCACTGGTATCACTCTATGAGGATTCCAGTGCATGTGTGAGAGTAAACGGGGAAAATACTGACTGGTTCGGGATCTCTCGGGGTGTCCGACAGGGTTGTGTAGCTTCCCCGTGGCTCTTCAATTTGTTCATGGATGACTGTTTAACAGAGTTGCGTGAAAGTGATTATGGATTGAGAATGGGTGGATTCATCATTAAATGCCTCTTATATGCCGACGATCAAGTGCTACTTGCATCATCGGTGGAATAGCTGCAAGAGATGATGAATATTGCATGTGCGTCTTTTGAAAAAAAGGGAATGAGGGTGAATGTGGATAAAACAAAAACTATGGTTTTTGAGAGAGAGGTGAATATGACCGAATGCGTGATTGAGATTAATGGTAAGAAAGTGGAACAAATGAAAGAGTTTGTATATTTGGGAAGTCTGTTTACTAGGGATGGAAAGTGTGATGAAGATATCGAGAGAAGAGTGAAAAAGGGTAGTGCGGTAAATGGAGCACTGGATAGTCTAATGTCTAGTCAGTCGGTGTCTGAAAAGGCCCGAATGGCTGTGCATGATGCTGTCCTCGTTCCTACGCTTATGTATGGCAGTGAATGTTGGGTGTGGCAGAAGAAGCATGAAAGTAGAGTGAATGCAGTAGAAATGAGATCCCTCAGAAAAGTGTGTAATGTAAGGTTATGTGATCGTGTGAGGAATGATGTGATTCGTGAAAGGTGTGGTGTAAAAGATGATATTGTAAGAAAGATAGAAAAAGGAATGTTGAGATGGTTTGGGCACATAGAGAGGATGGATGACAGTAAATTGGTGAAAGAGATCAATAGAGCCAATGTGGAAGGTAATGTTAGTAGAGGACGACCTCGGAGGAGACATTTAGATCAAATAGAAAATGTGCTCAAAAAGGCAGGTGTCCGAAGTATGAAGAATAAAAGAGCATGTATGAAAAGATTGATGGATGTGAATGAAGCTAGAGAGGTTTGCCATAGATCGATAGTCTCTGCCTACCCCAATGGGAACTAACGGCGTGAGAATATGTATGTATGTAGGAATAGTTTTGATGATCTGAAATGACAATTTTATTTAGATCCTTGTTTTTATTATATTTTCTTTTATTAGTCATGCTATGTATTTTTTCTCAAGTTTTATTTAATGCGTTTGTTTTATCACAATGTAAATAGAATTAAAACAAAATTAAATACATTATTTTTGAACTAGTGGATCGTCCCAGCTTCGCACGGGTAGCGTTGTTTTTTAAATATCTGAGGTTTCTTTCTTTAGTCACTGCTCAAGCATTGTGAAATTCAGCGCAATGTTTTCAATTTATTAAATTTATAGCACTCTCTAAACAGTGTAGTTTGGTGATTTTTAATGCGCTTTAATGAACGGTTCAGTATTTCCGTTTAATAGTATATTTTGAAATAAAACACTATGAAGTATTTATGACAATCTAAAAAATAAATCATTACATGTTGTAGGATGCACCTACTGGCGCCATCTAGTATGTTATATGTAAATTAGTAACGATTCGGTTTTGGTCACGGGCGCGATGGCTTATTTTATGTATAATTTCGGTGTTTCTCAACCGATTTCTATGATTCTTTTTTTATTGAATGGGTAATAATGTTACCTTTTTTAAATTAGGGATGAGTGAGAGGTTTCAAACGTAAGAGTAAACAAATATAATCAGAATGTTCCGAACTGCTAAGCTATTAGGAATTACACGTGTTATTGTGAGTCAACCGTAAAAGATAGACATAAACTGTTGAGGATTTTTTTTAGATAATTTTATGAAGAATATTTCCGTCATACATGATTTCTATGTAAGTTTAACCATTAAGGCTGCACACGCGACGGAAGTTTAAAAAATGTAGTAACCTCTCCCGTTTTCCCAAAATTTCCCAAAATTCCCCTTTACTACTCTGCTGGAAAGTATACAAAAACCTGCCCAGGAGTATGGAGAATAATTGTACCAAGTTTCGTTAAAATCCGTCAAGTAGTTTTTGTTTCCATAAGGAACATACAAACCGATAGACAGACAGACAGACAAAAATTTTACTGATTGCATTTTTGGCATCAGTATCGATCCCTAATCACCACCTGATAGTTATTTTGAAAATATATTTCATGTACAGAATTGACCTCTCTACAGATTTATTATAAGTATAGATTTATTAAACGATGACTATGATATTGTATGCCTATGCGAAACCAACTTAGATAGCAGTATAAAAAGTTGTGAGTTGATAGACGACAGGTACATAGTTATACCGAGAGATCTTGAGGATACCACGTCCCATAAAACCTCCGGAGAGGGTATATTAATAGCCATTAAAAAAACCTTCACATTTACGCGTTGCTTAAATTTAGAGAGTGAGTTTGAGGACCTGTGGATAACCGTTTACGATCATTTATTGAAAGTGAACTACAAGTTTTGCTTAGTCTAATTGCCGCCCGATTTAACAAATAATGACTATAAAAGCTGGTTTAATTAATTGTTTAGATAATTTGTCTTACTTTCAAAATGCAGATACTAAGACAATAATATTGGGAGACTTTAACTACCCCCATGTAAAGTGGTTACCCAATAGGCTATTTGACTAAGTTTTGAAAACTATCTTACGGTGTTATTTTGTTTATAAGAAGCCCTAAAAAAATATTTTTATGTCTTTAATTTAGCTATTTTATTAAAAAAACGAAAAAGAAAATGCAATATTCAAATGTGCCGCGAAAACGCGACTTTAAGTAATATGACGGCTGTAGCACAAATGACGTCAATTCCGCATTAAACACCAATGAGCGAAGCGATAAACAGTCTGTTTTTGCGCGATCTACGTCATTATAGAAATAGCCAATCACGGTCGTTTTTAGTAAAAAAAAGGCATTAATTTCATACATTCAGTTTACATGGCATGAGTTTTCATTGAAATCTTGCACTAGGCTGAGCCTGTATCGCAAGATTCATAAACATCGATACAATTGCAAACTACAATAACTGAATAATACGATTCATAAAATATACAATTGTTAAAATTTACAATATTTAAGTCTATACTATAATAATACTATAATAAGACTGTAACGAGGTCAAAACTGTACATTGAAGAAAAAAAAATAAAAACCGGTGGAGTATGTTTTATTTTCGATACTGAAGCCAAATTTGCTATTTTTGAAAAAAATGTCTGTCTGTCTGTCTGTCTGTATGTCCGTTCACCACGTTAATTCTACCGGACCGATCTTGATCAAATTTCGCATGAATGTAGGTTATACACCTGGCCAACATAGGATATAATTTATCCAGGATTTCACAAGGGTTCCCACAGGAGCATAAAAAAACATAACTTTTATATGGTTCCCCATATTTACACGATTAATTTTTTCATCGACCGACTTTATCGGACTCTTCATTAATAGTCTTTTTGGAAAAAATAAGGGTTTCATCCATTTTCATCAAAATAAATGTCCATTTAATGAATTGCTGAGTAGTGTCGGCTTAGAATAACACTACCCCATTTCTTCCGGTGGGTGTACGTAAGAGGCGATTAACGGTATTGGGGCTTTTAAGGGATTTTTGGGCGATGTGGTTGGAGACCCATCCATCACCAACAACCTTTATTTCACTATCTTTTCCCGACGCAACTTCCAAAAGTGGCTGAGGAACTTCAAGTTCCTTAGCTCTGGCTACCCCTTCTAGGGATTTATAGCCGTGAGTATATGTATGTATGTATTTAATTGTTTGTCAATAGTATCGCTACTAGATATATACCATATCACAAATTTGACATCATTACTAATGTTTTTGTGGCGTAGCTGTATATCGATTGGTTAAAACTAAACTAACGGATGACCCAGGTTCGAATCCCGGGTGAATAGAGTCTTTTTGAGACCTTTTTTGCTTTTGTGTTAGGTTAGAATAATAGGATGCACTAATCCTTCTTTTTCACATTCAACTATGCGAATATGTATGAATAAAGATAATTGAAAGTATATTGTATGAATTTTGCGAATTCATTTGGTAGGTTTGAGAATATGTTTATAGCTTTTGTTTTTTTAACTATTTTTAACTAATATTCTCATAGATGTATTATGTTTTACTTACGAATAAATTTATATTTTGTTTAAGCCTCAGAATGCATAGTTTGTAAATAATAGTAAATATATCTCATTGTTTTGTCTCAGTAACGCCATCTGTTGACCGATGATTGCAATCTCTCACACATCACCGAGTCGCCAAACTGCTATCCATACTTATACTTACTCAAGATATTTTCATTTTTGAACATAGAAACTTGGTTACAAAATGGTTTTTTTCATGTTTCTTATGAACAATTAAAAAGGTTTTTTGGAACTCATCCCCTAAGAGATTGAAATATATTATACAGATTTTTGATCTATAAATACAATGTATCTAGAAATTTGAATCTTGATGCGATTGACTGATATAACAACTACAAAAAGGAATGTATGAAATTCATCCATCAATCAATCATGAGAATATACTAACGGCTATAAATCCCAAAAAAGGGTAGCCACAACTCCAGAGATAGTAATTCTTTATCCACTTTTGGAAGTTGCATGGGGTCCGTCCAACCGTCCAACTGCATCGCCCAATAATCACTTAAGGTGCCGTTAGTCCAGCGAACAGGGTTTTTGAAACTTTATTATGCGTATGTTTATAATAATATGGTTTTGAAAAAAATACATCGAAATCTTGAGGCTTTTCTGCAGTAAAATTGGCGATTCGAAACATGATTAATAAATTTTCGCTCGATAGAATAAAATCGCCAACATACCTCTAATTACACTCTTTAAAAGGGTTTTACATTTTATTTATTTTACCTACTTTCATATAACTTACATCATAATTTGAACATTTGTATTTCTAATAATAATTGGCGATTATTTTTCTTTTTTAATAAATTCAATAAAACAAATATTTTAAAAACATTGATAATCACGGTCCTACTCGTGCCCGAGCGCCGCCCGCCGCTCGATCAGAGCTCGGCGAGCCGCCTTACGGGTTGGACCTGTGTCGCGCGCGCCTTGAGTTACAGATCTCACAATTTACGCGCGTGCGGCGCCGTTAGTGTGCGAGAGACCTATCTGTATACGATGCGCGTCAATGTAGGCGTGAGAGTGACCGTGTGTACGGTTAGCATTAGCAAATCTAAAAGAATTCATTCAATTTATAGATTTCACTATTTTTTACATTTTATGTTATTATTATTGTTGTTTAATTTATTAGGTGTGGGAAAAAGAACAAAATCGTTAAAGTAACTTCTAATTTCAATGAATAATATTAAATACCTAGTTACAGGTGTAAACTGACAATTACATACATATACTCACGGCTATAAATCCCTTAACGGGATAGCCAGAGCTTTGGAATGAGAAATTCCTCAGCCACTTTTGGAAGTGGATTTGGGAAAAGATTGTAATAATAAATGATTTCGCTGACGGTTCTCCAACCACATCGCCCAAAAATCACTTCAAAATCCCCTTAACCCTTTGTCACCTCTTACGATTACGGGTAGAAATGGGGTAGTGTTATTCTAAGCCGACACGACACGGCAAAAATTATGAAATTAACACTGTAATAATTTTGTATAAACTGACAGGGGTAGACAAATCTATCCTTTCATTACATTTTATATTGTAAACGGCTATGGTAGAAACAATTTTTGAATTTGATAACCTTGGGTAAGAGATATAGTTTTCGTCACCCTGACTGTTATAGCCACTCGCAAATATTATAGAAAAAAAATGTGAATAGTCATAAACAAATGTCCGAACCCATACCATAGGAAATATTTGTGATTGGCTAAAACTGTCGAGTTGACAAAAACTGTATTGCTTACCCTACTGTATGTTTTTAAAACGCGCGCACTGCGTCGCGTCGGGGAGACGGCCGCCCGATCGGCGCGCAAGCGCTTCCCCGCGCCCGCGGGGGCAGCACCCCCTGAGATGATATTTTTCGCTGAACCAACGTGCAACGGCGCCTTAAAAAGTGTCAATGTTCTTTATATCTATTACAACGCCCACGGGAATATAAATACAAAAAAACAGAAGTTAGTGTAGTTAGATAGTGTTTTGGTATTTTGGATGTAAACTGGATGCAAAAAATGTAGTCCACGCGGACGTAGTCGCGGGCAAAAAGCTAGTTGATAATAAAGTAATTAAAGTTAAATTAGAATTTTAAAAGTAGAATTAAAATAAATGGTATTGAAAATTATAATTATAATGCAACATTTAAATAACAAATTCATTATGTATTTTTATATATGTGAATTATATATGTGTGTGAGTAAGAAAGAAAGTGTGTGTGTGTGTGTGTGTGTGTGTGTGTGTGTGTGTGTGTGTGTGTGAAGGTGAGTTTATGTGTGGGTGTTTGTATGGCATATTACGACAGTCTATTTAATACCTATTTATATATTTAATTACCCTAATTAACCACCCTAACAAGGGCTTCTGTTTCCGTGTATGACAGTACCATTAGGAACTCTGTAACTATTTTTTTGCATTCTCCGTAATCACTATCCCTCAGATCCTCCACCATCTTCAGCAATTTGTTGTACACAAACGGAGATAAAAAGCTCCGGAACCGCTGGCCAAATGCAGTTTTTACCCGTGGAACAGGGATTTGAAAAACTCGCTTATGTAAAAACGCTCTTTGCAAAGTCAAACAACTTGCGCTCCTGTGAGTAGCAATAATGGATCTTAATATATATAGTTTGCGGACACCTAGAACTCTTGCTTCTTGATACAAGTTGGTTGGTGGGATAACGACGCGGCTTTCTTAAAAGTGTTTTTAGCACTGCCCTCTGGGCCCGCTCCAGCACAATCAACACAGATGCAGAACATCCTCCCCAAACCAGAATACAGTAATTAAGTATTGATTGACACAGGGCAATATAAACTGTATGTAATACGGTGCAATCAGTGACATCGCGAATTGCTTTCATAACAAATATTTGTTTGCGTATACGTCCAGTTGTAATGCTCACGTGTTCCCTGAAGTTAAGGTTCTCGTCAACCACCACACCCAAATATTTAACCGATTTAGCCTTTATAATACTTTCGCAAGTACAAGAGTGGGTTATGGTACAGTCAACATATAAAGGGCAGGAGATATCATGAACCCTAATCGGACTCAAGGTGGTGGGGGGTTCTGAAGATTTGGTCTTGTGAAAGCAAATGAACATGGTCTATGAGGCGTTAATTGTCAAAAGATTACGGTTAAACCATTCAGTAATTTTTGCAATACCCATTTGAGCAATGCCATTCACCGCGCTCCATGACTTCTCATAGAAAACAATTGCCGTGTCATCAGCGTAGCAAAGAAGATCCGCGTTCTGGAGATCGATTGTGCAGAAATCATTCATATAAATGAGGAACAGAGTTGGCCCGAGAATGCTGCCCTGAGGAACTCCGTACAGGACGTCTCTCTTGCTGCTCGTGAAATTACCAATTTTAGTGCATTGTTTCCGAGAGGTTAGATAACTTGCAAACCAATCATGAGCAATACCACGAATACCAACTGCCTCCATTTTCTTCAGCAAAATAGCTATAGAGACCGTGTCGAATGCTTTTGCGAGGTCCACAAAGATCCCCATACATTTGTGTCCGCGATCAAGGTGCGCCGAGACTATATCCACTAGAAGCCCAGTTGCTTGTTCAGTGGACCTGCCTCTCCTAAACCCAAACTGGTTTCGCATTAGAAGATTACTGGCTTCTAGATATTCCACCAGTCTTGTATTGATCAGGCGCTCCAAAAGCTTCGAGAAAACTCCCAGCAACGATATCGGGCGATAGTTGCTCGGAGTTTGTTTTGGTCCTGATTTAAAAATAGGTCTTACCATAGCCACTTTCCACTGTGTCGGGAAACAACCACTCGTGATGCTTTTATTGAAAATTTCAGCTAAGGGGTGTATGATTGAAGGAGCTATGGCTTTCACGAGTGCGTTATCGATGCTATCTTGTCCCGGGGCCTTGTGAGTGTCAAGGCCCTGTATAATGCTCAGAACTTCTTCAGGGTCAGTTGGTGTTAGAAATAAGGAGTTCGAACAGTAATAAGCTCGTTAGTATTCATGTTGTTGTTTTTCCTGTGCGTGATGTCGTTAATAGTGTTCCAGAGTTTTTAGTATTTTTGTTATTTTTGAGTAATTCTGCGCTGTAATATTCTGATTTTATTTTTCTTAACAGACTTATGTGGAAGTTCCTGTAACGAGTGTATACTAGTTTAGCTGTGGGGTTATTGTAGGTGTGGGGTGTTAGCTGTGGTATATAGTCACGTGACAGTTGCATCAAAAATACTTATTTTAGAAGACTGATTTTAGTGAGATAATGCAATATTTTTATCTCGCATTATTACATATTGCTCCAAAAAAGAAATATTAAGACTAATGAAATAAAAGAAATCTATATTTTTATTACAGTCAAATAGCCTATTCGAGTACAGACAGTTTGACGATTAATTATGTCAACTCAGATACCAAAATCGAATTACTCAAACAATTGATGTCCTTAGGCAACTTAAACCAATTTAACTTTATACATAATATCAATAATCGTAATTTGGATTTGTTTTTGACCGATCCTTCCAATATAAAACTTAAGGAATGCTTATGTATGACCAAGATGGATGCCCATCATCCTGCTTTCGAAGTCGATATTTTTGGTGGCTCCAAACCACTCAAACCCTTCAGGAAAAAAGTTTTCAATTACAGGAAGTGCAACATACTAAGTTGAGTCGACTAATTGGTCAGAGCTTCTTAATAGTAAAGATATAATATTAGGTAATAATAGGTTTTACCTAGTGCGAGGACCGTTAGAATGCTCGACACAAAGCAAAAACGCGGATACCCGCAAATTTAAAATTATTTTTTACTGTAGAATCTAATGCTTTTGTTAACTATTTTGGAACAATAAAGAATGTTTATGTTTATGTTTATAAACATTAACGTAGACTCATTTTATTTAGCATTGCATAATAAAATCTCGGAAAAAAACCGTTAATAATAACGTGTTCCCAATTTGGTTTTCTGAGCCACTAAAACACTGCATAGAAGAGAAAATAAAGGCTCACAAAAAGTACGGTAACCCACGTGACTGATGAATTTTTTCTGCTTCGTGCTAGATCTAAACATTTAATCCGAGATTGTTACTCAAACTACATTGAAAGTATCGAAGCCTCTTAAGATATTAATAATAAGTTATTTTTCTCTTTTGTTAAGACAAAAAAGTGCAATGATTCTATACCAGATACTATGTTTTTAGGAAATACGACTGTAAGTGGACCAACAAATGTCTGCAATTTGTTTGCTGGTTTTTTTGCCTCCGTTTACGAAAAAGACAACCCGAACACTCGGCATGAATTTGCACATATAATATCGAATACAACGGGAGTCATACGTTTCACCGAATGTCGCGAGCTCGACGCACGCGAGCTCGAAAAAATATTTGAGTGGTACGCCAGCTCGAAAGACGTTGGCGCGAATCACGTTTCACCGAAAATCTTTCGCAATGGTTTATCAGTTTGGGAAGCAGATTATAATTAATGTCTTTCTAAAGGTACTTTGATTTTTTAGTTATTGATGTTATTTGCATCCACCCTCATTAAAATAATGTAGAACATAACATATTGGTGCATATAACGTAGCGCAGTATATAGCTATAGCTCCTAATACTCATCTTTACTGATTTTTTAAATAATTTGGTTTTATGTTTTTTTGTTTATGTTTTGTCAAAACAATGTTTCTTATATAGGATTTTTTTTGTTGAAATTTTTGTTACGATGATGGCAGGAGTTTACCTATTTTCTATATCAACTTAGTATTTTTCATTCGGTGATTGTGATTCGGTTTTCGGTGAAACGTGATTCGCGCCAACGTCTTTCGAGCTGGCGGCTTTCGAATTCACGTACTTTCGAGCTGGCGTACCACTCAAATATTTTTTCGAGCTCGCGTGCGTCGAGCTCGCGACATTCGGTGAAACGTATGACTCCCGAATACAACATTATCCAGTTTTTCAATAAATATGAATGACATTACGCAAAAACTCCAACATATTAATGAGAATAAGGGTAATAAATAAAGTAAAGAAAAATTTCGACACAGGCGGGAATCAAACCCGCGACCTCGGGTATACGCCCCCGTCTCGCTCTGCCAATTGAGCTACCGTGTCAATGGCTGCCAGCGCGAAATTCTTCTATCCTTTATTTCTTTTTACACGTTTAAGTAGTGTTTGCGTTTCCTACCTCCGAATTTTACTAATTCGGAAGGCGACTTGTCTACCTTTTCAGATGGAATGCAAATGTTGAAAACGCCTAACTATCACATAATTTAAATCTTTTTGTTTATGAAAACCTCATATGGGAATATATTTCCTTTATTTATTCCTTATTTATTAGTAACTAGTGGATCGTCCCAGCTTCGCACGGGTAGCGTTGTTTTTTAAATATCTGAGGTTTCTTTCTTTAGTCACTGCTCAAGCATTGTGAAATTCAGCGCAATGTTTTCAATTTATTAAATTTATAGCACTCCCTAAACAGTGTAGTTTGGTGATTTTTAATGCGCTTTAATGAATTGTTCAGTATTTCCGTTTAATAGCAAATTTTGGAATAAAACGCTATGAAGTATTTATAACAATCTAAAAAATAAATCATTACGTGTTGTAGGATGCAACTACTGGCGCCATCTAGTATGTTATATGTAAATTAGTAACGATTCGGTTTTGGTCACGGGCGCGATGGCTTATTTTATGTATAATTTCGGTGTTTCTCTACCGATTTCTATGATTCTTTTTTTATTGAATAGGTAATAATGTTACTTTTTTTAAAATTAGGGATGAGTGAGAGGTTTACAAACGTAAGAGTAAACAAATATAATCAGAATGTTCCGAACTGCTAAGCTATCAGGAATTACACGTGTTATTGTGAGTCAACCGTAAAAGATAGACATAAACTGTTGAGGATTTTTTTTAGATAATTTTATGAAGAATATTTCCGTCATACATGATTTCTATGTAAGTTTATCAATTAAGGCTGCACACGCGACGGAAGCTTAATAAATGTAGTAACTTCTCCCGTTTTCCCAAAATTTCCCAATATTCCCCTTTACTACTCTGCTGGAAAGTATACAAAAATCTGCCCAGGAGTATGGAGAATAATTGTACCAAGTTTCGTTAAAATCCGTCAAGTAGTTTTTGTTTCCATAAGGAACATACAAACCGACAGACAGACAGACAGACAGACAGACAAAAATTTTACTGATTGCATTTTTGGCATCAGTATCGATCCCTAATCACCACCTGATAGTTATTTTGAAAATATATTTCATGTACAGAATTGACCTCTCTACAGATTTATTATAAGTATAGATAATCCCCATATGACGTTTTCATAAACAAAAAGATTTAAATTATGTGATAGTTAGGCGTTTCCAACATTTGCATTCTGTCTGAAAAGGTAGACAAGTGGCCTTCCGAATTAGTAAAATTCGGAGGTAGGAAACGCAAACACTACTTAAACGTGTAAAAAGAAATAAAGGATAGAAGAATTTCGCGCTGGTAGCCATTGACGCGGTAGCTCAATTGGCAGAGCGACGGGGGCGTATACCCGAGGTCGCGGGTTCGATTCCCGCCTGTGTCGAAATTTTTCGAATTCTGTATTTATTAGTAATAATCCCCACATGAGGAATTCATGTCAAAAAACATTAAATTATGTTACTCGCAATGTTGGTCCTTACAGTGTGGATGGCTCCATTTTAAAATAGATGAGTCTTTCATCATACGAACTCAATTTTCTTCTTAATCCCGAGCACATTGCTAGAATTCGTAAGAATCTTTTCTGCACAGATTCGAGGTTATTAATGTTTCTTTCGCGCTGGATGCCAACTGACACTGTAGCTCAGTTGGCAGAGCGACGGGGGCGTATACCCGAAGGTCGCGGGTTCGAACCCCGCCAGTGTCGAAATTTTTCTTTCCTTTAATAACATCTTTTATTTATGAGTAATAATCCCCACATGAGGAATTCATGTCAAAAAACATTAAATTATGTAATAGTTAGGCGTTTCCAACATTTGCATTCTATCTGAAAAGGTAGACAAGTGGCCGTCCGAATTAGTTAAAATTCGGAGGTAGGAAACGCAAACACTACTTGAACGTGTAAAAAAGAAACAAAGGATAGAGAAATTTCGCGCTGGATGCCAACTGACACTGTAGCTCAGTTGGCAGAGCGACGGGGGCGTATACCCGAAGGTCGCGGGTTCGAACCCCGCCAGTGTCGAAATTTTTCTTTCCTTTAATAACATCTTGGAAACACACAAGACCATTAACCCGGCCCCGGGGGAAATAGAGTCGTCTTCTCTATTACCCACCGGGGTAATTCCAGTCCGGCGCGTCCACGTCGCGGGAGTGGGCACCCCTCTCTCCAGTAGGCCGGAGTGAGTCGGTGGCAAAGTTCGGTAGGGACCCAGTTCTGCGGGGTATATCGTGGAGCCCATGCCCAGGGTTACGGGTGAAGACCTCAACGGCTGAGAAGGCGGAAGTGGAATCCATTGGTACGGCTGATCAGGCGGAGGAGGCATTAGGGGGGTTTTATTGCGAGCGATCCCTCGCACGGTACGCAAAGACTGCACCGATATAGAAGACGGGCACCGCCAGATATGGCAAATGTCCCGGCAACTGTGGCGGTACAGCAAGGCATCGTAAAATGCCTCAAAAGGCGCATGTCAGGATCCACTTAGTGATTTGCGGCTATTTACTGCATCTTTCATTCCCTGTCAGCCGTATTGGTCTTCCAATCCGTTGACGCCTGGGAGTGGCAGACGAGGGAGTGGGTTTGCACCTGCGCACATGTTCACCCACTATAATAAACTCACGCGCTGATGACACCCGGCAGTAACTGGACACTGAGAGTGCAAGCCCTGCGGCGATGGAGCGTTGGTGGTGAGAATTCGAACTGGTTGTTCGGTTCTTAGCTGATTCTCTGCACGCAGGCGGTCAGGCGAGAGTGGTCGCTCCTGGATTCGACTGAGGCGGGAAGACAGGTTCGGCAGCACGCCTGATGACAAAGCAGCCCTATTTAGGATCGCTCTGCTTTCCCCAATCCGGGGAGGGGTCTAGAAAAGGTGGCCTAAACATAGTCTGTCTCAAACCTCACCTAGATGGCAAACCGCGGTCATCTGGGCACCAACTAATCGCGGTCAGAAGTCACAGAAGAAAAATAAAACTAATGTTAATCTTAATATAGCTGCCTGGAATGTGAGGACCCTCTTGGATAGTGACCAAAACTTGTGTCCCGAAAGGAAAACTGCGCTCATAGCTCGCGAACTGGCGCGCTATAACATCGACATAGCTGCAATCAGCGAGACGCACCTGTTGGACAGTGGGGAGCTCTGTGAGCCATTAGGTGGCTACACTTACTACTGGATAGGGAAGCCCGCAACCGAAAAGGCCGCTAGTGGCGTGGGATTTGCTGTGAAGAACGCTCTAGCAAGATTAATGTTGGAGCCTCCAAAAGGAATCAATGATAGGCTCATGACATTGCGTCTTCACTTGGCTCATCGAAAGTACCTGCATATAGTGAGTGTATACGCCCCTACTCTAACTTCACCTGATGACGACAAGGAACAATTTTATGAAGACCTGCGCAAAATACTGCACGCTATACCGTCCGGTGATAAGCTTATTGTGCTTGGTGACTTCAATGCGCGTGTTGGTACGGATCATGATGCCTGGAAAGATGTGTTAGGGCGGCACGGCATTGGGAAGTGTAACGCCAATGGAACCACGCTGCTAACCTTGTGTGCTGAACTTAACCTAAGTATCACAAACACTTTTTTCCGGCTGCCCGAAAAATACAAGACGTCCTGGATGCATCCGCGCTCCAAACATTGGCATCTTCTAGACTACATCATAGTTCGAAGAGAGGACCTGAAAGATGTTCTTATAACAAGAGCCATGCGAGGAGCAGAAGGGTGGACAGATCACCGTCTAATAAGATCAAAGATGAGGCTAAACATCAAGCCTCCACGCAGAAACCAGCATAAGATCCCGGCGAGATTAGCATTTACCAAACTCGTCCACAACGCAGAAACGCGGCGCAAACTTGACGCTGAATTTGGTGATGTGTACTCTAGTACGGAGGAAGGAGCGTCTATTGATGAAGGATGGCGACTTTATGCTAAAACCCTTTATGAAATCTCTCAGCGAGTAGTAGGAA
Organism: Bedellia somnulentella; assembly: GCA_963576735.1. Classification (NCBI taxonomy): domain Eukaryota; kingdom Metazoa; phylum Arthropoda; class Insecta; order Lepidoptera; family Bedelliidae; genus Bedellia; species Bedellia somnulentella. The sequence goes on along the minus strand of OY755181.1, from coordinate 16,799,450 downwards.
AGCCGGAGAAGAAAAATCAAGACTGGTTCGATGACTCCGACGCACAAATACGGAAACTGGTTGAAGATTCAAGACGCGCCTTGCGAAATCCGTCCAGTACTGGACATCGCAGAGCCATACAGCAGGAACTCAAAGCAAAAATACGCGAATTGAAGAACTGGTTGTGGAAAAATAAATCAGAGGAGCTGCAAATTCTTGCTGACAGTAATCAGACGGGGAAATTCTTCGAGGGTCTTAAAAGTGTCTTTGGACCCAGAAGCAGGAAAACCGCCCCAGTTCTCTCAAAAGACAAATCCGCGCGGCTGACAGATCCCACTGAAGTGCTTCTCCGTTGGGCAGAGAATTTTAAAGATGTTCTGAATCCCGGTACAAAGGGAGCTGATCTGTCATACATAGACACGCTAGAGGACCTGCCCATAGCGTCAGAACTCGATGACCCGCCGTCTTTCAGCGAGTTCGACGAAGCCATCCACCGGCTGAAGAATGGCAAGTCTCCTGGCTCAGATAGTCTGCCTTCAGAAGTGTTTAAATACGGGGGACCCCACATCAAAAACAGACTGTTTGAGCTGGTACGTAGCATATGGGAACTGGAAATCATACCTCAAGACTGGAAGGATGCCTCCATCTGCAAGCTGTACAAGGGAAAAGGGGACCTATCAGAATGCGGCTCTTATAGAGGCATATCACTTCTCTCTGCGGCTGGCAAGATATTATCTCATATAATAAATAGGCGTCTCAGTGTATTGGCTGAGCGCATTCTTCCGGAGAGTCAGTGTGGTTTTCGTCCCAAACGAGGCACGGTTGATGCCATCTTTGTGGTCAAGCAGTTACAAGAAAAAAGCCTTGAACAACACCGTGATCTCTATATGTGTTTTGTGGATCTTGAGAAAGCGTTCGATAGAGTTCCAAGAACTGCCCTGTGGACGATACTGAAGAAGACCGGATGACCCGAGAAGTTTGCTAACCTGGTGCGACAATTCCACGAAGGGATGATGGCACGGGTTCGACATGAAACTCAGTTTACGGAACAGTTCCCGGTTACAAGCGGTGTTAAGCAGGGTTGCGTCATGGCTCCAACGCTCTTTGCCCTCTACTTCGCTGTTGTCATGATAGATGCTTTGAAGAACTGCAGCGGACAGATTGAAATCAATGTCAGGTCCGATAAGAGTGTATTGACTTAAGTCGCTTCAGATCTAAGCGCAAGACTCAGAAAATGACTGCGCTCGAAGTCTTATATGCCGATGATGTATGCCTTATGGCTGACAGTATCGACGCTCTGCAGCAATATGTGGACAATCTCGACGAATCATGTCGCAAATTTGGCCTGGTAATCAGCGTGTCAAAAACTGAAGTCCTAAAGCAGCCCGCAAGAGGAACAGCTGCGCCTGACACCGCTGTTTGCCTGGGTGGAAAGCCGTTGGCAGAGGTACGAAAGTTCCGTTACCTCGGAACGCTAATACGTGACGATAACCGCCTTGAGTCCGAGATAGCTGCGAGGATCGCTAGTGCTGCTGCGGCCTTTGGTAGGCTCAACCAGAGAGTTTGGAAATCCCACGACCTCCATCTACAAACAAAGCTATCCGTATACAAAGCTATAATACTTCCACTTCTACTGTATGCTTCGGAGTCGTGGTGTCTATATAAAGCTGATATAAAACGGCTGGACACCTTTCACTTAAAATGTCTTCGTGCTATATTGCGGATAAAATGGCAGGATCGTGTCCCAAATTCCGAAGTTCTACGTCGTGCAAATATCTCTGGCATGGAATGTCTCCTGGTGAAAGGGCAATTAAGATGGTGTGGGCACCTTGTACGTATGGACGCCTCACGATTGCCTAAATCTGTTTTCTACGCAGAACTTTCCTGTGGAAAACGAAGGCCTGGTGGGCAGTATCTGCGATACAAGGATGTTCTGAAGCGACATCTGACATCCTGCGCCATGTCTCATGACACGTGGGAGAAAGATGCCTTGATGAGGCCAGAGTGGCGTAACGCAGTCAAAAAAGGAGCGGACATGTTTGAATGTAACCGTCTTGAGGAACTTGACGCCAAACGCCTCGCTCGAAAGACACGCCCCAAGGTCTCCTACAACTACACTACAAACGCAAGCGGTCAGTTGGAGTGCAGCATATGCAGCCGCACGTTTAAGACGAAATTCGGCTTCGCAAGTCACCTCCGAGCACACGCCAGGAACTGACAGGATGTCGCCGTCGACGGATACGTCGTGGAGGACATCATCATTATTTATTGCGAGTAACAACCCTATCCACAGAGTCTGTCAGATTTATAACTCTATTAGCTCAATAGGCGAAGAAAATGCACCTGACGTCTATCACGACTCATTACTGAATTTTAGAAAGAAATGTAGGCAATTTATTAAATCTACAAATTAATTAATATAATGTAACAATATTTTTTTTATAATAGTTTTTTGTTCAATTTGACTTATTTTTACTTTATTGCAAATTTTATTGAATCATATTATTGTTATTTTAATTCAATTTAATTGTACTTTATTTAATTTTATAATTATTATTAATTTGGTGCAATTCTTTGGAGTTTTACTTATATTTATATTACTTGTTATTGTTTTGAGTAGCTTTGGTAATAATATTATTTAATATATATATATTGGTTATTTAAGAAGAAGAAAATTACTAACGATAATAACCAATAATGTTGTGTGCACTATTTTTGTCATTGTAACAGAGCCGAATCTAAATTTTTGTAAAAAAGGAAATGTTTTTTATAATGCTGTTTGTGTACGTATTAATTAAATAAATAAACATATTAAGGCAAGGTATAGGGATTGTTGCTGATTGTTTTGGCATATTAATCGCCCGCATCGTACCAATTCCACCATCCATACGTGATGCCTGCATACACATAATCTATCTATTAATCCCCAGATTTGGTAGCCAGAGCTTCAGAATAACAAATTCTTCCGCCACTTTTTGATGTCGAGTGGCGAAAAGGTGGTAAAATAATGGTTGTTAGTTATGGTCTCTCCAACCACATCCACGTTAGGAAATGGTAGTGCTATTCTATCACAAAAAAACTCGTAGAGTTCGTCACGAAAAGAACTAGACTAGTGTTTCACAATATCGTCATTGAGTACATAGAAGTTTTTATTCATATCTTGTTTATACATATCTATTTAATTCTAATTTTCTATATGCAGAAGCGTGTGTTCCAAATCTGAGTCAGGCCTACAACAATGTGTTTTTTCTAAAGTCCTATGTAGGGTAATCTATCATAGTTATAAACGTGAGAGAAAACGTTAGGAGTAAATCCAAACCCAGCAAGGCTAAGTTGCAGTTGTGTAATCGTACAAAACGACGATAGGCCTCTCCAGTACCACGTGATAACAATACATACATACCTACATATACTCATGGCTATAAATCCCTAGAAGGGATACCTACCTACTACTGGACTGATGTTCAGAAGTATTAGTAACTCTGCCAACCCCTTCGGCGATATTCGGCGTGAACGTTTATGTTACTGGGCTGGCTACCCAGTCAGAGCTAAGGAATCAGAAACTCCTCAGCCACTTTTGGAAGTTGTGTGGGGAAAAGATGGTGAAATAAAGGTTGTTGGTGATGGGTCTCCAACCGCATCGCCCAAAAATCTCTCAAAAGCCCCAAAACCGTTAGTCGCCTCTTACCACCCACTGGAAGAAATGGGGTAGTGCTATTCTAAGCCGACACTACACAGCAACAATGATCAACCAAAAAGTATTCTGAAAACCAAGTGACAATAATGTCGGTTCAAAACTATTTATTTATTTATAATACAGACGGCAGTACGTGTATTATGGCGGTTATTTATCTGACGAGTATTATACTCATTCCGGCGTCAGTCAAGGAAGTAACTTGGGTCCATTGGAGTTCTTGATTATGATAAATGACTTGCCGAAAGTAGTTCACCATGCAACTTGCCTTATTTTTGCGGATGATGTTAAATTATTGCATCCAATAGAAAGTGAAGATGATTGTAAACACTTGCAGGAGGACATTAATAGAACAATTTGCTGGGGGGATAAAAATAAATTGTATTTGAATTCGAGGAAATGTGCAGTAATTACATTTAGTAAAAAACAGACGGTTTACCATTACCGGTATCAAATTAAGGAGGAAGTTCTGCCCAGAGTGCAGTCTGTTAGGGATTTAGGGGTTAATTTTACCTCAGATCTATCTTTTAGTTCTCACATTATTGATATTTGTAAGAAGGCGTTTAGAACGTTGGGTTTTGTAATTCGAACTGCACGAGATTTTACAAATATTAATGCAATTAAAGCCCTTTACAATTGTTTAGTTAGGACAAAATTAGAATTTGACGCAGTCATCTGGGCTCCCCATGAAACTAAGTATAGTCTCATGGTGGAGAAAATTCAGAATAAATTTTTAAGATTTTTGTATTTGAAATTGTATGGGGTATATCCATTCTACCCAATAATGTATCCCACTAAATTTGTTTTAGGTATGGTAGGGTACAACACATTAGAAGTAAGACGTGATCTTACTTTAATGGTGTATATTCTAAGGGTGTTAAGAGGGAGTATTTATAATCCCACTATACTAGGCACATTAAATTTGGCGGTACCTAGTGGGACTTTGAGACGACGACGGGGAAGACTTTTTAAAATTCCTCAGTCACGGACGAATTTGTTGATAGAGAGTCCGATTATTCGAGCGCAAATCGCACTTGGCAATATATCGGAAGAGGTGGATATATTTGCGTGTTCTTGGTGTGACTTCCAATGTGCTGCACTAAAGTATTTATGTTATAATAAGGTGTAGAAATAAATAATAAGTTAAAATAAGTATAATATCATGTGAAATGTAATCGCTTTAGGTATAACCTGTAAAGATTTAATTTTTTGTTAAATAAAAAAATAAATAAATAAATTCAGAGCCACACCAGACTCAACGCCTAGAGTCTATTTTATTTTTATACTCACCTTATCCGACTTAGCTTAGGTACACTCCTTTGCCTCGCCGGCAAAACACACGCTAAGGTGACGCCGCATAGGCCACAGGGCCAGCAGAACCGAACCGGAGGGGTTTTAGTCGGTAAGAGTCCGACATCCTATGAGGATTTCCCCTCCGGTAAACAAAAAACAAAAAGAACGGGCAGACACGTGAGGGCAGATAACGTTAATGGTTGTGTCGAATTATAATTTTCAGTACGGCGCGGCGCGGTACTTCGTTCTTCGTTTCAAGTTTAGAATTGATTTTAAAATTTAATTTATGTGATTCATTTTAAATAATATTTTTGTACAAAGAAACCTTGAATAGGTAAAATATAGGTAGTTAGTTTCGGTTAAAATAAATAAGTAAGTACTTAGGTATAAGAAAGCAAATTTACAGTACGAAGTCTGTCGGGTCAGCTAGTATATACAGGGTGATTACGGGGTCGTGGAGCAAGAAAGAAGCATATAACTTACTTTCTTCTAAGCATCACGATAGGTTATGACTAACAGTACACCAGTGACTTATTCAAGTTTACAAAAAAAAAACGGCGACTATTCGAGATCATGGCTACCCTACTATTTCCCAAGAATTTTTTGTCAAGTGCATGGACTTAACAATCGGTGCAGTAGTTTCAATTGATATGACGATATTGATAGACAGCTCTGGTAGTGTTGTGTGTTTGACAGTAAAACATAACCATATCTGATCGCTCGATATTAGAAAAGGGTACGGCGGAGGCATAATTTATTTATTTTATATCTTTGTTTCGTTATTATTTATTGTTATCGTTTATTGACTTTGACGTGTTGTCACATTATTACTCATGAATTATTAAGTATTCTAACAAAGAGTTTGTTTTCTAAAAAGGTGTAATATAAAAAATAGGGTGTCCACGCATTTGGAGTCAGTAAATAAAAAAAAAAAATAACGAATCATCTTTGTTTCAATTAAAATAGATACAGGTAGCATCGCAATCATTTACTGAGTCAGAAAAAAATTATTGGGATCACGACCCCGAAATCACCCTGTATATATAATAATAATAAATTTATTAATACATAAAAACTAACATAAAACAGATTAACAATCTATACCATCAACTTTAGACTCTTCATGTTTCGTATGTGTAGAGCCGAGCAATATTCATTTTTTCTGGTGTAGACTCTACCATCTCGAACCCAAACAAATTTGTACTTTTGTTCCTTTGCATTCTTCCGTGTAGCGGCGTGAAGGTTTTTGTTCGACGGCGTCAAGTGTTCGGAAACAAATACTGGACTACAGCTCCCGGTGCAACCCAAGTGAGTTTAACTTTTCGTGTTGCTTTTTATTTCTGTTGAATTTTGCTACCGCTGCCTATAACTCGTCACGTTGTCGAACCGATTCATTATTGGCGGTCTTATCGCTAAAAGCGATCTCTTCCAGACAACCCCTGGAATACTGACGGCTATAATTCCCTAGAAGAGGTAACCAGAGCCAAGGAATTATTTTTTAAGGTTTTACAAAGTACTAAAACATAACTACTTCAATCTATGACTTCAATGTAAAGAAGTCAATTTGCTGTATCATTTATATATATCCAATAGTTGTGACATTTGCATGCATACTATTGCATAATATATATATATATATATATATATATATATATATATATATACAGAGAATGAACAGATTACAATAGGTATAACATATATAAAAAAAACACCAAATATTTTGACCACATTTATATTCAACACACTTAAACTATTCTCACAGGAACTAAGTCTAAATCATGAATCATCGTCTTTTAAGTTTTCCACCACTTTGCCTTCTATCAAAATCTGGTGCTGCTCATGAAGGAAATCTAAGTACGCATCCTTTATGGCTCCTGAACAAGCTACATAGTGCCCTCCTGAGTGTTCAGCCACTACTGGTTTGGTAAACACATTTATTAGGGACTCCGACATTTCTGGAAAAGAAATTGTTTCTGTTAAAATTATATATATAGATGCATTTGGGCCATTAGTACCCAATGGAGCAGACTCTATTCATCGCCACTTTTGCTCGATCCTGACAAAACACTCTAGCTTCATTTACATTCATCAATATTTTCATACATGCCCTTTTCTCCACATTTCGGACGCGTGACTTTGTGATCACATGCCAAACTTGAAGGTAATCCTGCATAGTAGAATAAATAAATGATAAAAATAATAATAACATACATACATACATACACATACTCACGGCTATAAATCCCTAAACGAGGTAGCCAGAGCTTAGAAATTAGAAATTTCTCAGCCACTTCTGGAAGTTGATTGGGGAAAAGATGGTGAAATAAATGTTGTTGGTGATGGGTTCCCAACCACATCGCCGAAATGTGCCTCCAGCCGGTGGTGGAATGTGGTGGCAAAGACAAACTTGCCAGATTAAACTAAAGTGCACCAAGTAGCACATTATACATATACTTAGAAAATTATATTTCTTCCGGTGGGTGTACGTAAGAGGCGACTAACGGTATTGGGACTTTTAAGGGATTTTTGGGCGATGCGGTTGGAGACCCATCACCAACAACCTTTATTTAACCATCTTTTCCCCAATTAATTTTCCAAAAGTGGCTGAGGAGTTTCTAATTCCTTATCTCTGGCTACCCCTTCTAGGGATTGATAGCCGTGAGTATATGTATGTATGTATGTTCGAAAATTATATGCTTTGATAGGCTTAGAATGGCACTACCCCATTTCTACCCGTGGGTGATCGTAAGAGGCGACTAAGGGTATAGGGGCTTTTTAAGTGATTTTTGGGCGATGTAGTTGGAGACCCGTCACCAACAACATTTATTTCACCATCTTTTCCCCAATCAACTTCCAGAAGTGGCTGAGGAATTATTCATTCCAAAGCTCTAAGGGATTACCCCGTTAAGGGATTTATAGCCTAGAGTATATGTATGTATGTACCGTGATGTACCACTATATGAGTGAAATGTTGCTATATAAGAAAACTAGTTGACCCACCCAACTTCGTCTGCGTGATATAAGGCAAATTATCATCAGAACCTTTTCTGTAGTTCTCAATGTGAACGAGTACCAAACATTCAATCATTCAACAATTATACCCCCCATTTGACCTCTTTAGGGAAGGATTTCGTCCGTTATACAGAAAACATTCCTCTTCAATCACTCTATCTATTAAAAAACCGCATCAAAATCCGTTGCATAGTTTTAAAGATTAAAACATACAAAGGTACAAAGAAAGCTACTTTGTTTTATTTATACTATGTAGTGATGAGAATCAACTAATGTCCCATTGGGAGTTTTTTTTAATTTACCTCATGGGAGATAGTTATATAATAATAGAATCAATCAAAACAATTAATTCTGACATAGCTGCAAATTTTTGAATATAGCAATTTTTTTGCAGGTGTCAAAGGGGCAACATAGATTTTGAGGCTTTTAAAGCAAATATTGGGCCCTATGGCTGAAGACCTGTCATCCTCCATACCTCATTTTATAAATTTTTTCTTACTCAACTTACAAAAGTGGCTGAGGAGTTTCCAATTCTGAAGCTACCTCTTTTCGTAGGGGTTTTTTTTTGCATTGAATATATCTGTGTGTAAAAAAAACAAAAACAAAAACTTTACATTAAAAACTAAACAGAAAAATTAAATATTATTATTTTTTATTTAAAAAAGAACCGCCTTCAAAAATCCAACTGAAAAGTATAAAATAATTTTTATTTATTTTATTATGTACAACTCTATTCAACTTCTTCTTTTTGAAGTCAGTGCCAAACCAATTTTCATGACAAAGAAGAACGAATATTAGTGGCCCGCCCAAGTTGAGTGAGTTCTCCACCCCATCAGCGTATGTCATCCTTATAAACCTTCCTTTGTAATCAATTAATAAAAAAATCGCATTAAAATTCATTTCGTAGTTTTACAGATTAAAGTATACATAAGGATGTCCGTATATCCCAGACAGGGAGAGAGAAAGCGACTTTGTTTTATACTATATAGTGATTTAGATTCTCGATCGTCTTTTTACAAAGTGTTAGAAGTATTGGTTGTGCCAACTCGGTGCATGCATGCCTCTGTCGAATTGTTAATTCCCTTAGTTTGAAATCTGATAATCTTACATAACCTAACCTAACGTTAGTTTACTATCTCGCTATCTATCTAAAATTATAATTTACTAGTATTTACAGTTTTACGGTGACATGTATATTATGATAATTTCTCTGCGGAGTGCGACGCATGCACACCAGGCTAAGCACCGCTCACTGTCCCCCAATTCCATCCTTTATAAAGCGACGTCGGTCGTTGCGAGCGGAAGAAATTTCTGGATTTTTGAGCGCGATTGTGTTACCTACTGTTGTTGAGGCACTATCGATTGAATTATTATTCGTATGGTTTTCTCTATATAGCAATTTTCATTTTGGATTTGTCTGTTTGGCACCGACTTCAAAAAGAAGAAGTTGAATAGAGTTGTACATAATAAAATAAATAAAAATTATTTTATACTTTTCAGTTGGATTTTTGAAGGCGGTTCTTTTTTAAATAAAAAATAATAATATTTAATTTTTCTGTTTAGTTTTTAATGTAAAGTTTTTGTTTTTGTTTTTTATTTTACACTTTTTAGTGATAAGTTCTTAAATCACTCTGAGTTTTTTTAGTGAATTAGTGATAGTTTTTGAGAGATAAGTTTTACTGTCCGTTTATTTTATAGTTTTTTTAACAGGTATAATATTTGTTATTATGACTTTAGCTTACTTGTTACTATTTTGTTTACCTGCTGACCTAGATAGAAAAGCAAAGGATGCTTTAAGGAAAAGTCGCGTAAGGGAGAATGAAACACCCATCGAAAAAAACAAAGACTTCAGCAGGGCAAGCACGAGCCGTATTTAAACTAGTTATCGCGTGGGATAAAGCAGCCATCTTTTACGCACTTACTTAGTATCGTATACTGCCATCTCATTCTAACCGTTATCGTGTCGGTAACTCGTGCTTGCCCTTCAGAATGAGAGAGATCGTCAGCGTGCTGCTCTTGCTGCCGAAACAGATAAGCAAAGAGAAGTTCATCTATCACAAATGCGAAGAAACACTCTTATATATATGTAGCGTTGAGTCGAGTAAAATCCCTTGATGAGATGGCTTTAAGTGATATAGATTCAAAGAAATTACTTAAATGGTTAAGACCATTCCGAAAGCGCCTTGATTGAAATGATGACCAGGATGAAAAACATGATGTTGCAATATATATTTTTTTCTTTAATATAATTAAGAGTAATTTATTCATGTTTTTATATACTTTTTTGTTCAATAATTTAGTAACTCTGTTTATTACTAATTAAAAAAAAACTTAATTAACATATATTGATAAATTTCTTTCTAGTATTGATAACTTTACATACATACTTATATTTCAAACTAAGAAACCTCCCTTTTTTCGAGTCGGTTAAAGAACTTTTAACCCATCTTCTAAATGTAACGCATACTTTTCTGAAAACCGCATCCAAATAGCTTAAGCCAAACGTGAGATAATCGCGGACCAACACACATACATACAGGTCAAACACAGAACCTCCTTTCTTTTTTTGGTCGGTCAAGGCACTAAAACCTTCTCCTAAATGTAACGAATACTTTTCTGAAAACCGCATCCAAATAGCTTAAGCCAAACGTGAGATAATCGCGGACCAACAGACATACATACAGGTCAAACACAGAACCTCCTTTCTTTTTTTGGTCGGTTAAGGCACTAAAACCTTCTCCTAAATGTAACGAATACTTTTCTGAAAACCGCATCCAAATAGCTTAAGCCAAACGTGAGATAATCGCGGACCAACAGATATACATACAGGTCAAACACAGAACCTCCTTTCTTTTTTTGGTCGGTTAAGGCACTAAAACCTTCTCCGAAATGTAACGAATACTGTCCTGAAAACCGCATCCAAATAGCTTAAGCCAAACTCGAGATAATCGCGGACAATTATACATACAAACATACATACATACATACAAACAATCGAACTGAGAACCTCCTTTTTTGAAGTCGGTTAAAAATGATACAAACTTATTACTATACTAACACTATGTCAATGGTCACACACCTTTTGGTATAATTGAATCACTTTCTCCATAAACGTGTAGCGATGGCAAACTTATGTCTTCATCATAAAATCCTTTGTGAACTAGACTTCCTGATCTGAACCCTGAGGTAATTATTGCAAATTTAAATGTATATGGTAAATCTGGAACAGAAATAATTCTATCATTAATATTTCTACACAAAATAAAACTATCATATGTAGTATGGGATGTGTGAGAGTGAGTATAGGTCATGTGAGAACTTAGATACTGACAGATTATTCATACATTATCTGTCAGTATCTCACTTCTCGATTTACATACTCACATGGATCATAATATGAAGGCTGCATTAGGATCCCCATTTTGTAAGTTATATATTTTCAAAGGTTTGCCCTTTAAGGGGAATGGGGTTGATTTATTAAGTAAATGTTTGTTAATTTTACATAATAATGTCATAAGAAAACAAGAAAGAACATTGACAATAGTTAAGGTGAAGGTTGTGATCTAAACACATACTCCCTCTATTGCTTGTTCTGCAATCTTTATACAGAAAATTACTCCTTCATGATGATGTTTATTTCTTATAGCTATGTAGTGTCTGCTAAGTTATCTAATCAATCTAAGACATCTTAACAGCACTAGCCCATTACATCCAAGTGGAGACTTGTAGCTTTTTAGTTGTTTGTTGGGCAATTTGGCTGCAAACCCAACCTCCTTTATTTTACCATCTTATCTCTCCACTTTTTGAACTACAGAATCCTTACAAATTGACACAAACCCTAATCAACCAACCAACATTATTATTACCTCCCTTTTTACTAACATGATCTAGTAATAACATAAAAAAGAGATTAATGATGATGATATAAACTTACATCCTTTTTGTTGCAGAGCAGCTAGCAATCCAACCAAACATGCCCCTTGTGAAAATCCCATAAAACCATGGAATGGTCCATATTCCTCTACAGTCTTTTCAATGAGGTCCAGTGTATCTTCAAACCCTAGTGCTGGTCCACCTAGACATTTGCCACTAAAGCTGTTATCTTCAGCATTGAACCACCAAGATCTGCTATCTGAATGAACAAAAGGCATTAGTACACTTCCCAATTACAAATACAATAAATATGCGGTGGATTAAGTATACATTTATTTTCTTTACTAGAATGAACAGAGCAAAAATCATCATGCTCCTGTGGCATAGCATAATAGTAATTATATTGTAAACTTGTTAGTTAAAAAAGATCAGGAAATGCAATACTTTAGAAGTGTGAAAGAGGTAGTCATTTAATATAATTTCTAGCCATGATACTTTCGCATGCCGCGATGTTGTGTTAGCCAATTAGCTGTGTATAAAAATATAGTTATATAGAACCAGTTGATACCAAAGCCCTGACGGCTGCAAGTGTTTGATACACAAAGACAAGAAACAATAGAATCACTTTATTTACCTGCATCAATGTGAGGTAAATGAAACAATCCTATTGGTTTCTGAGAAATACATTAAACTTTCAGATCTCTGGTACTCACATCTTTGTAATGTCATCATTACATATTCCAGTTATGGTATAACAAAACCAACTGGTTAAATTAATTAATAAACATTTTCAACTGACTTTAGGATAGCTGATTATAACCGAATTGATAGACTAAAATCAAATGAAAACAAATGTGAGTATAAGGAATAGGTGTACCTTCGTCACCAGAAGACCCGTCGTCATTAAGAACTTTGTGGGGAGCTGAGAGGAAATACAATTGTGCATATTTAGACACAGTTTTCCGAAATGATCCTATTTTGCTTTTGAATACAGTTGCATTTTGTCGGTATCCGTGAAATGCGAGAATTTTAAGTTTTGGTTTGCATCCTTTATTATTTTCTTCTTTAAATATAACTTTTTCTTCTACCATCTCTGTATCTTGGTTAGAATTCTGATCATCAGACATAATTGAAAGTTTGGTTGAGGAGCTTAACACATTTCGATCTGAATAATGCAGGAGGTTATAACTTTTTTGGTCCCTAATTTTCGTAAGCTCGCTATGGGCCTTTATCAAATTACTATAGATAAATCTAATTTTTATTTTACCGCGAAAAGAAAACAATGTCCACATTAAAAAGGAATTGATAGATTGATTATGATATGAATGACAGATGATTATGTTTAAATTATTGATGATGATTGATATTTAATGGATTGATGATAGTGCTGCCACTAAATTGAATCAAGTGAAGGTAGCTCAATCTCGTTCGTTCAATCTACACTCCATTCGTTTCATATTCGTAGATCGATAACCAGTTAATTGCATTGCATATCTTATTAGCTCCGTCTCTCATGCAGACAGGCGTGAGTACAATGCCCAAGTTGGGGCTAATATTCGTTTCCAAAGTCATATTTGTAGCTAAATTAATCATGGCATGGTTGTTAAATGGTGAAGGTCATCGCGATCATATTAGTACATATATTGTAATCTGTGATCCCGATAGCCATGTGGGTTTCCTCGCGAGCATCGTGAGGAAACCCACATGGCTACGGTGTACTTATGTAAAGTGTCATTTTCTTCTTTCTTACATAACATAACATAATACATAACATACATAACATAACATAAACGTTCACGCCGAATATCCCCGAAGGGGTTGGCAGAGGTACTAATGCTTCTGAACATCACGTGACTTTGTCACCTGGTGTTCAGAGTACCCACGTTTTGCATGGACAGTGTACTCACGTGATAGGGGGCAGTCCTATCGCCGTTTTGTACGAATACACTGTCACATGACTAAGTACAACTCAGTAATGTGGGTTTCCTCACGATGTTTTCCCTCACCGTTAACAACCATGATAAATTAACCACACATATGACTTTAGAAAAGACAAATTGGTGTAGGCCCGACCCAGGATTTGAACACTAGTCGTTTGCACGATAACCGAGTGTTCTACCCACTGGGCTATCACGGTTGCCATTCTATTCTTTCTTCTACTTAAATAAATTCTTTTAACGAAATTAACGAGTAACTCTTCTTCAGTATTTTACTTACATACATTCATGAACATATACTTAAGGCCATAAATCCCAAAAAAAGGGTAGCCAGAGCTACTAGAGAGCTAGAAACTCCTCCGTACAACATATGGAAGTTGGTAGGGGACAAGATGGTAAAAATAAAGTACCGATGCTGATAGATGTCCAAAGGCGCCAAAATCCTAAATTGCCACGTACATTGAATATATTTTTTATTCATTATTTATACATACCAGATTCCACGAAAAATATATATACCAGAAATTAAAATATAAATACGGTTGAAAATTTAAATGATGTTAATGAAACTTAAAACAATATTAATCATACAACGGCAACCATATCTTTTGAAGTTTAATATTAAACTTCGTTTTTTCAACTACCTATTGTAAAAGGAATTATTTTAATATTATAATGAAAAATAAAATAAAATAAATAGATATATATGTTTAAAATAATAATATGCGATTCCATTCCTGCACATTTTTTACATTCATTCTCATCTCATTCACATTCCAATGGTCCGTTCACCTACTACATCACTAGATGTAATTGTCAGTCATTGTCATTTTTTGCGCCGCGGCTGATTCGACCGAAAAAAATATAAAGAATCTTCTTTTGTTGGGAAGATCAGCTGTGAATGTTTAGTTGACGTTTCCGCCAATGTTTGGCTATTGACACCGAAGATTGACGTGGATGGACGGATGGATATGAAATTGATGGATTTTTTATAGTATTTTATTCAGTATTCTCGCTTTTAAGTAATTGTCTCCAATGTGGGATAAAATAATGTTATGTTTTGCGAGCTGTTGTAGTTGCGCAAGCAAAAACCGAAAATTACTGGAATACTTTAGCTTATGTTGCAAAACAAAAAGTGTCAAAAAGAAACCGTTTACTGTACAGTAAAAATTCAATTTAATACTCCTGAACATAAAGCTTCTTAGTTTTGTTCCTAATTGTGCTTAGTTTAATTTTTTTAGTAAATATTTGAGTCGTTCGAAAGTTAACATAGATTTTCGGTTGGCTCAAAAGATCAAGAAACCAGGTCCGTAAACCAATACCTATATCAATATTTCTGTGAAAATAGCCTCGGCCCATTTTTTGGCGCGAAATCTTCTTATATTTCTCACCGATTCTTCGTTGCATTGTTTATTAGTTCGCGAATAGCGTCTTAGTTTATTGTAAAGAAAAGAATTTGAATTTATTTAAAAATGGAAGACGGGGACTTTGACCAACGTCTTCGTGATTTACAAAGAGAATATCTGGAATTTTTAGACGATGAGGTAAACCGCAGTTCTTAAACATAACCTTAACAAATAAGTAGTTTTCTAGTCCTATCATGTTATACGCTTTTACGTTTGTTTTATAGGAAGATCAAGGAATTTACATGGACAGAGTGAAACAAATGATTTTAGATAACTCGAAACGGCTCATAGTTAGTGTTAATGATTTGCGGAGAAAGAATCCTGAACGAGCCAGGAATCTCCTGGACAATGCCTTTGAAGAGCAAATGGCTTTTCAGAAAGCTCTAAAAGAATACGTATCATCGATTGACCCTACGTATGCTAAACAAGAAGAAGAGTTCTTCGTTGCTTTCAACGGAAGTTTTGGCAACAAACATGTTACTCCAAGAAGTTTGACATCTCGGTAAGTTTCATCCCTTTTCATAGTATTATGTAGGTATTTCCTGCCTGAAAGAGCACACATAGTCGTTTCGCGATTCTGGGAGAGGCCTGATCTGCCCCCTGGTATGTGAGAGTGAGTATGTCTTATAAACTTCAAGAAGACTTATTATTTAATTAAAACCTCAGGAATATAAACTTATCCCCATTTCTAATATTATGCCTATCACAATTTTGTCTGTATAAGTTATTATTTTGGTATAAATTAAGCACTTATGTCTTGACTGGTACAAAGTAAGGACACAAAGTATTTAAATAGATTTACCTGCCTGTGCAGCAGAATTGATGATGGTGTAAATCAATATTCTATTGTATATCAATACATAGTATAAAACAAAGTCGCTTTCGCTGTATGTCCGTATGTATGTTTAGATCTTTAAAACTACGCAACGGATTTTGATGCGGTTTTTTTTTAATAGATAGAGTGATTTTTAAGGAAGGTTTGTATGTATAATAAATGCATAATATAGTAGAGAAACACTGATAAATTTAAAGGTTTCTAATGTGATGTCGTAAATAAGCACGTTTTTTTGTGCTTATATTGCAAACGCTGGCTGAACCCTACGAGATAGACCAAAATAATGTAGTACAGTATTGTTCACCTTAAAAAGTTCAACAAAAAAGTCCGGGATGGTATATGCCTATCTCTTAGGGATAACCCAGCATAACCATTTTTATTCTTTACTAAAAAATGGTTATCTACGAAGTGATTTTAAACAATACAGCATTAATCCTTATCCAATTAAGTACCTTAAATAAATTGTGCATTTATTATAGATCAATATGCTTTTTACAGCATGTAATTTAAGTGAATATTACGAAGATATTACAAATTTAAAATGCAGGGTCGTAGTTGTTTGCGCCGGGCGGCGCGTGCCTATAAATAGCGCGTCGATGGCCGCGCTTCGCCTTATAGCACTTTATGATTTGCAGCGATCATTTCTTAATTCTTTGAACCCTTCTGGACTCCCTCCTCATAAAATGGAATTGAAAGTAGGTTGTCCTGTTATTTTATTAAGAAATCTGAATCCTCCTAAAGAGCTTATTCCATTTGTCTGAATTCAGACGTCTGAAAGCGCGTGCGTTAAGCTGGCGTACCATGAAGCTGTCTCGAGCTGGTTACTATGTCAAAAAACTCTGCCTAAATAATGAAAACGTACACAGTGAAAATGGTGTTTATTTCCTAAACTAAAGAGGCACTATTTTTTTTAGTTTTACACTAATTAGGCACTATTTAGGCAGAGTTTTTTCACATAGTAACCAGCTCGATATAGCTTCATGGTACGCCAGCTTAACGCACGCGCTTTCAGGCGTCTGAATTCAGACAAATGGAATAAGCTCTTTAGCTCTGCAATGGCACACGTTTGCTGGTGAAATCACTAAAAAAATTCATAATAGAGTGCACAATACTCACCGAATGTGGTACCGTGGTACCGGAGAAGATGTACTAATTCCCCGAATTCCTCTGATACCATCAGATTTACCGTTCCAATTTAAACGCCTACAATTTCCGGTAAAGATGTCTTTTGCAATAACCATTAATAAATCGCGGGGTCAAACTTTTAACGTTGCAGGATTAGACTTGAGTGTTGAGTGTTTTTCACATGGCCAATTATATGCGCGCTGTCAAGAGTAACGTCTAAGCAAAACATGTTTGTATTGGCTAATGACAAAAAAGCTGTGAACGTTGTGTATAAGGACATTCTGTAGTAGGTATATTTTGCATTGCACCCGTGCGAAGCCGGGGCGGGTCGCTAGTTATCTCTAAATTAAATAAAAACAATCACTAGTTTAAGTGGCAATTAGGGATTGCAATCCGGTCCGGCAGATCCGGTAATCCGGCGGAACCGGCGTGGTTTTGGACCTACCGGATCCGGTGGGTCGGCGCCGGATCCGGTGGCGGTAGGTATTTCCTGCCTGAAAGAGCACACATAGTCGTTTCGCGATTCTGGGAGAGGCCTGATCTGCCCCCTGGTATGTGAGAGTGAGTATGTCTTATAAACTTCAAGAAGACTTATTATTTTATTAAAACCTCAGGAATATAAACTTATCCCCATTTCTAATATTATGCCTATCACAATTTTGTCTGTATAAGTTATTATTTTGGTATAAATTAAGCACTTATGTCTTGACTGGTACAAAGTAAGGACACAAAGTATTTAAATAGATTTACCTGCCTGTGCAGCAGAATTGATGATGGTGTAAATCAATATTCTATTGTATATTATCTCTAAATTAAATAAAAACAATCACTAGTTTAAGTGGCAATTAGGGATTGCAATCCGGTCCGGCAGATCCGGTAATCCGGCGGATCCGGCGTGGTTTTGGACCTACCGGATCCGGTGGGTCGGCGCCGGATCCGGTGGCGGATGGTGGCGGTGGCAAAAAATATGTACGCGTAAAATCAAATCGTGCAAGAAAAAAAAGGGTATAGGGGGAAAGTTAAAGCATGGAAAGAAACAGATTACGAGAAAATACTTAAAAAGGAAATGACTGCGTATGAAGTAGAAGGAGTTAAAGGAAAATACTTATCGCTGATCTACAATTACTTAATGGCGATTAGGCCAACCAGGGTTGAGGCAGAAGTTTTCTGCTGCAGGTTATATTTGTAGTGCCATCAGAAGCAGATTAGGAGACCGTACAATCAACACTATATGTTTTCTTAGATCGTTTTTTCAGGCACAGAAGTAGGTAATATTAACTCGCATTTTTCCATTGCAAAAATAATTTTTTCCTATGTTTCCTGTTTTTATTGTTTCTTAGGATTATGAAAGTTGATTTTATAAGTACTGATTTAAAAGACTATTTTGTTAACTTAAGTCTGTGTAGATTATTAAAAAGAATTTAATAGTATTATTATTTAAGTACTTAGTACTTACAGCAATAAGTGAGAGTCAGACTGATTACTTAGGTACTTTATTATTTAGAATAGTCTCATAATTTCATTTAGTACAAATAGTACTAAAAATTACATTACCAAAAAATATAATTTAAAGTGAAATAAATAAATATGATTTATTTTCCATAAATACGTATTTTATTTTTCTTTATATGTATTATTATCAAAACTAAAAATCACTAATACTAGGCCCTAAGTAACTTTAAAATCCGGCCGGATCCGACCGGATTGGAGCCAATCCGGTGAAATCCGGCCGGATTGAAAATGATACCGGATTGCAATCCCTAGTGGCAATCACTTAGATAGACCATTAACATTTAAATATATTAATTTTTATTTCTTATGCAATTTGGTATGCAACATTTTTTTGTGTTCTTTTACTATTTTTATGTGATAGCATACACAAAATAAAAGACTAATTTTAATATTTTTCATTTATAAAAACTGATTGAAGGGTTAAGATTCTAAGAGATTGGTCTTTCAATTCTCTGTTGCTAAACTAAAACTATTCATGAATTTTTGATCTCAATATTATATGAAACAAACATTTTCTTTGATATTTTATTAACAAATTGTACAATAAATTTTTGAAAGAGAAGATTGAAGGTACTACAGTCTTTTGTTAAAATAAAGGTCACCATAGTCTTTTTTATTTAATTGCCAGAACGGTTTTATAATCAACGTAACTTTTTTTGAAACAATGCATACCAAATTGTGAAGAGAAGTTGGAAAATGATAAGATTTTCAGAAAACTACAAAATTTTTACAACACACTTTAAAACTAATTAAACACACTATATTTTTGCAGATTCCTTGGAAACCTGATATGTGTGGAAGGTATTGTAACAAGGGTATCATTAGTGCGTCCCAAGGTGGTCAGGAGTGTGCATTATTGTCCAGCCACCAAAAAGGTCATGGAGAGGAAGTATACTGACTTGACCTCCTTCGATGCATTTCCTAGTGCTGCTATTTATCCTACTAAGGTTTGTATTGGTGAATCTATTTTATCCAAAAAATAAATAACCAATCTTTCCTTTATGAGTTATTTTCTATTGTCAAAATGGTTCAAACAATAATTTGCCTTAAGCTCAGTTTTCCCCATTTTGAGATGCAGACTTAAGTATGTAGTAAAAGTCATTATTTAAAAAAAATGCCAGATAATGTACTGATATTGTAAGGAGCAGGCTATACTAATGTTTGAAAGTACAGTGATTACAAGCTTCTCAATAATAAACAAAGTGAAGGTTCCTTTATATGAAGACAAGCAGTATTAGCATGAAAGTACCTACCTCACCTTTGAGATAGTAGATAGAGTAAGTGAGAAAGAAATAAAGATAAATTATATGCATGATATTATTGGAAGTCTCAAGTGACAATGCGCCACTGTACTCAAGACGATCTTGTACCTTTGCCATCTCCTAATGGTATTAGACATGAAAACTGTTTGAATGTGACTTTTTCAGGATGACGAAGGCAATGCCCTAGAGACCGAGTATGGCTTATCTCGCTACAAAGACCACCAAACACTGACAGTCCAAGAGATGCCAGAACGAGCTCCCGCTGGCCAGCTACCGAGGAGTGTAGATGTGATCTGCGATGATGATTTAGTGGACAAATGTAAGCCGGGAGACCGAGTGCAGATTGTAGGAAACTATAGATGTTTGCCTTCCAAACAGGGAAGCTTTACTGCTGGGACTTTCAGGTTAGTTGGTGTAATGACCACTAGATTATTTTTGTCTCCCATTAGTTATAAAGTTATACAATAGGCAGGTATGAAAATAAACTTGATATACAAAGAAATAAAGAATAGAAAGACATAACGGTAAAGCATGTTTAATATAGTGTGGTATAAGCTAACCGACAATTCTCAATATTTGTTGCGTTCAACTATACAACCATATCCATTAACCAATCTATTTATTTTCACAGAACAATCCTTATTGCAAACAATGTGACCCAAATCAACAAAGAGATGGACATGAATGTAACCCGTGAAGACATAAGACTATGTAAGCGTCTTGCCAAACGGACCTCAGTGGACATATTTGATTTGCTCAGTAAATCTTTGGCTCCGTCTATACATGGACATGATTATATCAAGAAAGCTATTCTGTGTTTGCTGCTTGGTGGGATGGAGAAGATTCTGCCTAATGGCACAAGATTGAGAGGGTGAGTGGCTTATTTATAGTCTATAATTTTTAACAAAAAGAAAACCGACTTCATAGTTGGAAAAACAACCGAAAATAAACAATCTAGTACTAAAAAGTACGAAATAAGTTTTTTAATTGAATATGAGTACTGTGATTAATATCTTAGCAATTTGTTTATTCCACACGCGTCAGTTCAACCTATGTAAATATTAAAATTCTCTTAAATTAATTGGTGAGCCGGTGCCAGCCTCGATGGTAATTGATAATAAGAAGTGTGTATTTCGCACTTCATATACATGTAAAATGTAGGGAACCTAGTAGTTGTAGGGTAAATTGATTTTTGTACGTATTACCATTTAAAACGTTAGGCGATAGATATATATTGTTTAGATTGTAATAATCAGAGATAGATAGTAGGGTGAATTTACTTTTGTTTGACTGGCACCGACACAAAAATTAATTTAAGAGAATTGTAATATTTAGGTAGGTTGAACTGACGCACGTGGAATAAACAAATTGCTAAGGTATTAATCACAGTACTCATATTCAATTAAAAAACTTATTTCGTACTTTTTAGAACTAGATTGTTTATTTTCGGTTGTTTTTCCAACTATGAAGTCGGTTTTCTTTTTGTTAAAAAATATTTTATTTTAGGAGTTTTAGAGATGGGTAGACCTGGCAAAGATGCCTCTCGGATGAGGAAGCGACGGTTACTGTATTATTCTTCGTATTTCCGGTATTTCTATTATAGTACGATATTAAATAGGCTCAACCATATGTAACCCTACATTGTTCTTAAAATCCTTCGAATCTACAATTCTACATCTCAAGAAAGACTCAAACGTTCACGCCGAATATGCCTGAAGGGGTTAGCAGAGTTAGTAATACTTCTGAATATCACGTGACATTGTCACCTGTTGTTCAGAGTACCCACGATTTGCTTCGGCAATGTTCTCACGTTATACAGGGCAGGCTTATCGGCGTTTTGAACAAATACACTGTCACATGATTGTGAGTTTCGACAGTCCCCTCAATTGCCTGCGATGCCATCATCAGATCCTGGTCTCATGGTACTTTCTCGGTCACAATAACATAACAAAAGAAATGTTTAGTGAACCTGTACTTCTATTCATAAAAGCTACGAAGAGGAGTATAAATCTATATAGAATGTGGAAAGAACTGTTTCCTAATACCTAGTGATTGAGGACCCACACTTTCCATCATCAGCTCAGCAGCATAACAATATGATTTTCAGAAGCAAATGCCAATATAAGTTCAGAAAATATGTAAAACGCGGTACATTTGCCTATAAAATTTGAGGGTTCCCCTCGATTTCTCCAGGATCCCATCATCAGACCCTGATATCCTCATCATGGTACCAATCCGGGAGTATCTTCTTTCAAATAAAAAAAAAATCAAATTCGGTTCATAAATAGCAAAGTAATCGGCGAACAAACATAAAAAAAAAAATACGGTCGAATTGAGAACACTCCTATTTTTGAAGTCGGTTAAAAACTGGAGTTTATGGTCATTTAAGAAATTACGACAAATATTTTATCATACGACAAATCATTGAAATAAGTGGAGTCAGTAAAGAGTTGTAGTTCGTGGAAACCCTTATAAAGACCAGTATAAATGTTTTTCTAGATATTTATCGGGTATAAACTATACTTTAATGCAAAATTGTTTATGATCTGTTCTGTATTTTTTACGCGGCAAACATACTGACAGTGTTTACCCAGTTCTTCTGCATTACTTCTCACAACTTTTTTATTCTCAATCTACAGTTTTACTTATTTATGTACCTAGGTATGTTATTTATCTTATATATATATAAAGTAACGAATTGACAATAACATTTAATGTCTTTTATCTCCAATGTATGTCTAGAATTTGTTAACATTTTTTGTCCTTAATATATAAATAAATAAATATACATAAAGCAAAATACTAATAATTAACATACTTTCTTATCCCCAGTGACATAAACATCCTGCTAATCGGTGACCCATCCGTGGCCAAATCTCAATTACTCCGCTATGTGACTCTGACGGCCCCACGAGCCGTCACCACGACCGGACGAGGCTCTTCAGGAGTTGGGTTGACGGCAGCCGTCACCACCGACCAGGATACTGGGGAGAGGAGGTATTGTACTATTCACACCAACACCAAAGGATGAACAACTGTTTTAATAAAAAATGAGAGCTACGGCAGCTCACTTCCACACTAGCAGCGTCTCTCTCATATCCTACATCGCGGTATCAAAGTGTTTTTCGAGCTAAGTATAAATAAAAACTCTTTTATAGTCGATTTATAACTCATGGTTACATACAGTACATAGCAGGGTGTACTGGCCAGTTTATTTTTGTTGTTCCCACAAGTTTGTTTAATTAAACTAAAGCTAAATCACGACGGGCCGAGGCTCCTCAGGAGTAGGGTTGACGGCAGCCGTCACCACCGACCAGGATACTGGGGAAAGGAAGTATTATGCTATTTAAACCGAAGAGACAAAAGAGAGAGAGAGAAGCATGGATTTGAACCCCAAGTTAATCAAATATGTCTTGGGCAAATCTTAGCACTAGATAGGGCGATGTAGGGAACATAAACAAATGCGATGACGAAAGCTGCGACTTTGAGTGAGTCCATCAATTTGTATGAGAGCTATCGCTATAGACACGGACTAGTTGTATTATTTGTTGAATGTCACTTTGGATCTATTCCATAACAGTATAGCTCACATTAAGCGATCATTTGCAACAGACTTTTTTAAATTTTATTATTTCAAATTAGCGGTTGCTGTTGCCGAATATTGGTTTATCACATTATTTGTTACGGTGTATTTTTTTGCTATTTTATTAATTAGTTAAGTTTTTTTTTTAGTTAAGCCCTCTGTTTCTCAGTTGTTTTCGGTGTTCTTTATGTGGGAGCTTGTAATTGGTCTATTTCTGCCTATGTAATAATTTCATATTGTAAATTTAGCTGTAAGTCCCCCAAAGATAATAAAATCTATAATATAATAAGACTGTGCTGAGGTCAAAACTGTACATTGAAGAAAAGAAAAACCGGTGGAATATGTTTTCTTTTCGATACTGAAGCCAAATTTGCGCTTTTTGAAATGTCTGTCTGTCTGGATCTCCGGTCATAACGTTACTTCTACCAGACCGATCTTGATGAAATTTGGTTTGATTGTAGCTTATACTCCTGGCCAACATATAGGATATATAATTTATCCCGGATTTAGCAAGGGTTCCCACAGGAGCATAAAAAAACATAATTTTTATATGGCTCCCCATATTTACACGATTAATATTTTCATCGAACTACTTTATCAGACTCTTAATAGTATTTTTGGGAAAAAATAACGGTTTTATCCATTTTCACCAATATAGATGTCAATTTAATTGTTTGTCAATAGTCTTAGATATATAGCGTATCGAAAATTTGAAGTTAACAATAAAGTCTTCGTGGCGTAGCGGTAAACCGTTTGGTTAATACTAAGCGTACGGAAGACCCAGGTTCGAATCGCGGGGACCACAATCTTATTGCGTTTTTTTTGCTTTTGTGTTAGCTTAGAATAATAGGTAGCACTATTACTTCTTTTTCACATTCAACTATGCGAATATGTATGAATAAAGATAATTGAAAGTATTTTGTATGAATTTTACGTATTCATTTGGTAGGTCTGAAAGTTGAATGGGGAAAACGTAGTCAAACGGGTCTTCAACTGCATCGCCGAATGATCACTTAAGAAGCCTCAATGTTCTTTATATCTATTACACGGCCGCGGGAATATAATATAAAAAAAACAGAAGTTAAGATAGTGTTTTGGTATTTTGGATGTCAATCAGATGCAAAAAATGTAGTCCACACAGACGTAGTCGCGGGCAATAAGCTAGTAAAATAATAAATAAATGAAACGCGCTTCTCACACATTCAGAAAGTTAGGGAGTCTAAGTAAAGCGTGCTTCATTTAAAAAGCTTTGACCTGAATTTGATGGACCCCAATCCATTACATTCTTGCTTCGCTTTCCCTTAATTAGAGAAGCTAATAATTAGAGATGTAACGATACCGATACCGATGTATCGGCTGAATTAATCGGCTGGCTCGGATGTAACACAGCCGATATCAATAATTACCGATATCATTAATACTGAAATAAAAGAATTCACCATTTTATTTTGATGAAAATGGATGAATCCCTTATTCTTTACAAAAAGACTATTAATGAATATCATTATTTGTGAAATGCCGTGTAGTGTCGGCTTAGAATAGCACTACCCCGTTTGCACCGACGTAAGAGGCGACTGACGGTATTGGGGCTTTTTAAGGGATTTTTGGGCGATGCGGTTGGAGACCCATCACCAACAACCTTTATTTTTACCATCTTTTCCCCACACAACTTTCCAAAAGTGGCTGAGGAATATCTAATTCCTTAGCTCTGGCTACCCCTTCTAGGGATTTATAGCCGTGAGTATATGTATGTATGAAATAATACTTAAAACAACATTATTCCACAGATTAGAAGCCGGCGCCATGGTGCTGGCCGATAGAGGCGTAGTTTGTATAGACGAGTTCGACAAAATGTCAGACATAGACCGAACTGCCATACACGAGGTAAAGATATAAATATATTATATAATTGAATGTTTTTTGTTCATGAAAACCTCATGTAGGGATTATTACTATAAATAAAGGAAAGAAAAATTTCGACTTACGCAAACACTACTTAAAAGTGTAAAAGAAACAAAGGATAGAAGAATTTCGCACTGGCAGCCATTTCGGTATGCAAAGTTTTTTTTTGGTATTTATTAAATATTTTTATTCGATAGTAAACACGAAAATAAAAGACTAATTTGAATATTTTCTATTTAAAATGAGTAATTGTAAAGTTATGATTTTTTAAAGATTGTTCAACTTTTGTACTTAATGACGTCATCGATCGATAAAATCACGTAGCGAAAAGCAAATGAAGCGAAATGTTTTTATAAAAATGTTGCTGATTGCAAAACATATCACGAATTTGTGATGTCAAATGAAATTATTACGATATTATACTAAACAAACCTATGATTTTCGATATTTTATTAATAAACTGCAAAACCGTATGTCTTCGAAACAACATTGAAGGTCAAACACTGTTACAGTTTTTTGATAAAATAACAGTTATCTTAGCTTCAATTGATATAATTTCAAGAAAATATTGTTTATAACCATAATATCTCGAAATGGTTTTGTAATCAGCATCACTTTAGTTAAACGTTGCATACCGCATGCATGCATTGGCAGAGCGACGAGGGCGTATACCCGAGGTCGCGGGTTCGATTCCCGCCTGTGTAAAAATTTTTCTTTCCTTTATTTATTAGTAAATCAATTATATCAAATAAAATGAATAGTTTTCTATAATTATAATGTTTTCTATTCATGAAATCCTCATGTGGGGATTATTTCTAATAAAAAAGTAAAGGAAAGAACAAGCCATCGACACTAGCTCAATTCGGTATGCAAAGTTTTACTAAAGTGATGCTGATTACAAAACCATTTCGAGATATTATGGTTATAAACAATATTTTCTTGAAATTATATCAATTGAAGCTAAGATAACTGTTATTTTATCAAAAAACTGTAACAGTGTTTGACCTTCAATGTTGTTTCAAAGACATACGGTTTTGCAGTTTATTAATAAAATATCGAAAATCATAGGTTTGTTTAGTATAATATCGTAATAATTTCATTTGACATCACAAATTCGTGATATGTTTTGCAATCAGCAACATTTTTATAAAACATTTCGCTTCATTTGCATGTCGCTACGTGATTTTATCGATCGATGACGTCATTAAGTACAAAAGTTGAACAATCTTTAAAAAATCAGAACTTTACAATTACTCATTTTAAATGGAAAATATTCAAATTAGTGTTTTATTTTGGTGTTTACTATCGAATAAAAATATTTAAGAAATACCAAAAAAAAACTTTGCATACCGAATTGGCTGAGCGAAGGGGGCGTATACCCGGAGGTTGTGAGTTCGATCCCCACTGGTGTCGAAATTTTTCTTTCCTTTATTTATACTTTATTGAATAGTTTTCTGTATTTTTTACGTCACAAATAACTTACGCATAAGTTTAATCTAACTCTACTTCGGATTCGAAAGGTGTATTGTTGCAAGAAGAAACCGTTGGAAACTCAACAACGCACATCTTTTTAAGTCTTATCACAATGTTGGTGTATGCTGGAATCATCCTGCTCTAGTAGCATGAGGCGTGTGAGAGCGAGTATGTCACATGACAAGTGAGATACTGACTGATTTTCAATGGATAAGCTGTCAGTTTCTCACTTCTCATATGACTAAAAGGCTCTCGCATGTTTCATGCAACAAGGGCTGAATAAATGACACCAAGCAGTTTCATCTATCTATCTATACTATAATAAGACTGTAACGAGGTCAAATCTGTACATTGAAGAAAAAAAAAAAAAACCGGTGGAATATGTTTTATTTTCGATACTGAAGCCAAATTTGCTATTTTTGAAAAAAATGACTGTCTGTCTGTCTGTATGTCCGTTCATCACGTTAATTCTAAAGGACCGATCTTGATCAAATTCGGCATGAATGTAGGTTATACACCTGGCCAACATATAGGATATAATTTATCCCGGATTTCGCAAGGGTTCCCACACGAGCATAAAAAAACATAACTTTTATATGGTTCCCCATATTTACACGATTAATTTTTTCATCGACCGACTTTATCGGACTCTTCATTAATAGTCTTTTTGGAAAAAATAAGGGTTTCATCCATTTTCATCAAAATAATTGTCCATTTAATTGTTTGTCAATAGTATGACTACTAAATATAGAGGATATCACAAATTTGAGACTTACACAAATGTCTGCGTGGCGTAGCGGTATACCGTTTGGTAAACACTAAGTACGAAAGACCCAGGTTCGAACCCCGGGTGGTCAAAGTCTTATTGCGTATTTTTTTGCTTTTGTGTTAGGTTAAAATAATAGGATGCACTTATCCTTCTTTTTCACATTCAACTATGCGAATATGTATGAATAAAGATAATTGAAAGCATATTGTATGAATTTTGCGTATTCATTTGGTAGGTTTGAGAATATGTTTATAGCTTTTGTTTATTTAACTATTTTTAACTAACATTCTCATAGATATATTATACTTTACTTACGCATAAATTAATATTCTGTTTAAGCCTCAGAATGCATAGTTTGTAAATAATAGTAAATATCTCAATATTAATTCAGTAACGCCATCTGTTGACCGATGATTGCAATCTCTCACACATCACCAACAGTCAGTGTAGGGGACAGTACCGGGTCGCCAAACTGCTATCCATACTTACTAAAGATATTCTCATATTTGAACATATAAAACTTGGTACAAAATGGTTTGTTTCATGATTCGTATAAACAATTAAAAAGGGTTTTTGGAACTCATCCCCTAAGGGATTGAGCTATAGTATACAGATTTTTGATCTATAAATATACTTTATTAAAAATTTGAAACTTGATCTGATTGACTGATATAACCACTACAAAAAGGAATTTATAAAATTCATCCATCAATCAATCATGACCATATACTAACGGCTATAAATCCCAAAAAAGGGTAGCTACAGCTTCAGAGATAGTAATTCTCTATCCACTTTTGGAAGTTGAATGGGGAAATGGTAGTGAAATGTGTCTCCAACTGCATCGCCTAATAATCACTTAAAAAATCTTTATCTCCTTCATCCTCAATGTTCTTTATATCTATTACAACGCCCGCGGGATTGTAAATATAAAAAAACAGAAATTAAGATAGTGTTTTGGCATTTTGGATGTAAACCGGATGCAAAAAATGTAGTCCACGCGGACGTAGTCGCGGGCAAAAAGCTAGTCTTTCATATAATCATTCAAACTTGATTGTAGTTAGGTTTTAAATGAGGACTGCACTTAATTTTAACTTTAAATTACTTTTATTCGATTCAGAATGTCATCAGGTATTATAATATTTTCCACAGGTGATGGAGCAAGGAAGAGTTTCCATCGCTAAGGCGGGGGTTCATGCCACACTTAATGCTAGGTGTTCAGTTTTAGCCGCTGCCAACCCTGTTTATGGGAGGGTGAGTTAAAATTGATATTGTAAAGTGTACTTTTAAACAATCAACCAAATAACTTACATTAACCATTATCCACAGTACGACCAATACAAGACCCCAATGGAGAACATAGGCCTACAAGACTCTCTCTTATCTCGTTTCGATCTGTTATTCGTGATGCTGGACCTGGCTGACACAGAACATGACTCCATGATCTCGGAACATGTGCTGCGGATGCACAGATATAGGTAATTACGTTTTATTACATATATACATATAATCACGGCTAAAATCTCTAAAAGAGGTAGCCAGAACGTCAGTAAGTCATAATAAGTTATTCCTAAGCCACTTTTGGAGTTTGAGATAAACTTTTTCTAAGGGATTCGAAATAATCCTCATCTGGATCTTGAGGCTCAAAACTCCACATCGAGAACGATATAGGCATACTTATCTCTTCTAACCACTATTAAAATTTATTTCTGTCTCGCTCATACGAATCGGATATTTGTATTTTGACATTTCTGATATATGAGAATACGTGGTGATATTCGACGAATCCAACAATACCTCCGTAGTTATTGGTTTCATCGACTAGAAAGAGCAAATATTAAAATTTTCTATACATTTCAAAACGTCAAAATCCGAATATTCGTTGCGTGCGACGGAGATAGAAATAAATGTGAATATAAGCAGAAGAGATACGTACGCTAATTATCGTTCTCGGCGTAAAAGGTAGACCCTCTGCACATTACACATATGCTTTACATATAACGTGTTTTTATTCACAGAAATCCGAAAGAGCAAGACGGTGAAGTTTTACCGATGGGATCATCAGTCGAAATGTTGTCGACAGAAAATCCCGACAACACAGACGATAACGTAAGTATGCATATACTCACGGCTATAAATCCCTAGAAGGGGTAGCCAGAGCTAAGGAATCAGAAATTCCTCAGCCACTTTTGGAAATGTGAGTGGGGAAAAGATAGTAAAAATAAAGGTTGTTGGTGATAGGTCTCCAACCGCATAACCCGACAATCCCTTAAAGGCCCCAACACCGTTATTCGCCTCTTACGTACACCCACCGGAAGAAATGGGGTAGTGTTATTCTAAGCCCACACTACACAGCGTAAGTATTGACGAAAATAATAATTCAAGTTGTTCTCTTGTTCTCTCTTCCCTAAGTTTTTCTCATGTTTTACAGAATATTATAGACAATTCTTTTGAATTTGAATACTTACTTATAGACAAGTTATTAATCTTTTTGGGGTACGTAGAGGCAATCGATCACCACTTTAAATAATCCTTATTATGTAATTTCATTTACATGAAACTAATTCTCAAAAGTGCATAGCGCTATCGACCTTTGGAACTTATTATTCCAATAGTTTTAATAAATATGTATGTACCTGGATATAACATACATCGAATTAGCCCCAAAGCTCTGAACTGAATCACCATAATTTCCTAAGGAAACTCTAATTGTGCTTGGTCTCCCCCTTTGATGATTATAGCCGTAAATATATTTTTATAATTTCCAGGACAAAGAGGAGTCAATCTACGAGAAATACGACCCCCTGCTCCACGGAAGTACTCGTTCGCGCAAAGACAATATATTCACGACCAAATTCATGCGAAAGTACATCCACATCGCTCGGTACATCAAACCTAAGTTGACTCAAGAGGCCTCAGATATGATCGCTGATGAATACGCTAAGTTGAGAAACCAGGATATGATGGATGTTGGTGTTGCAAGGGTAAATATTATGTGTTTTTTTTTAATTTATGCTACACACTTATGAATGATAAAAAAACCTTAGTACTGGTAAGTTTTACTCCACACATGTATTTTATTTCTAGTGTAAATGATATATGTAATTGTGAATTAATTTAGTCTAGTATAATTTGTAAATAGTAAATACTTGCCTTTAGAAGGAATGTCCTGAACTTAGTAACCATGTAACATTTATTACGACCTTGACACACATTTAACACATATTTCAATAAAAGTGCGACATGATAGCCCAGTGGGTAGAACACCCGCCCGAAAACGGAAGGGCGTGAGTTCCAATCCTGGGTCGGGCCTACACCAATTTGTCTTTTCTAAAGACATATGTGTGGTTAATTTATCATGGTTGTTAACGGTGAGGGAAAACATCGTGAGGAAACCCACATGGCTGAGTTGTACTTAGTCATGTGACAGTGTATTCGTACAAAACGGCGATAGGCCTGCCCCCTATCACGTGAGTACACTGTCCATGCAATATGTGGGTACTCTAATACCAGGTGACAATGTCACGTGATGTTCAGAAGTATTAGTACCTCTGCCAACACCTTCGGGGATATTCGGCGTGAACGTTTATGTAATGTTATGTATGTTTAGCATAGTACTATAATCAGACCAATATTAAAAGTCCCCCTCCCCATTCCAGACGCAGCCAGTGACGGCGCGTACGCTAGAGACGCTGATACGTCTGTCCACGGCGCTGGCCAAGGCGCGACTGTCTGTCTCTGTCTCGCAACAAGACGCGTCTCGGGCCATTGACCTCGTGCAGTTCGCATACTTTAAGAAGGTAGGTGTAATATTTTAATATTTGGTACTTACATTTTTCTCTCGATGGCAGTGGCGATGTGTATATCACGTATATATTATAAATTTCATTATTAATTCCGATTTGGGTTCTACTGTAGGCATGCGCAAAACATGTCGAAATGCTCTCGAAGCCATCTAATAGGGAATATTCATGTTTTTCTTTTTTGTCTTAAATTAATAGTTTACTATTTTATAACGTAGAAAAAATTATTACTGGGCTTCTAAATCCTCTAGATATTTTTAAAATTGAAATTTAAAACTTTTAAATAATTTAAGCAGTTCAAACGCCGCCATTTTACGCGCGCTATACGTGACGTCACATGACACGTCCAGTGGGTGTTTACCTTAGTGTTTTCGACGCTTTTGAATACAATTTCGTGTCAGATGACGTCACATTTCGTTCAACCGAAAGTGGCGCGTTTTGGGAGTTTGAATTTCGCTCCCATATTTTGCACTTTTTGAATATTATTTTAGGGGTTTAAATAATAAGTAAATTAAAAAAAAACCTTTTCATTATAATATTGCGATAATAAGTATTCTTGAAAAAAAGTTTTAAGGCATTTAAAATTTTATGCATATTCCCTATTCTATATTTTTTTAAACGCGTTCAATTTGTTCATATTCATAGTACACTTACTTTAAGAAGCTAAGTTTTAATATCTACCCGCCGTTTATGATAGATTATAATTTTCCTTCCTATTCGCAGGTGCTCACAAAAGAGAAACGTCGCAAGCGCCGCGCGTCCAGCGACGAGGAGGTCGCTGATGATGAAGAGCCTCCGCGTGCCAAGAAATCTAGAAGAACGGTAAGTTATATATTTTTCAGTTATTTATTACTAGCTTTCCGCCCATGGCTTCGCCCGCGTGGAATTCGGTTATACTGCTATATAAAGCACAACTATAAGGAAACTTCTCATCCCCACGATTTCTCTCGGCAATATCATTTTTCCGGGATAAAAAGTACCCTATTATTTAATCCAGACTTGTAACTATACGTCTTCAAAATTTCAAAGCAATTGGTTCTGTAGTTACGGCGTGAAAGCGGAACAAACAAACAAACACACTTTCCGATTTATAATATAAGTAAGCATTACAATACTAGAAGCCCGAAACATCTAGACTACCCGTTAAGCTTAAGAGTATTAAAACAACCGTGATAGGCCAGTGGGTAGAACACCGCCTATCATGCACATTTTTCTTTTCTTTTATCATGGTTGTTAAGGGAGGAAAAAATATCGTCAAGTAACTTACATGGCTAAGTGTACTTAAATATGTGACGTCACGATCACGTGATTACCTCTGCCTCCCTTTGAGGATATACGGCATGAGCGTTTGAGTTGAGTCTGGAATCTGTTAGATGTATTATAACGCGGTTTTAGTTTCATTCCTATTGCTTAGGTATATCTAATAGAAGCTAAGCAGATAAGCAGAAAAATATATGTCTAATTTCATACGACTATTGGGGGGATCACAGGGGGCTGATTTCGTATCTTTAGCGACCGCGATGTTGTCGAAAGTTGCAATATTGTCGCTGTCAAATGTGTCAAATCGCTTATAAAGGAGGATGGGCACAATGTATGGCACCTGGTCCCAGAACCAATCAGGATGAGTGATACGTCGTCGGAGAGGTATTTTTTTGCACAATAAAAATAACTAAAGCGCTTGTCTTAAATTGCTGCCGTTTTTAAAAAAGATTACTTTAAAAGTTTTTTTCGACAAGACTGTTCGTCATGTTTGTTTCATGTTTTTGATACATTTTCGATTTAGTTATGACAATTTATTGCAAACTCTGACAGTTTTTACAATGTCGCTTCAGCATTGAGACGTTTTAAGTATAACCTAGTTACTAAGTTACACCAGAAACATGAATTATCATATTTTCACATAATTAACGAAATCAAGATTTTCAAAAAACTGTATCTCAAAATCGGCAGCTCTAACAAGATTGCTCCCGTAGTCTTTTTTTTCTACACTAACAAGGCTTTAGAATGATATATGATTCAACTTGATTGATTGATTAAACATGGGGACCAAAATGCCCATCCTCTTTTATGACGTTGACAGCGACAATTTTGCAACTTGCGACACAATCGTCAGTCGCAAAAGATCGTAATCAGGTGGCGGTTCTATTCTTAAGTATTAGCACAACATTGGCACGCTTAATACTACAGTGACCTATGTCAAAATGTTAATGTGTTGAGTTGCAATATTAAACAGACCTTAAAATCATGCTCAACAACATATGAATACGAGACGATAAAGACCTAAGTGAAATTGAACCTTTTTGTATTAAGAATACGGGTGTTTTCTCGGGCCTATATTGTAGAGCATGCTTTTTAAGGTCTGTGAACTTCGATCATATATACCAAAGATGAAACAACAAAGCACGAAAAACGGCCCGGCCAAACTGTGCTTATTTTGAGAACCTCAAAATTTTAAGAAAATAAATGGGAAGTAATGTGCTTTCTAGGTAATTAAATAGATTTGTGATTAGAATGATGTAAAATACAAAGGGATTGCTGAGATATTAACGGATTTAAATTGATTATCTGACTAATTTGCCCGTGGTGAGGGGATTTATGGTGAGGAAAAGAAAGGAATGATTGGCTCACGACACTCTCCTCGGTAAGATGCTGGCAGGTGGGATGTCTGCTGTGTCCAACCCTTGGACCTGGCTTCTTCACCGGCGGCTTGGCGTGGCGTGGCGTAGTCCTCCTTTTCTCTCGTGCTGCTGGTGGTGCCTCTGCTGCGTAGGCTGAAGTTTCTGTTCGGGCGCCAAATGAAGGATAGCAGGTTGTTGTGCGCCTGCTGCTCGATCACGAAGTTGACCCACGTTGTAGGGGCCTCGAAGAATATGGTGGAGTAGACGAAATGAAAAGCAGTTATGCTGCGACTAGGGTTTACTGCCTTTAACTGTTACAATAATATATGTGAAGTGAAATGACTAAATCAATATATAAAGCGTCTTCTCCGTGTCTTCTTACTTGAAATTTTATGTAAAAGGAAAGAAAAATGCAGCCGGCATCAGGGTTTTTATACACGAAGCTGTTTGTCTTTTTTTTGATAGCGTTTGACGTGACTGACGCGCCTCTGGATTGCTCATGTTTGAGCCCGTTAAAGCGAGTGATCCAAGTGCTTTAACAATATGATAAGCACAGTTTCACTGACAGTCACGTGCTAGATTTTGCAATAAATAATAGGTCTTAAGACAATGCGGTAAAGTCGATCATTGTAGAAAAGTAAATATTGAATTGTCAAACAGTCTTGTCATTCATTGGTCCACTTTTGTGCGTTGAATTTGTATGGAGTGTGGTATCTTTGGTATATGTGATCGAAGTCTGTGAAGTATTGTAACTCAATTCATCAAAATTTTGACCTAGGTCACTGTAGTATTAAGCGTGCGACTGTATACATAATATTTAATACCCACAGCGAGTGGAAGGCACAGAAGACCCATACGAATACTCATCCGACGAAGAAACAGAACCTTTACTTCGCGCCGCTCATTGCGCTCAGCCTGTTTCGCAAACTACGGGCACTGTAGCTACTATTAATACTGCCAGGTAAACTTATTATATGTATTTATATTTACGGTTATATCCTAAAATGAGTCAGCCAGATACATACATACATACATATACTCACGGCTATAGATCCCTAGAAGGGGTAGCCAGAGCTAAGGAATTAGAAATTCCTCAGCCACTTTTGGAAAGTTACGTACGTATACGTATACTTACGGCTATATTTCCCTAGAAGGGGTAGCCAGAGCTAAGGAATTATAAATTGAAGTTAAGTGGGGAAAAGATGGTTAAATAAAGGTTTTTGGTGATGGGTCTCCAACCGCATCGCCCAAAAATCCCTCAAAAGCCCCAATACCGTTAGTCGCCTCTTACACCCACCGGAGAAATGGGGTAGTGCTATTCTAAGCCGACACTACACAGCAGACTTTCCAGACAGCAGAAATACATGAACCTATACGACTATAAACCCCAAGATATTGTAGACAGAACCACAGAAAAGAAAATCCTCAGCGTCTTTTGGATGTTGTTTGAGTAACATCGCTTAACAATCACTTTAAGCCTTAACACTACAGTACGCGCGCCTATTTTTTTTACTTGAGTGCACGCGTGGCCTACTATAGTAGGCCATTTTAAAACAGCAATAAAAATGTATATTATTAAATATCTGATTAAAACAACCAATATACTGAAAGAGGTATTTATTTTACTTAATGGTACAACCTTACATTTTAGATAAAATTTTCAAAAATACTCAATAATTAACAATTATGTTAATATCTAAGAAAAAGTAACAAAAATGGCACATCTGAGATCAACATGTTTTTTTCTTACTAAAAACTTAACTTAGTTACTAATTTCTTTGTTTTCATAGCAATCAGGACACATTACTGCTTGGTGATCGGGACAAATCCATTTATTGCAAGTCTTGCACCACTTTTATGTCGACCGATTTCAGGCTCTCGAGCAGAGTGCACATCGACCAACTCGTCCTATCTTTGGAGTTAAATCGTGTTGGGATTGTTGGGGTTCTTGACTTGTGTTGTCTAAAAGTGCTTCTATCCTGAATTTAAGTTGCCGGGGAAGTAATGGAAGGGGATGTCCAAGATGTCTTGCGTGAAAAATAGTTCAAAACAGGACAAAGGGTCCTTAGCATTCTTAGCTGCATCTCTTTTTGGGCCTGGTGGTCTTATCCTAATGTTTTGAGCTCGAGTTCACGTTGCTGGTGGAACATATTTGTGCCAAACAGTTTCATTCTTCAATTTATAGACTGCACCGTGCCTTCTGGTTGCTACTTCCGAGAGTGGAACGTCTTCTGAACCTGATGTATTGTCTGAATCGCTCAAGCTTTCCTCTTCATTTTCACGGAGATCGGACTCGCGGACTAGAGTCTCCAAGTCTGGCTCTGGCTGAACTTCATCATCTTCACTCTCAACCACTTCTTCATCATCAGTATCTAGCTCTCGCAGCCACCTTTCAACTTGTAAATCATCCATGACCTAAATTTTTAAGAAAAAACTAAAATAAGAAAAAAAAAAACATTTTAGATACATAAATACATTGTGATTCAATGTACATATATAAAAGTATATTATTATTAACAATAAAAGATAGTTATAGCGTTATAAGTCGAAAATAAATAAAATTTTACATACCTGAATTTGGTACACCAATACAAGCGCGGACTACTTTGGTAGGCCCGTGCTTTTGGCGCCAAATTGCTTGTGCCTGCATACGCGCTGGGGACTCACGGGGTACTGAGGTTGTGACAAATATACCAGCCGAGGATTACCTAAAATCACTAGTTTCTAGCGCGCTTAGTTAAAAAGTTATTACAAAAAAAGTTACCCTGGTCTACTATAGTAGGCCGCGCGTGCACTCTAGTGTTAATAGACATCGTCGCCTCTTCCGAACACCAACGCCACGGAAGAAATGGGGTAATGCAATCCTACGAAACAATGCATAGCTCTTTAACAGTAATTTATGTCAATACATTTTATTATATGAAGACTATAATTTATTGACCTCTCCATTCCAAGGTTGTCTGGAAGAGATCGCTTTTAGTGATAAGACCTCCAATTGTACTTTTGTTATTTATGTGTATTTGTAAATATTTCTCCATATTTGATGTGCAATAAAGTTTTTCTATTCTATTCTATATTAAGAGAAAGGAGTGTTCAGCTGGTATGGGTACATAGAGGATGGATGAAAGTAAATTGGTAAAAGGGATATATAAAGACATTTTCGATGTAAGACAGAGCACGTTTAGATCAAATATAGAAAGGGTAGGTTTGCATAGTTTAAATATATTAATTAATTAATTCAATTTAATCTTTCTCCGCAGACTAACGCAATTCAAATCGGCCTTACAAGAGTTATTCCGTGAAGAGCGAGCCAACTCTCTCCCGTTATCTCGTATAACAGCCTACATCAACGAGAAGTATTCCCACGAAACCTTCTCAAGCGGGGAAGTTAAATCTGCTTTGGACAAGATGACTGAAGATAACCAGGTAATGCTTGCTGATGATATTATTTTCCTGATTTAGTTTCGGGTAGTTTTTAGAATGTCACAGTAATTTTAATGATTTCAAAATGTTAGTTTTTACCATTTGTTTTAAATACTATTTTGTAATACACACTTGTTCAAATGATAATAATACACTAAGGTACAATATCTAATATTGGAATATGATTTCTAGTATTATTAATCGAGTATCATTTAATCAGCAGAAGCAAAACAGTTGCCATCAAAATTTCAACGTTATCTACCTTTAAATAGTGATAAAATACAATGTTTTTATTTTATCTATACTGGTTGAAGTTTTAAGGTGTTAAAAAGTATTTTTTCATTGGGATTTTAAAAATAGGAATTGTACATTTGATTCGTTTCATGTTTTTAGAATTAATTTTTCTTCTTCATAATACAGCTACTATAGTGGTATTAATAAACTTTTGAACATTTTATAAAAAGCCTTCTCATTCCTTCATACAGGATATCAGTATCGGTGAATAGTTAATAAGGATTTGAATCCATGGTTTTTTACTACTTTTATTATACTAGTTTTAATTAGGTAATGAACTGCCTATTCATATTTTACAAGCATTTTAAGATAAGTTAGTATGTAATATTAAGTTTTTTTTATCGTCTCTTTATTAATACATACATATACAATACAGTCCAAAAATATACCTGGATATAAAAGTATTATAATACCATCTCACAACGACAAATGTTAATATACATTTAATTGTTTGAAATGCATAAAATCATTGTTATAAGATATGTATTGTCTCAGACTTTGTTTAAATTAATATTTTAATCCTTATTTGTTTTAAAACCTAATTGTTCACAGTAAGTTCACTTTTTATTTGTTTGTGAAATGTTTTTAATTAAAATTTCTTTGGGTTTGTTTATCCCGTCAAGTTATAATACGGTGTTGTTATCAGTATAATTGTATAACTATCTGTATAGGAATAAAAATTAAAAGTTGTTGATCAACTTTATCGCGTGCCTACATTTTCTATATTCCGCCTTAAATGTACAAATAAAAGTGCCTGTTGAATCATGTTGATTTCTCAATACACCAATTTTCTAAATAAAAACTTGAAATCATGATGTCTTTTATTTGATGGATACTTAAATCACACCACACATATTTTGATAATGAGTTGATTTAGCCCGAAATATCCTAAAAAACTAGGTTAAATTGAAACAGGAACTGTAAGTTTTGCCACTATTAGGCGGTTAGATTGTTTATAAAGAAACTTTTTTAAGTCATGCCTGAATTCCATTTCTGCCTTGGTTAGTACAAGTGGAAGTTATTATAACGTAAACGCTAAAAGACAAAGCACGCTTTTTGCTAGCAACGAAAAGCTTGCGCTTAATAAACACGCAAATGGCGCTTTAGATACAACGCGGCGCGCGAAATTGGAAACGTCTTCCCGCGGCCGTTGCCATGATGCTAATGCTAAAGAAATTAAATCGCACTGATTTCAACGCTATTTTGCGAATCCGTGACGTGGCGCGCGAGATTCGTGCTTTGTAGACTTGCGTGTGTGTGTGTTATAACATAGGGGTTTAAAATACGTGCTGTAAATTGCTGTGTAGTATCGGCTTAGAATAGCACTACCCCATTTCTTCCGGTGGGTGTACGTAAAAGGCGACTAACGGTATTCGGGATTTTAAGAGACTTTGGCGATGCGGTTGGAGGCCTATCCACCAACAACCTTTATTTTACCATCCTTTCCCCACGCAACTTCCAAAAGTAGCTGAGGAATTTTATAATTCCCTAGCTCTGGCTACCCCTTCAAGGGATTTATAGCCGTGACTATATGTATGTATGTAAATTTATAACATAGGCTATGTTGAGAGAGCAAGACGCTACAAAGCATGAATCTCGCCTGCGCGATTATCGCGCGCCACGTCACGGCCTTGCAAGATAGTGTTGAAGTCAGTGCTATTTAATTTTGTTGGCAGTAACGTCCAAAGGGTACATAGCATCTAAAGCCTATTATCAAATTTATTACTGTTTTATTTATTGTGTCATCGGATTTGACATTACTGCGCGCTGGTACTACTTTTAGCAAGACAGTCATCTGAATGAGTCTACTTGATTAGGTCGGCTTAGCCGAAACCGGTTTCCTGGGTGGAGACGGACGGAAAATGTAGCTTTTTTTCCACCACTAGTTAATACCTTATTTGGTTTCAAAAGCGGCCCCGTAGCATGACGCGTGTGAAAGCGAGTACGTCACGCGAGATGTTCAGTTTGTTACATTTCACGTGATCACACTCCTCATGCTACCTATACAACAACGCAACTCAAATTGTTGTTGTTGTCTGTCTATGTGAAGAGTTTTAAAGAAATTGACAAAAAGGAATATTGGTCAATTTAGTATTTTCTAAGATTTTCACGATTGCACATTATAATTAAAACAACTTTTTAGTTTTCGGATATTTTAATCGCGTGTAATTACATTATTTTTAAAGCCCGACGTTTCGAAAACTTTTCAGTTATCATGGTCACGGGAAGACTGAGGTGTTATTTGTCAAATAACACCTCAGTCTTCAAACAAATGCTGACATACCTTTAGAATATGCAGAATTACTTAAGGACTGCCTTACAACTGGCTACTTACTTTGGGATAAGGAATTCTACATCCAGACTGTTGGTGTGGCAATGGGATCCCCAGTCTCTCCTATTGTAGCCGATATATTCATGGAACGATTGGAGGAGATTGCACTAAAATCCTTCCCTGTCACTCCAAAGGTTTATAAGAGGTACGTAGATGATACTTTTGCAATCCTACCCAAAAACATAGTCTCTGCATTCTTAGACCATCTTAATTCCATTAACCCTAAGATCCAATTTACAATGGAATTAGAGACTAATAATAGTTTAGCCTTTCTAGATGTCCTCTTGATAAGGAATTCTGATAACTCAATTAGTCACACAGTTTATAGGAAACCCACCCACACTGATGGGTACCTCAATGGTGACTCACACCACCATCCATCTCAGTTAGCTACTGTTGGTAAAACCTTGTTTCAGAGAGCCAAACATCTTTGTGACGAACACCATCTTGCTGGAGAGCTCAGTCATGTGAAACAAGTTCTTCACAACAACAAGCTGAAATTGCCCCGCCAACGTCACCGCTCCTCCGATAAACCACCTACTGTCGAAAGACTCCCTGCAACTCTACCTTTTGTAAAGGGTGTAACAGACAAAATTAGTACTGTGTTACAGCGTGCTTCCATTAAGACCTACTTCAAGCCGCACCAAAAGATAAGTCAGTTTTTAAGACCTATCAAATGTCAGATCCCTTTACAAGATGCAGGCGTTTATAAACTAGACTGTGAGTGTGGTCTTTCATACATCGGCCAAACAAAGCGTAGTGTAGCAACTCGCGTAAGAGAACACATTGCTGATATGAAGAATAGGCGTCCTGGAAGATCTGTTTTGTGTGAACACACCTTCGATAAGCCAAACCACCACATGCGTTTTGACAAACCTACAATTCTAGCAAAAGAGAATCGATTGATACCTAGAATGATACGCGAATCTATTGAAATAAAGAAACATCCAAACTTCAATAGAGATGATGGTTGGCAATTACCACCTGCTTGGAACCCGATCATTAGCACAACTAAGCGAGGGAAGAACACTAGTAAGACTCCAGATAACATTAGCTCTTTTTGTACACAGCAAATATTAAACGCAAATGTAACTTAAAAATTTTGTGAAGGTAGTTAGTATTAATAATTTTATAGTACTGTATAATGACAAATAACACCTCAGTCTTCCCGTGACCATGATAACTGAAAAGT
Source organism: Bedellia somnulentella (assembly GCA_963576735.1). Taxonomy (NCBI): domain Eukaryota; kingdom Metazoa; phylum Arthropoda; class Insecta; order Lepidoptera; family Bedelliidae; genus Bedellia; species Bedellia somnulentella. Next base: position 16,758,136 of record OY755181.1, on the reverse strand, counting down.
TTTCGAAACGTCGGGCTTTAAAAATAATGTAATTACACGCGATTAAAATATCCGAAAACCAAAAAGTTGTTTTAATTATTGGTCAATTTAGTAAAGTTAGAGATAGGCATACTGCCATCACTCGAAATAAGGACAAACTCAACGTACCAAGTTGGAGACTTAATAAAGTAAGTAACTCCTTTATGGGACTATCCCTCCAAATGTTCAACAAACTTCCTTCTGACATATTGGAATTGCCTGTGCTATGTTTTAAGAAGGCAATTAAAGCAATGCTTTTAAATAAATCATATTACAGTGTTCAAGTTCATTGTAAAACGACAAGGACCCAACGCGTACATGACCGTGTCCGTAAAGCTATATATCTTCCCTCGTTATTCCCAGGAATAATTGTCTGGTGAGGATTTTTCTTCTCACGTTATGTGATGGACGATTAAGTTTAATTACGTCAAACTAGCGTTTGGTTTGGTCGCATAGAACATCTTTTATAAAGTTAAAAATATGTTAAACCTAATATTGAACAAACCATATTTTGAAAAAATGTGAATGTAAAGAGTTTCTTCTCTTTACGTTTACGTTTCTACTCTCTACCTTCCAAACCACCGAATTAATCAGTAGTTTTTTAAAAAATACGTTCAAAAAATTTTAGCTAATAACTTGATTTTGAAAAATAAAACGTTTTGTCTTTTTTTACAGTTACAAACAAATTGCTAGTTATGGAGGATTAGAACACTTAAAAGCGGATTAGAAATAATTTTCTTCTTAAGTCGACATATATTATCTTAATGACGAGCAGAATTAGGATTGTTGACGGCGTATACCCGAAGGTCGCGGGTTCGAACCCCGCCAGTGTCGAAATTTTTCTTTCCTTTAATAACATCTTTTATTTATGAGTAATAATCCCCACATGAGGAATTCATGTCAAAAAACATTAAATTATGTGATAGTTAGGCGTTTCCAACATTTGCATTCTATCTGAAAAGGTAGACAAGTGGCCGTCCGAATTAGTTAAAATTCGGAGGTAGGAAACGCAAACACTACTTGAACGTGTAAAAAAGAAACAAAGGATAGAGAAATTTCGCGCTGGATGCCAACTGACACTGTAGCTCAGTTGGCAGAGCGACGCGACGGGGGCGTATACCCGAAGGTCGCGGGTTCGAACCCCGTCAGTGTCGAAATTTTTCTTTCCTTTAATAACATCTTTTATTTATGAGTAATAAACCCCACATGAGGAATTCATGTCAAAAAACATTAAATTATGTGATAGTTAGTCGTTTCCAACATTTGCATTCTATCTGAAAAGGTAGACAAGTGGCTGTCCGAATTAGTTAAAATTCGGAGGTAGGAAACGCAAACACTACTTGAACGTGTAAAAAAGAAACAAAGGATAGAGAAATTTCGCGCTGGATGCCAACTGACACTGTAGCTCAGTTGGCAGAGCGACGGGGGCGTATACCCGAAGGTCGCGGGTTCGAACCCCGCCAGTGTCGAAATTTTTCTTTCCTTTAATAACATCTTTTATTTATGAATTAGAATGACTCAGCCACTTTTGATTTGAGTTATTTTTTTGAGTGAAATTCACTCAAAAAACAACTCAACTCAACAATTCACAGTTGGGTTTTAAATTTGAGTGGGGAAAAGATGGTAAAAATAAAGGTTGTTGGTGATGGGTCTCCGACCGCATCGCCCAAAAATCCGTTAGAAGCGCCAATACCGTTAGTCGCCTCTTACGTACACCCACCGGAAGAAATGGGGTAGTGTTATTCTAAGCCACAGCAGATAAAATTATAAAATAAAAGTAAAACATATAGCTTAACAATATTTATTAACATTTACTTAAACTAATCTATTTCCGTCCCTTTCCTTTACCTTTCATTTTCCCTTCGCGTCTTTGTGGAGCTTTACCGAACTTATTAATTTTGCTACTAAACACCTTCTTGCCTTTACCAAATGGTTTACGACCTTGGTCATTACCTCTTTCGCCTCGTTTTTGGCCTCTTTCACCTCGGTTTTGGCCCCTTTCGCCTCGGTTTTGGCCTCTTTCCCCTCGATTTTGGCCTCTCTCACCTCGATTTTGGCCTCTTTCACCCTGGTTTCTGCCTCTTTCACCCTGACCATGGCCCTTGTCTCTAAAACCTTTCTTTTGTCCCTGTACATCTTTATTTTTTCGCCACTCATCCTTGCCTTTGTTGTTTCTGTTGCCTCGGTCTTCTGTGTTTTGGTACCGTTTTTGTGTTTTTCTATCTAGCCTCATCTTTTTAAATCCGCGGGGCGCACCATCTTCAGTCTTCCGTTTTCTTGGATTCGCAGAGAATAAATCTGAAAATGCAAATATAGAATAAGTAAATTAATTTGATTTCTTAATCATATTCAGATTATACAGAAATTTGATGTTAGCTGACTATTTTTAAATGACCTGTTTTGAGACAAATTATCTCTCATTCTTTTAGATACTAGCTTATCATATAGCAAGAAAAACGTTGCAGTTGGGAACAAGATCAACCCGATAGAACTCATCGTGACAGGTTCAAGAGGCCCTAGTCCAAAGTAGTTGTTTTAACATGCAAAATAATTTACGCAAGAACTCACGTGTGCAAAACGTTTGAAGAACAGATTAAAAACTGTCTTACAAAGGTGAAAGTGCGAAGGTAAAAAATAAAAGAGCATTAATGGAAACAAATATTAATAGTGAGAGAAACAAGAGAGATTTATCAGGATTGTGCAAACTCAAAACCTAATTCAAAAGGCAAAGTCCCTTGTTATATAAATAAACCACGCGGCAAATTCCGGTATTGCTGCCTATCTGATGAGCAAATATTATCGTTACCAACATAAACATGACGATAATAATGAGATTGTTTCTGATGTGTGTTTCTTGACAGATGCGTGTCTTACATCCTTTTGACCATTTAGTATGTCTTATGTAGACAGTGCATACTGCTAGGACAATAGCACAAAATAAAAGTATTGTACACTAAAGCTCAGTGGGTAGAACACCGCTGCAAACATCGTGCAAACGTCTAGTGTTCTAATCCCGGGTCAGGCCTACACCGATTTTTCTTTTCTAAAGAAATATGTGTGATTAATTTATCATGTGGTTGTTAACGGTGACGGAAAACATCGAGAGGAAACCTACAGTGTATTCGGACAAAACGGCGATAGGTCTAAGTACGTGGCCTAATCACGTGAGTACATCGTCTAAGCACAACGTGGGTACTCTGAACACCTGATGACAATGTCACGTGATGTTCACAAGTACCTCTGCCAACCCCTTAGGGATATTCCTCTTATTACCTTTCTCTGGCTCAGCACCGACTTCCTTCCTGTAATACTCAGCATCGTCATCGTCCTCCTCCATTGTTTGTGACTCGGCTGCTGCAAGTTCCATCAACCTGAAACAATAATAAAATATAGAGCTCTGGCTGTTCTCTTTTGGCATTTTTGCCGTTTGCAAATTCCGTTACTGATAAATTATGACATGCACTTAACTACTCTATATACATATCGTCTCTCGACGCTCGGGGAACACGATCGTTGCAGAACATCGACGAAGATTTCTATGTGCATTATTAATTTTGGAGAACTGTAAGTACTTGTGTTTTATTGCATTTAATAAGAGGCGAAAGAGATATAAAGAACCAATGTGGATGACGTTGTCAGTGGAGGAGGGTCACTCAAAGACCCGAAAGGTGGGGTTTCGAAATAAGAAGAATAAAAGGGCTTGTATGAAAATAATAAATTAGAAAAAAGTGAACTTAGTGGAGATTAAACAAGTTAGCCTCAAAATTCATTGGACACTGAAGATGTATTTTATGTAGGATTAGGATTATTTGTATGTCTATTGTCCATATTGTGTAATAAAACAAAGTTGCGGAATCTAGACATCTAATTCTAATCTAAATTTCTTCCTATCGTATTTTTTGTCTCATTTAACATACCTTTGGTTTTCCGTGACTTCCTTCTTTTTCTTGATACCTTCCATTGATTTCTGTTTCAATTCTTCTTTCTCCCGCTGTTTGCGTTTTATGTTCTCCTCTTGTTGAGACTTCCTCTTCTCTTTTTGACGTCTGAAAGAAAATTAGTTATAGCACTTGACAAATTTATTTTATTGTGGCAATATGTGTCAATTAAAACTGTTATTGCACCATTCCTACTGTTTTGGGAAAAACTTGATTAGACTGTGCACCCTAATATATTTAATGACAAGTACCAAAAATCTAACCAAAACCCCATCAAATACTGAAATGCATGACAAAACTGTTTTTTTTAATTACTGGGAAAATAATAGTATAATTTTCTAATAAATTATCTTTTTGAGCTTTAGTTACCCACATCAAATAATTGTATGATAAATTCTGCTATATACCTCTTTTCTTCTCTCTTCTTTTTAATGTATGCCTTTTCTTCATCAGTTTTCTCAATCAATTCGTGGAACAGCACTTCACCATCCATTAGCCCATCTTCAACCTGAAATAAAAAAATACAATGTAGACAAAAAGTAATAAAAAAACTGCCTGCCTTTTTAGGCACAATCTCTACTTGATCTAGATGTGTTCTCTGTGGTCCGTGGTCAAAAAATTACCAATCAAATTAAATTATTTTACATTGTTCGGGAGACTCACAGCAACTTTATCATATATAAATATAAATTATTTCTAAAAGCCAATTAGGAATTTGCAAAAGCAAATTGGCTCTCCATGTCTCTAACTAATTTTCTTTCATCCATCCTCTGTATGTGCCAAAATGCCCAAAATATTTAAGATATAAACTTTATATGCTGTATAACTGATAGCCGTGAGTAGGTATGAGTATGGATGTCTGTATGTGAATAGCACTACCCCATTTCTTACGGTGGGTGTACGTAGGAGGCGACTAACGGTCAATACCGTACCCCAATGGGCTTTACCAACAACCTTTATTTCACCATCTTTTCCCCATGCAACTTCCAAAAGTGGCTGAGGACTTTTTAATTCCCTAGCACTGGCTACTCCTTCAAGGGATAATAATGCGGGTATAGCCGTGAGTATATGTATGTATTTATGTATGAATATAAACTTTTATCTTCTGGGATTCCTGTCCCCGTAAGAATTTCTAGTAATCCTTTCGTAATACCTTATATCTGTAGAAGAGTCTTTATACCAAATTTAATCATGATAGAACCGAAATCACAGAAGTTTCATATAAACTTAAATATTTCTTGATCACCGTTTCCGTGGGAATTATTTCTAGCCCTCAGCTCTTCAGGTCCAGCCGATTATAGTGCGCTGTCTGTCCGTGAATTACGAGTCAGTAACGGAACGATTTTATGTATAGTATTTCATAATAAGAATACCTTTATGGCAGCACGCTGTGGTTTCCATCGTCTTCGAAGTCACTTTCTGATACAGTAGTTTACAATTACACTACCCCTTTTTTCTCGTGGTTGTTCGTAAGAGACGACTAAGGGTATTGGTGCTTTTTAAGTGAATTTTGGAAGATGCGGTTGGCGACCCAAACCAACAATCTTTATTTAACTATCTTTGCAAAAACGGCTGAGAAACTTCTTATTCTCAAGCTCTGGCTACCCTTTCTAGAGATTTAAAGCCGTGAGTATATGTATGTATGTATGCAATACCTTAATAAGTTGAAACGAGATCCTTGGCCCCAACTCGACCAGTCGTATAGCGGAGGTAGAGTTGACGGCCGCTCCTCTGGACGAGAGAGTTTGTGGCAACACTATTTGGTTGTTGTCGTCTTCAAACTCACTTTCTGATAATAATGCGGCTCTGGGTAAGGAAGAATGGTCCAAATTTGAATATATTTTTCAGTTATACTTTAGGCAAATAAGGCTAAATGGACAATATTTATATTTTTTCTAATTTTTTTTGTGGATTTTATATATGTGTACTTAATCTTTAATTTAAAATAAGAACTCTGGTGACCCAAAACAAAATGTTTCTATCCTTCGAATTGTCACTAGTGATTAATCGTTGACATAGCTTCATCAACTTAACTATAAATAAATCATGTTTATAAATATATCATTAGTAAACATGAAGACTCTGAAAGCCCCCATATAGTTAGTGTAATTAAATAATAACTCTAGTTTGAGTCTAAAATATTTTACCCCACCATTTACAACAGTAATAAATTAACTACAAGTTAAGAAGTTAGATCCTGATATGTAGGAGCGATTTGGGACTCAAAAAAAGTCAATAGTTTATTTTTCAAAATTAAGTTAAATACTATCATTTTTTGAAGGTCAAAATTATTAAATTTACTTATTAATCCGTTGCTTCGGAAGGTGTCCGTAAAGCAACCAAGAAACACTTTACATTCACTTTTTTTTATTTGACTTGACCCGATACTTTTGAGCATCTGAAGCCATGCTCATTCCGACTGAAACTAGTGTTGTGAATGTAAAAAATATTTTACAAAATGTTAACTTACTTATCGAAAAACTCTGACATATCCTTGCATTTGTTCAGATTTGGTATCTTGCCTTGTACTACCTAGAAAAATCATAGATAATAATTAATACTGATGTTCACGTAAGTCAATAACCAAAATGGAAGGCATAAAATAAATAATAATAATATTAAAACTCAAATTATATTATGAATGTAACACAATTCTGAGTCAGAGTCCTCTTCGTTGCTGTGCATGAGAAGTAAGTAATATTGTTGCATAATAGTAGATCCCAAATACTTTGTCTGTTATTTTATAATATTCTATATTATTATATTTATGTAATATTAAATGCTCTACTCACACAATAAATCAATAGGGGAAACACAAAAATAAATTGCTATTACCTTTTTAGTACCCTTATTCAATCCTACTGGTATAGCCCGTATTACATAATGACGTAAATCTACCATTTTCGTGGACGGATTGTAGTTCATCAGCACACAACGCCGTATGTTCTTTAACTTAACCTAAAAACATCAAAATATTACAATTGGTATTCAACTTACATCGTCAAATCAAATCAAATCAAACTTTATAAAGGTATTTGACATATTAGATGTCACAATAGTTATTTTAGACCATGCTATATTATATATTGCCGTGTATCCCCACTTAGTATCACCAAACTTACTTATTAAATTTTGACCAGTCCATATAAAATTTGCATTCTTGTGTCATATGATTTAGAATCAGATGGGAGAGTAATATAGTACTAAATATTTCAATTATATACAACATTAATACAGTGATACAACACAGTTTATTATCTAGATAAACATGATACAGAAAAAAACATGTTTGTTTCAGATAAATCTAATATATAAAATTGACAGTGTATTCGGACAAAACGGCGATAGGCCTGCCCCCTATCACGTGAGTACACTGTCCATGCAAAACGTGGGTACTCTGAACACCAGGTGAGAAAGTCACGTGATGTTCAGAAGTATTTGTACCTCTGCCAACCCCTTCGGGGATATTCGGCGTGAACGTTTATGTTATGTTAAATTCTCGTGGCACAATGTTTGTCTCCGTACTCCTCCGAAACGACTTTACCGATTTTAACCAAATTTTGCATGCATATTCAGTAGGTCTGAGAATCGGCTAACATCAATTTTTCATACCCCTAAGTGTTAAGGGTTGTCCACCCTTGACATTATTTTTTATAAAAACGCCTTAAGTTCGGCATAAGCAAATTTACAGTACGAAGTCTGTCGGGTCAGCTAGTTATAAATATAAATGTACGGACATATTTTACACAGATTAAGTTAGCCCCAAACTAAGTAAACTTGTATTATGGGATACTAACTCAACGATATATTTAATATTATATAATACACATATAAATAACAACCGTGATAGCCCAGTGGGTAGAACACTCGGTTATCGTGCAAACGACTAGTGTTCAAATCCTACACAACCTACACCACTACCTACACCAATTTGTCTTTTCTAAAGACATATGTGTGGTTAATTTATCATGGTTGTTAACGGTGAGGGAAAACATCGTGAGGAAACCCACATGGCTGAGTTGTACTTAGTCATGTGACAGTGTATTCGTACAAAACGGCGATAGGCCTGCCCCCTATCACGTGAGTACACTGTCCATGCAAAATGTGGGTACTCTGAACACCAGATGACAAAGTCACGTGATGTTCAGAAGTATTAGTACCTCTGCCAACCCCTTCGGGGATATTCGGCGTGAACGTTTATGCTTATGCTTATTATGCTTATGCTTATAAATAACATCCAAGACTAAGAAACAATAATTTATGCTCATAACACAAATATTGCTCTCAGCGGGGATCGAGCCCGCGACCTCCAGACCGTGAAGCTAGTCACTTACCCACTCGACCACGGACGTCGTCAAAGTGAGAGGATTGCCAGTATTGTTCAAATTGGCTATCTCTCTGCCAACTCTAAAAGCATGATTATGTGTAGATATTAGGGTGTTTCATTTTGAAAAAGTTTTGATTTTCACAAATTTTCGCTCGCCCCCTGGGTCTATGTATAACAGAATTATATATGCCAAATATTATTGAGTTTGGTCAATAATTAAGGGTTGCACAAATTTGTCACTTTTGCATACTATGGACTTATTTCTATATATAATTCTGTAAAAGTGACCAAAGTGTGCAACCTCTAAATATCATCCTATCTTCTTAAAATTTGGTATATATAGTTTTTGAAAGACATAGCCCCGGAAGACGAGCGAAAACTGGAGAAATTTAACAAAAAAAAATTAGCATACAAAAATGAAACACCCGCCACCTGATTACGTATCTTTTGCGACTGACGATTGTGTCGCAAGTTGCACGATTATCGCTGTCAATGTCATAAACTTGTATGCGTTTTGACACTTTTGACAGCGACAATTATGCAACTTGCGTCACAATCGTGGTCGCTAAAGATACGTAATCAGGGCGCCGAGTAGATATGTGTCTAAAGTGAAATAACTCACAGTAGTAATATTGATAGTAGGAAACATATTCTGAAACATGGTAGCCATCAGTTTCATATGCATGCCTTCCCCAGAGAAGCTGTTGAGGACGATCAATGGCGCGTGCTGGAACGCCTTCTCTATCACGTATTGCTTGCGCAGGGAGGAACGCACGTCGCGGGACAGGGCGAACTGAAATAACAACATACGATAGCTGTACAAATATTAATAACCAACCTTATACGCCATGGTGGCCTTGGTTGATTTGATATAAAAATGGACAGTGTAGAAGTCTGTTGTTCCAACCGATATTTGGTTGATGTCAACGGCCTTGGTCGGAATCGCATATCTTCCGATTGAACTGACAAGTTGATTTCAACCACCGACCGTGGAGAACGAATACAAAAATCGGTTGTTCCGACCAAGGACACACGGTCGGTGGTCGGAAACCGATCGTGTATAAGGCTTTTAAGTGACTTCGCTTAAAGTGCTAACAGACGATCGAACATGTACGGCGCGCACCATCGCACTGTGCGGTGCGCTCTAGCCTACAGACGATCGAACATGTACGGCGCGCACCATCGCACCGTGCACCGCAAGCGCTTCGAACCAGCCCGCACCAATATTAATAATAATTATGTGCGGCGAACCACGCTACACACGTTCGTTCTTGGTACGGCCCGTACCACGAACACTGGTGCGCGCCGTACATGTTCGATCGTCTGTTAGCACTTTTAATTCCGCTAAATACCTGCAGTCTTCAGGACTCGGTGGTCAGCTGCCAAACCGTCTAATGCTGGATAGTTAATGAATAAATGACTCGGGTAGGATCGAAACGTGTCGCATAATTGTGGTTTTCGCTTGCGGGTGTGTGTGCTGCGTTATATGCTTTTTGAATTCTCAAAAGTGGGAGGGCGGGCGGCGCAGAGTTCATGCCGCAAGTCAAAGCCGTATTTAATTACGTATGCCGCCGTATGCCGTAATTAAGCGAAGTCCCTTATTAACATTTGTATTGCTATGGATTTCCCCAAAGTAACGCTTGATTCAATCCAATAACATATGATAGAGCTAATGGGGTTCAGTGTGGTGGGATGGAAAGTGAAATAAATGAGACAGGAATTATAAACTAATATAAAAGACATTGTTGATTGCAGTAAGAGTATTTGGAGGCCTAGTACGAGCATTATTTTTTCGTGAATCTGCCAGTTAGAATGAGATAAAAGCATACAAAACTATGTAAGTGCGAAAGAGATGACGGTTTTATACCACGCGATATATAGGTCGCTTGTGCTAGCAATTGCATGTGTGGAAAATATCTGTGAATAAAATTATATATTGATGCAGACACATGTCAGCAAAATGCACAGATATTTCCTACTACTGCTTTTTTATACCTTATTTTGTCTTATTTTTATTTATTAACTAAATGAGGATTCTTTATCATACCTGATGCACTCGGAAAGTTAGTGTTGGTCCCCGCGGCAACCTTGCGAGTCTCATGTAAGTACCCAGTTCTGTCTCGGTGAAAATCATCATGTGAGAAACATGCAAGTAGCCTGATATGGACAGGAAATCTTTTATTGTATTTGTTTTTCTTTCCTGAAAAAAAGCATTAAAAAAATTATTAAAATCTCTCACTAAAAACTACTTAAAAATACACCTACAATACATACATATATCCCATTAGTTTGAATTGGGATAGGCAGAGACTATCGATAACTACATCATTTGATCCTGGCAAATATCTTGAGCTTTGATTGATCAATCTTTAAATGCCATCAAATAATAATAAGTCAGGTGTACTAAATGGGGCATTATGGGGACATATTTTTTTTATTAGTGTTTATTGGTTTTTTAAAAATAAGCATAAAAGGTCCCCTGGGCCCTTCCTTTAGGTCACATTGTTTAAGAGATATGCGCCTCGGAAGTTCCCCTAAATGTGTGGCAAAGACTTACAAACATTTTGAATAAAAATATAAAATGAATCTAGAAACAAACCAAATATTTAATAATAATAATAATAAAACTCTTTATTGCACATTACAAAATAAAAACAACAATTACAAAAAAAGATCGGTATAAAAGCCAAAGTACAACTGGCGGTCTTATCACTAAGAGCGATCTCTTCCAGACAACCCATTAATGGAAAGATTTGCTGGATTAAAAACATGTTCGGTAGATGTCCAATAAATTAAACTGATTTGCTTAAAAACTAAAATTATTCATCAAACTATTATCTATCTATTTTAAGTATTACTAAATATTTATTAAGTTCTAATACACTTACAGATACAGATAGTATTCCCTAAAATAAATAATATTCAATAAATACAATACATATGCAATATATATGCTTTTCGACCGCTGTTCTTACTTAAAGCCACACGTATATCTTTTCACTCCGTGGATTTATTTAGTAAATAATAGTTCTTATTTAACTTTCTGGATTATATTACATATAGTTGGAAAGCTTAAACAGATAGTTCTAACATAGTGAAACCAGATTTTAAATTACTTTACGAATATTAAGGAAAAAACCGATTTATTTTCTAAATTATTTTGTGAAACTGACCTACGCATCGAGCTGTTAAGAACGAAACACACCGGAGATAACCGAAGCATACCGAAGTGATACGAACGAAAGAGGTCATTGACTTCAAGCGGCGTGTTACGTCACGAAGCAACCTTGACGCGCTATACAGCGACTACGCAGGTGCCGACAATTCACGATTCACAGCCGAAGACACCCGATCGTACAGGTCAGTGACCGATATTGTCAAGAGTGACGTTCTTTTTTTATGCAACAACTTGGTCTTGTATGATTTTTTCATCCTACCCACATAAATTTATTATTATAAATTTCAACCGACTACTTCAACTTTAATTATGAAGTGTATGTCATGCAACGGATCCGTCAAATACCTCGCCGAGTCCCTAGCTTGTACAACATGTCATGGTTTGTACCACTATCTATGCCTCAATATCACAACGGCGTATTTTAGTGCACATCAAAACGAGTTAAGGCGCCGTTGGTTCAGCGAAAAATATCATCTCAGGGGGTGCTGCCCCCGCGGGCGCGGGGAAGCGCTTGCGCGCCGATCTGGCGGCCGTATCCTCGACGCGACGCAGTGCGCGCGTTTTAAAAACATACAGTAGGGTAAGCAATACAGTTTTTGTCAACTCGACAGTTTTAGCCATTCGCAAATATTTTCTATGGTATTGGGTTCGGACATTTGTTTATGACTATTTACATTTTATTTCTAAAATATTTGCGAGTGGCTATAACAGTCAGGGTGACGAAAACTGTATCGCTTACCCAAGGTTGTCAAATTCAAAAAAAATTTCTACCATAGCCGTTTACAATATAAAATGTAATGATAGGATAGATTTGTCTACCCCTGTCAGTTTATACAAAATTATTACACTGTTAATTTCAAAATTTTCGCCGTGTCATGTCGGCTTCGAATAACACTACCCCATTTCTACCCGTGATCGTAAGAGGCGACTTAGGCTTTAGTGGATTATTAAGTGATTTTTGGGCGATGTGGTTGGAGAACCGTCAACGAAATAATTTATTATTACAATCTTTTCCCAAATCAACTTCCAAAAGTGGCTGAAGAATTTTTCATTCCAAAGCTCTGGCTATCCCGTTAAGGGATTTATAGCCGTGAGTATATGTATGTAATTGTCAGCAGTTTACACCTGTAACTAGGTATTTAATATTATTCATTGAAATTAGAAGTTACTTTAACGATTTTGTTCTTTTTCCCACTCCTAATAAATTAATAATAATAATAACATAAAATATAAAAATGAGTGAAATCTATAAATTTAATGAATTCTTTTATTTTTGCTAATGCTTACCGTACGCACAGTCACTCTCACGCCTACATTGACACGCATCGTATACAGATAGGTCACTCGCACACTAACGGCGCCGCACGCGCGTAAATTGTTAGATCTGTAACTCAAGGCGCGCGCGACACAGGTCCAACCTCTAAGGCAGCTCGCCGAGCTCTGATCTAGCAGTGTGTAGGTCCGGCTCGGTGGATTCAAATGATTCGAATCCCTGCGTGAACCTGATTGGCCTAACCGGCCCCACTCTTTCTTATCAGGTGCAGGTTCGCTTAACCGGGCCGCTCCGCACCGGCTCGGTTTTATTGTTTTCGAACAACAGGCTCAGGCATCAGGTTCAGGATCGGTTCGATTATTACCGTTAAATTTGCTTTGCTTGCTGAATGTGAGAGCGAGACAAGAATGTAATACAATTTGAACTCGGGAGACAGAGACGAAAAGAGAGTTGTCCTTTTTTGTTCTTTGTTTGCCAATTTCGTTTAATAGATTTATCAATCTTTTCATAAATAATGGTGTTTATAGTGATATTATAAATATGATAGTGTTTTATGTTGTGTCACTTTCTGATTTGCATATATTTATGTGTAGATATTGATATAAGATGTTGTTAAGATGTTTCTAAATATTATTATTTTTTTACATATGGATATTTGTATGTTAGCGAACCTAGCCTGTACACAAACAGAATCATTATACATATGAGTTAATTGATTTTTACATGTATGTCAACAGCAATCGTTATGTTCCGCGAAGTAAGCGTGGTATTTTTTGGTTGTTTGATTCAGTTCCGAATTTCTTAACCGAGCCGGATTCGATAAGCGGTCCGGCCCGGTTAAGAGGATTCAGTACCGGAACTGAGCCTGAACCTGGTGATTCGAATCCCCTCGCGGAGCTGGATCTACCCAAGCCTACTCTGATCGAGCGGCGGGCGGCGCTCGGGCACGAGTAGGACCGTGATTATCGATGATTTTAAAATATTTGTTTTATTGAATTTATTAAAAAAGAAAAATAATCGCCAATTATTATTAGAAATACAAATGTTCAAAGTATGATGTAAGTTATATGAAAGGTATAATAAATAAAATGTGAAACCATTTTAAAGAGTGTAATTAGAGGTATGTTGGCGATTTTTTTCTATCGAGCGAAAATTTATTAATCATGTTTTGAATCGCCAATTTCACTGCAGAAAAGCTTCAAGATTTCGATGTATTTTTTTCAAAACCGTATTATTATAAACATACGCATAATAAAGTTTCAAAAACCCTGTTCGGTGGACTAACGGCACCTTAAAAAAAATTGGCTATGTCCAACTTGCAATTACCCCGCTTCGCGCGGTACTAATGATGATACTCCGGTGCGCAGGGGGTTGGCAGCGGGGACAAACACAAACATGAATATGTCTATGATGTCGTGTGATGAATTCGTTCACGACGAATTAAAATCAAATGTGAATACCAATAATCGTATGCGCAGTCATATCGATACTTCAGTGTATTGCTTACAGTCCTCTTCTTTTAATGATAATGGTGAATCGGTTCCTATCCCGGAATCTATGGAGGGAGACTCAATATTAGCTCAGTCAATGCATCAATTCAAAAATATGTTCAGTGAACTGAATTCGGGTATTAAAACGTTGAATGACTCAATGCGCTTGTGCCGTGAGGAAATGTGCGGGTTCAGAACTGAGTTATCAGACATAAAAATTAAGCTAGAACGACTGGAAAATTATGAGGCAGAAGTTGAAGTTCTGAGAAATGAGGTGAAGCAGCTGCGCTCTGAACTTATCCAGCGGGATCGATCACAAGTTCTCAACGACGTTGAAATCACTGGAGTGCCCGAACAAAAAGGTGAAAATCTTGATCACATGGTTGGCGTGATATCAACAGTGTTAAACGTAGAATTGGACTCGAGGGATGTAGTTCACGTTTCTCGAGTGGGCCGCCGACAGCTAGGGGAGGCAGGGAGTGAGGTTCGCCCGCGCCCCATAGTGTTAAGGCTGACTAGACGATCACCTCGAGAAGCCTTGGTACGAGCAGCGCGTGTGCGTCGGAATCTTACCACTGATCTGAATGGTATACCCGGACCTGCGCGGTCGTTTTATGTGAACGAGCACATGATACCCTCCGATCGCCGCCTATTTGGAATGACACGATCATTTGCAAGGGAATGTGGCTTCAAATTTACTTGGAAAAGATAAGGACAAATCTTAATTAGAAAAACCGAGAATAGCCGTATCTACCGTATCAGCTCAATCAGTGATTCAGACTGTATTCGAAACGAACTCAAAGATACATTAAATACGTTTCGCCCCTAATAAACAACGAATCATTTACACTGTCTTAGTTGGATTTATTAATAATGTTATAGTATTTTTTGAGACGCCTAAATTGGCAGTGTTTACTATTACGCGTGCTTGTAACTATGTGTTAAACTTGTATTACGTAGTTTTAATATTTTGTAGTTCAAATTCGAAAGTTTTGCTGTGCATTCAATTCTGGTTTTGTAAAAAAGTAAGCAAGTTATATTACAACATATTATATTTCAAATTAACAAGTAAAAAATATTTAGTGTATATTTTAATTACTTATATTATCAGTATTTTATTATTACAAACACACGAAAACATATATTTAATAGTTTATAAATATATATTATTTAACAAACTATTTACAACAAATGTTATTACCATGATATCTTTTCGGTTTTTAAATTTTAATAATAAATCAATCGCCTATTTTTATACATTTTTACTATTGGTGAGCCACAGTGATAGTGATATATACGAAAGCATATCAAAATATTATTTAAAATGATCGCTAAAAACTGTTTATTTACTATTAGTTTATATAACGCTCAGTCATTAAACACCTGTGGTGATGATTTTGTTCAGGCGGTTTTACAATATAAACCTGATATACTTACAATCAATGAATCTTGGCTGAAGCATGGTTGTGAAAATCTAGCACCAAAAATTCCTTCATATAAATTTAGAATGCTCCCTCGATCAAAAGATATCCTTCGTGGCCGCGGAGGTGGTCTGGCCTATTACATAAGAAATGGCATCACAGTCAGAACGGTGCAGCACCCTGAGTCCCCCGTCGAACAGTGGTGGCTTCGTGTAACAGTCAATGGGCTGAGACTAGTAATTGGAACGGCTTATCGGCCGCAGTGGCAGCTTGTTGACGATTTTTTGGATGCCATAACGGAGTCGTTGTGTTCACTGACACAATTTGATAGGGTTATTCTTTTAGGAGATTTTAATATAAATCAACTAGATACTAACAGCAGTAGTTATCGTAAGTTTGATTCCTTTTTACAATGTGCAGGTCTGCGTCAAGTGGTAAACAAGCCTACACACTTTACGCATCATACTGAAACTTTAATTGATCTTGTTTGTACAGACGCTGCTGTTAATAGTGTCACAGTTTGTGGTGTCACGGGATTGATCGGCCATTCTATGATACATACAACATTCAATATCAAAAAAGAAAGATTCAAGCCAACATACATCCAATGTAGACCTATGAAATCCGTAGATCTCGCTGCCGTCGACGCGGAAATACAATTATATGATTGGCAGAATATGCTAAGCAAAACTTCTGTTAATGATATGGTTGCATTACTCAATAATTATATTTTAGATATTTCCGATAGGCATGCTCCTATAAGAACGATACGCATCAAACAAAAACCCATGCCTTGGATTACAGATAATACCAAAGTGCTTATTAACCTTAAAAACAAAGCACTAGAAAAGTACCGATCATCACACCTCGATAAAGATAAACAATACTACAAAACTCTTAAAAAACAAGTAGAAATTACAATGGACAGTGAAAAACGGGCATATTTTCAACAAAAGATTAACTCTTGTACTAAAGACTCGAAAAAACTATGGAAAAACCTTAAATCAAACATACTAGATAATACTATAGATACTGAGAAATTACCCCCTCATCTTAATGATCCTGATTTAATAAATAATTATTTTCTGACTCTGCCGTGTCCTGATTTTGTACCAGTTTCAGAATTTTCATATTTCGAAACTAATCGATTCGGTACTGCGACGTTCGAGTTGAAACCAGTAGATGAATTGAAGGTTGCAAGGGCTATATTGTCAATTGAGTCGGATGCTCAGGGTGTTGATAACATTAATTTAAATATGATTTTACTAACCTTACCTCATGCACTTTTTTACATAACCCACTTAATAAATTATTCCATATCCTCTTCAACATTCCCTGAGTGCTGGAAAACTGCTATTATTACCCCTTTTCCAAAAAATCCAACTCCAAACAATTTGAAAGATTTAAGACCAATCAGCTTACTACCCTGCTTGTCAAAGGTGCTCGAACGTATCGTGTTTTGGCAGTTATCAGAATTTTTAGAATCAAACAATATTTTACCTGCAAAGCAGTCAGGTTTTCGCAAGGGTGTAAGTACTACAACAGCACTGTTAGACGTAATTGACAATATTTTAGCAGCACAAGACCTTGGCACGGCAACGGTTCTGACTTTGCTCGACTTTTCACGCGCATTTGACTGTATAAGTATCCCACTTCTCCTTTCCAAGTTGCGATACTATGGCTTCCACTCTGACACCATAGCCTGGTTTGAAAGTTATCTTACTAATAGGTCACAAATAGTGCGTAGTAAACTGGCAAATGGTACCAATAGTTCTGCAGTTAAACCTGTTACCAGGGGCGTGCCACAGGGATCGATATTAGGGCCAATTCTTTTTGTGTTATATACTGCAGATATTGTCAAAGAAATTAAGCATTCACACTTTCATTTGTACGCTGACGACGTTCAAATATATATGCACCTAAATCCTTGCGATATAAATCCATCATTAGCAAAACTAAATTCTGACCTTGATAATATAGCACTTTGGGCATCCCGGGATGCTTTGTAAACCCTAGTAAGTCTAAGTTTATGGTGCTGGGTTCGAAAAAACAAGTTTCGTCCGTTTTGTCCTCAAATCCTTGTGTAACTATAAATGGGACAAAGGTCGAGCAGGTGTCACTGGCAAGAATTCTTGGTGTTCTTGTGGATTCCGGACTACGTTTTGAGGACCACATAATCAATGTTGTAAAAAATTGTATGTTCCGTATTAAAGTACTCTACAAAATCCGTCACCTGCTCTCTGAGGAAATACGTTTATTGCTTTGTGAGGCTCTTATTCTATCTAAATTAAACTACGGCAGTATAGTTTTAGGACCTTGTCTCTTATCTACATCAAAACGGTTGATTCAAAGAGTACAGAATGCGTGCATAAGATTCTGCTATAAAATACCACCACGATCTCACATTACTCCCAAATTGAATAGAGAGGGCCTACTTAATATGGATTCTAGGAGACAACTTCATCTGGCTAGTTTAGTCCACCAAGTCATTAAGTTTAAGCGACCCGAATATCTATATAACAAGTTATCCTGGCCATCCTACACCTTTAACTCAAGGAGCCTTTATTCAATGACTTTGGTAACACCGTTTCACAAAACTAGGGCTTTCGAGGGAAGCTTCCGCTACCAGGCAACAAAATGCTGGAACAACCTCCCCCCACCCCTTAAACGTCCCATTTCTAAAATCTCTTTTAAAATTAAATATAAAAAAATATTACTCGAGAAGCAAAAATTGCTATGATAGCGAAGTTTCTCCCGATAGCCATTTATGAGAAATGATTATTATTATATTTTTTTTATTGTATGTACACATAAATTTTGGTTTATTATATTTAAAAAAAACTAATACATCTCTATTGTGTTGCAATTAGCTGTTCATTTTATTAATTTAGTTTATCGTTTTACTTATTATGTTATTTTAAGAGCGTCATAAAATAAAATAATATTTAACACAGTTATACCATATATACTATATTTATTTTAATTATTATCTATTACAATTAAAACTATTAATATTTATTCTTTAAATTCTTACAGTGTGAAAATACTTAAAATAAAACTAAAATATTAGTTGTATGCTGTAACCGATTTGTGATTTTGCTGTTTCAAAGTGTGTAAATTTAATTGTGTGTGTGTCATTTTAAATATATGAAAAATAAAATGTTAAGTTCAGTCGTGTCGACAAAGGGAGCGGCAGAATAACAGCGTCTGCACTTCATAGGGCAGGCACTATGCTGAGCCGTACCCTTTTTTCAGTTTTCTGCATCTTATGTAGTTAATGTTGAATGTATATTTGTTTTGTGTAGCAGTTAATGGAAATAAATGTATTTTCTTTCTTTCTTTCTTTCTTTATATATAAAGATTTTTAAATAAAATACATATATACATTTTACGACATAATATATAATAGAATATATAAACTTTTGTATGCAACACAAATAATATTATAATGTTTCGGAGAGGAAGTGTTTTTTTACCATTTAACAACAAGTGTGAGTCATACTCCCACACAAAGGAATCCGTACTGTCATCTATAATACAAAATTGTTTTTGTATGGGTGCCCCCCTTTGATATTTACTTTACTGTTAATTAATTATTTGTTTTGAAAGGTGATATACAAGTAAATATTCTGTATTAGTATTTGAAGCATCTACTTATTACCATTTTGAATATTGAGCAAAATAATGCGAAAAAAACAAGTTAATTGTATAAAGACTCCCCTTAAAGGAGACTCCTCTTAATTTTAATTTTAATGTAAATGTTTGCATGCTAGCATATATAGTTAAATGTGATGGACCGATTATAATAAAGCAACATCTTCATTGTATCACATTTATGCAAATAAAAATTATTTTGATTTTAATGTACATTTTTTTTACATTTTATTTATGTTATATATTTGTTGCATGTTACATGTATTTGTTGTTATAGCGCCAACAGATAAACATCATGTGTGAAAATTTCTGCTTTCTAACTATCACGGTTTATAAGATACAGCCCAGAGACAGACAGACCGACAGCGAAGTCTTAGTTATAGTAATAGGGTAGGAATAATATGGTTTTACCTTTTGGTAAGGAACCCTAAAAAAGAACCAAAACATAACCTCTTTCTTACCTTTAACTGAGATGCTGTAAACGGTTCCATGATTTGTCGGAAGTCTTTTGTAAGATCAACCACATCCTTGCTGACTTGACCGCGGTGAATCACAAAAGAATGAGGAGCTTTTACCAAGTTTTCTGGCTCCTCCAATTGTTTAGACACAGCATTTTTCTTTACACAACGACCCTTACGTTTCCCCATTATTTTTACGTATTAATGCCTGGGTCAATCTATTAAATTTAAAGATAATAACTAATACTACAGTTTAAATACCACAATTTATTGTTGAGAAACATAAAAAACCGATGTGATTGTGAGATTTATTTCGAGGTTATGTTTAGCAATGTGAATTTGACATTTCAGACAATCTTATACTGATTGACTGATGGTTAGTAATGTGCAGTATCAAGATGTTTTGCCAAATGCTTCGATTATTCAAACATTTCGAAACCGAAAGTTTTAAGTTCAAATTGGCCTAGACCTCGCTTTTTTAACATACCCTTTTTATATTATAAATCGATAAAGGACATCAAACTTAACAACTTTGCCTATGGAATGCCTATCTAAAATATTGTAATTTTCAAAATATAATAATTATTAAAAATTGTCGTACCTAGTTCAAACTGAGAATGTATACAATGAGATTCCTTGCTTCAGTGAAAATAAAAAATAAAAAAAAAACATTTGATCTATGGTGTAAACAAAAACATAACCTCTTTCGGTATTTTCCAGTTCAATCGCTCGCTTACCGGTTTATTTTCATGATATTATTTTTCAACGATGATCAATACAACTGGTAAATACAGAAAGAAGTTATATTTTTGTTTACAGAGCGAAAAGCATATATCAAATGTTTTTTTTTTATTTTTTATTTTCACTGAAGCAAGGAATCTCATTGTATACATTCTCAGTTTGAACTAGGTACGACAATTTTTAATTATTATTATATTTTGAAAATTACAATATTTTAGATAGGCATTCCATAGGCAAAGTTGTTAAGTTTGATGCCCTTTATCGATTTATAATATAAAAAGGGTATGTTAAAAAAGCGAGGTCTAGGCCAATTCTAAATCTTTATTTCCTTCAAAAATCTTAGTTGAACGTAGTTAAGCAAAAAAGACTCATCCGCAAAAATTCGATTTCGAGATATGAGCGTTTTAAGTGGGTTAGGTTTGGATGTTTATCAGTAGAGTTTAAAGGTACCTCGTCCCTACTTTGGTTCATTATTAGCTGAATTGCTAATTCAAGAGATAATTAATATATTGTAACCCCATTTAATATTATAAAACCAAGTATGCCAACTTAAAGTAAACACACGTTACTTCTGTTAACCTATTTTAAATATTCACAGCTCGTGTTATACAGGATAGTTACGTCTTCTATCGATTTCCCCAGGTATTGACGAGAGGCACATCACCACCCCTACTATAAGTGCGACAGAGACTACAAGATTAATTTTCCTGTTTTTTTAAAAAGGGGAAGCCGTTTAGTAACTATTCTAATAGTGTAGAACAATACTGTACTGTACTTTTTGTGACGCGCGCGACATCAAGTAGGAATGGAGCTTTTTAATTGGTAGTTGGGTAATGCTATTAGTGTGTGGCTATTAGGAACTTTTAACTACCAATGGAGTATCAGTTATTGCCCTGCTTAACTCTTTAGGGATTGCATAAGTGTGTAACAACGAATAACCATGTCAAGTTAGCCCTTAGAAAACTAGATACCATTACATAACATACATAAACGTTCACGCCGTTTATCCCCGAAGGCCCTAAGGGGTTCGCAGAGATACCTATACTACTGAACTCACATGGCAGCGCCATCTAGAGTCCAGAGAATGGTCCATATATGCCTTCCTTGGACAACCCACTATATATTCTATACATTCTCAGTTTGAACTAGGTACGACAATTTTTAATTATTATTATTTTTTGAAAATAACAATATTTTAGATAGGCATTCCATAGGCAAAGTTGTTAAGTTTGATGTCCTTTATCGATTTATAATATAAAAAGGGTATGTTAAAAAAGCGAGGTCAAGGCCAATTGGCCTAGACCTCGCTTTAATTTTCAAAAAATAATATTAATAAAAAATTGTTGTACGGCGTACCTAGTTCAAACTGAGAATGTATAGAATGAGATTCCTTGCTTCAGTGAAAATAAGAAATTAAAAAAAAAATTGATCTATGGTGTAAACAAAAACATAACTCTTTTCGGTATTTTCCAGTTTAATCGCTCGCTTTCCGATTTATTTTCATGATATTAATTTTCAACGACGATCAATACAACTGGAAAATACCGAAAGAAGTTATATTTTTGTTTACAGAGCGAAAATCATAGATCAAATGTTTTTTTTTTAATTTCTTATTTTCACTGAAGCAAGGAATCTCATTCTATACATTCTCAGTTTGAACTAGGTACGACAATTTTTAATTATTATTATATTTTGAAAATTACAATATTTTAGATAGGCATTCCATAGGCAAAGTTGTTAAGTTTGATGTCCTTTATCGATTTATAATATAAAAAGGGTATGTTAAAAAAGCGAGGTCTAGGCCAATTAACTTTACCACATCAGGGTTCAACATTAACCACACATATGACTAATAGAAAGACAAATTGGTGTAGGCCCGACCCATTATTTGAAATCACGCCCTTATGGTTAGATACCATTAATAATAATATACATAAAAATGACATTTAAGACCAAGACAACCATCTATACTTCTCACACCGATGTTTGCCCTCAGCAGGTTCGAACCCACGAAGCTGGATCTAGAAGCTAGTCGTCTGACCACTAGACCACGGGCATCGTCTAGGTTAATACTATTAACTTAATATTAAGGTAAGGAGTAATAAAAACTCAGCAAAACAAATCAAACAGCTTTATTTTCTGCTGGCTTATTTGCATGTTCAACTTTGCACATGTAATCTACATTATACATTTTATTTTCACAATGAATACCTACAAAGGTCGAGGAAAAGAATGAGGAGCTAATTCCAAGTATGTTTCACAACTAACTATACAAATTTGTTGCAAATCAAAAGAATTATTTGTTCAATCAAATAAAATTACTGCACAGCTATTTGGGTCTGATTAAATTCATAAATAATTTGCAGCAATAAAACAACAAATAGACAAACATGAACAAATATTTATACTACACGAATGTATGTTTGTTACATCACAAAATAGCACTTGCCAACCGACCCTAGTTTAAATCGAATTAATCACAAAATATTATTAAAAAAAATAAATAAATGTTATAAAAGGAACCAAATTTTGCCGAAAGTTCAATTTGATGATGGAGCGACAAAAATGTGAGTAAGAAAATATACTTCTTTAAAATAAAAGACATAGGCCTGGTCAGCCAACATCATTGGGTTATAATGAAGTTTTAAAAGGTTTTTAATACAAAAGCCACTAATCCTAAAATATTAGCTATAAACTAGAGCTCACACTAAACTAATTTATTAGAAGGTACCCATACAAAAATGTGTTAACTGTTGTTTTGCTATCTTAATCGGGTTTAAATTCAATATGTCAATACAATTTGAGATGTACCAAATAAAATACAATATTTAAATATTGGTAACATTTCATAAGACTTTGAGTGTCGAAATATCTACTTAATCAAGTTTTTTGTGTGAGTTCAATGCTACTGACAACAGTCAAACACAAAATTTCGATATGAAATAACAAATTTTTCGCATGACAATATAGAAAACTATGTTTTAATCTTTCTACTACTGCTTGTGAATATAATTTGACTAAGAAATTTCCCAGATACGTTTAAAAAACCAAAAAAGTTACGAGAGAATGGTTTGAATAATAACTAGTAATAAGTTAGCTATATTAATATTTTAGAAATATTAATTACAGGACCTTATCGTAGGCATCAAATCAGTTAGGAACAAAATTCACAAATGATTTATATTTTGTCAATATTGCTATGCGAGAAGATGTTTAATGTTTTTTAATTTCAAAAGTAAATAATAACCACCAGGGTCAATTAAATCAAAAACAAAAAAGTATTTATTAATTATAAAAATTGAACGTGCTATTAAGTTATATTTTAATACAGAAGTCTGAAAGTAGGGTAGTTACAAAAAATCAAGAAGGAACCTAACAATATTTGAGGCTGGATTTTTGCTAAAGCATTTAATAAAGGCGTTTAAATTCAGTGTATTAAATAAAAATTCTATAAATGATCAAAATGTCGGATGATTTTCAGAAGATATTCAAGAAGTTTGTGACTACCTTACTTTTAGATATATTTAATTAAACATCTATTGACATCGATTTACGACAAACACATTATATGTTATAATCATAGATCGGATAATCGGATGCATATTTACCTAAACTTATTTTTTGGCTAAGAAAAAATGGAGACGGCTTCTTTTTTCGGAATTGTCTTTTTCAATGTCGGGATTCGAAAAAAATCAGGGATTTTGAACTAATCGGATATAAAACAAATTACGAATTTACGAGTTAGTTAGTTACCTACCTATCAAATTATAATATTAATTTATAAAAAATTTTTTTTTTTTAAAATTACGAGCTACTAAGCTTCGAACATCATAATTCATAATGGATATCTTAAACTGTATTTTAAACGTCGATGCAAATATGTATTAAGTATTTGAAAGGTGAAAGAAAAAGGGTAGCATGTGCTAAAATTGATCTCCATTTATTTTTCGACATATTCCACAATAGTTAAAATCTTAACGTTAGTAAATGTGCAGCTAAGTGCACAACAAGCTTTACAATGTTATTTAAATATTGTTCTTAACGCAAATAATTACGGCTCCTCATTTAAAAACCTTTATTTGAGTGTGCATTCAATTATATTTATAACCAAAACGCTAACGGTATTCATCCCGAAACATTGGGTTTTTTTCCAAACAAGTAATGTACATACAAATAATATATTGTAATAGAAAACACTACAAACGTAATGAAAATACATTTAATTCTATATTCCGAACATTAAATGCATCAATTCCGAAATCCCGAAATCTTTACGATAAAGAAGTGCTTTCCATACTAAGCCGCCGGTCAACTTTAGGTAAATATGCATCCGA
The DNA here is from genome assembly GCA_963576735.1 of Bedellia somnulentella. Classification (NCBI taxonomy): domain Eukaryota; kingdom Metazoa; phylum Arthropoda; class Insecta; order Lepidoptera; family Bedelliidae; genus Bedellia; species Bedellia somnulentella. The sequence continues at coordinate 16,733,304 of OY755181.1, read as the reverse complement.
TTATCCGATCTATGGTTATAATTGTATGAAGAAATTAGCATTAAACGGTTACAATACGTCAAAATCACAGGAAAGTACTGTTATGGTTTATATATATATATAATTGCGGTTTTTTAAACCTCCTAAGTTTTTTTTAAATACATTATGCTTTGAAGAAGTTAATTTATACAGCCAAACATATATATTAATTTCTGGAATCTAAATAACATGTTTATTCAAGATATTAAAATTTATACTGCATTGTTTCCTGTCAGTAAATTCAGATTAAAATTGAATCAATTAAGTAGCATATTTTGAAAATCTAAAACTTAGAAAACCTTAAGTTATTTTACTTGTGGTCCTAAATCTGAATATGGTTGTGACTGTATAAATGTAAGACAAATAGTTGGAATTTAAACATAACCAGTTCTTACACTTCAAGTGATATTTAAAATTACAATATCATATTACACGAACACCAATTTTAACATACAAAACTATAGCGTCGAGATAAAGAAGGTGCTTTATAAAATTGAGCCTACACTATTACCATTTATTTATTCTAAATGAATTGATGAGTTTTTTTAGTCATGGAACGATGATTAGTGTAAACTTGAAATTTATATAGCTTACCTTATTAGTAAACATAAATAGTGAGTTCAGAGTAAGCGATAGTTTTAATAGCAAAGTGATTCATACAAGAGTATGCAATGAGATTAAACCTTAAGAAATTTCCATAAAATTAACATATCCGACATTACTCTTCTAGGATATTGTTTGTTAAATGTACAAAAAAATCTCTGTAAAAAAGTGCAATTATGTAAATTTTAATGGAAAGTGAAAATACAGCAAACCATTCGTACTGCTAGCATTTTTCCTTGCAAATTATTTTAGGACAGCAAACATAATGGCTGTTGCTTAAAATAAAAAACCCGACTCCAAGCAAAATAAAAGATCTACAACATATATTAAGAAGATATTTTCAAGAAGTCGCTAACCCGTTGAATAAAAAACCTCTTTCGATACCATGGTGTCATTAAGAAATTAAATTCAATATTCTTTTTTAAGTAGTCCATAGATGGCGCTGACTATTTCACCCATCAAATTATATTTCTACCATCACAAGACAGCACATTGATATTTTTAGAGCATGAAGATTAATCTATTATAATATATTAGATAATGGCTGACCTGGATAAGCTTTTGTCATTCTGGTCAGAATTAGGTTGGGAAACTTAAACGGCCAAACGGCCCACGTACAATGGCCCACCTCGTAGCTGGGTTAAGTGCGGAAACCTGAGGCGGTTAGCGCCCACCAATAATAATAATAATAATATATTAGATATAAGCTAAATAATTGTCACGTGTGAGCGCTAAAATAATAGATAGCTGAGCTTAGAGTCGGGGGCGGTCTCTAGTTATTTTTCACGCCATATATGATTTTATTTCTGCATAGCCGAAACGTGTTTAATGCTGATCCATCTGAAATTAAAGTATATTATTTTGTTAATAATACAAGTCTGCTCAATAAAATAAAAAAGGACGGCAACTTTTGATAGATAGATATATAGATAAAAAAATATTTCCAATACTAAGACACACAAATTACAACAACATGATCACATTACATAAACAAAACAAACATTACAAAAATAACAGGAATACACATTACAACAAAATCAGAAATACACATAATAACACACATTTTGTGTGTCACAGCAGTGAAAATGGGATCCAACTTAGCGTTGAAAGCTTTACGCAAAACACTGATTTTCAGTTGTTTCCCTGGGCGGACCACTAAACAAAGACTAACCTTTAAATTCCTATAACTATAAGATAATTACTAATAAATTAAGGAAAGAAAAAATTCGACACAGGCGGGAATCGAACCCGCGACCTCGGGTATACGCCCCGGCGCTCTGCCAACTGAGCCACCGTGTCAATTGGCTGCCAGTGCGAAATTCTTCTATCCTTTATTTCTTTTACACGTTTAAGTAGTGTTTGCGTTTCCTACCTCCGAATTTTAACTAATTCGGAAGGCCACTTGTCTACCTTTTCAGATAGAATGCAAATGTTGAAAACGCCTAACTATCACATAATTTAAATCTTTTTGTTCATGAAAACTTCATGTGGGGATTATTACTAATAAATAAAGAATAAATAAAGGAAAGAAAAAATTCGACACAGGCGGGAATCGAACCCGCGGCCTCGGGTATACGCCCCGACGCTCTGCCAACTGAGCCACCGTGTCAATTGGCTGCCAGTGCGAAATTCTTCTATCCTTTATTTATTTTACACGTTTAAGTAGTGTTTGCGTTTCCTACCTCCGTATTTTAACTAATTCGGAAGGTCACTTGTCTACCTTTTCAGATAGAATGCAAATGTTGAAAACGCCTAACTATCACATAATTTAAATCTTTTTGTTCATGAAAACCTCATGTGGGGATTATTACTAATAAATAAAGAATAAATAAAACGTGTAAAAGAAATAAAGGATAGAAGAATTTCGCACTGGTAGCCAATTGACACGGTGGCTCAGTTGGCAGAGCGTCGGGGCGTATACCCGAGGTCGCGGGTTCGATTCCCGCCTGTGTCGAATTTTTTCTTTCCTTTATTTATTCTTTATTTATTAGTAATAATCCCCACATGAGGTTTTCATGAACAAAAAGATTTAAATTATAAGATAATTAATTATAAAAATATAATGTGAAAACTACAAATGATATAAACCAAAATATGAAACGTATAAATAATGAAAACAAGATATTATTTCGACGCCAATTCATCACCCATTTTGACCAGCTCACGATTCGTAAACCACTACATGCGCAAAATCGCTGTCACACTTACAGGCCTTACGGTGGGCACAGTGATGTACCACAGTGTTATCGATATTTTTAATTCATACATTATAAGAAAAGAATACACATACCAGCCGTAAAGACTTAAAGGTTTTATAGTGGTAGCCATGTACCGGAAGACACAATGTGGCTATGATATTAAAAGGTGGACCAACAAATGTGTGAAAGTTACGGAAAAACAATAGATAAGGGCAGCGTATGACCAATCGTGCAGATCATTGAGGGAGGTCTATTTCCAGCAGTTGATGTCTTTTGGCTGATGATGATGACATTGTAGGAACAAATCTTAGGCTTAATAGTAATGGAAATTAAATGAGATAAATTTAAATCAATTTTTTTAATGGTATAAAATGACTCCCAAGTTTTTTACTAACTTATTTTACCGTAGCGTCTTTGTGACTATCTAATTTGATCAAAAACAATGAGAAAAATGGTCTTCTTCTTCAAATGTATAATTACCTGTTCCTGTCCGTTGGGTTCCTGTGATTTCATCACATCTGGCAAGTCCGGCGGCGAAGAGTACGGGGTCATTTCCAAGCATTCGAATTCACCATTGTCCTTTCTATAAAATAAAAATTAATATTTTTTGAGTGAGATGATTATAATGATGATGATGTTTTAAAAACGACTGAGCAGATTGCAGCCTGGGTCTGTTCAACTTTGATCATATATACCAAAGATACACCAACAAAGCACGAAAAACTTCTTTTTTTCATGATAAGCACTATTTCACTGACAGTCGCGTGCTAGGTCTTGCAATAAATAATAGGTCTTAAGAAAATGCGGTAAGGTCGATAATTTTGGAAAAATAAATATTTAATTGCCATCGGTCTTATCATTCCCGCGGTCCACTTTTGTGCGTTGAATTTGTATGGAGTGCAGCATCTTTGGTATATATGATCGAAGCTGTTCAACCTCAAAATTTTCTGGTTATTTGAACTCATTCATTATTGGTTATTCTGAAGCTAAAAAATGATAATATAAAGTTTCGGATGACTAATTTTAAACTCGACTAAAGCAAAGATAAGCTTATGATTTGGCAGTGAATGTATGTATGTTCCATTTTAGCACCTAAACTTCTGAACTTATCATCAATGAACGAGCCAACAATAGAATTGTATAATGGCACAGAGGTGTCTCGCATAAATTTGATCATGTCAACCACAATATCTTAACTTACTGTATAAAAAAAAACAAATAATTTCTTTATTTTCTTGCAAAAAAAAAACAAGTAATAAAATTGACTTTGTGTCCCGAGTAAGAAATAACCCTAGCCTGCATCATAAGCATCAAAAACGCCATGGACAGACATTATGTCTAACAAAGACAAATAATTGTCACAACTGATATATTCCCCTATATATAAATAGAGTAATATGACCATAGTCCACCATGCTTTTCTGTTGCAAGTTTGTAGATTAAGATTATGCAATACAATACAAGACTATACAATAGCCTATTATTAACCAAAACAAATTGCTTATTGCTGTGTAGTGTCATTTGTGGATCCAGCCATATGGGCAAGATGGGCATCTCCACAACCCTAATCAACCTATGACCTCTCACTTTCATGGTCTGATGAAAACATGATGATACTAACACTATGGCCAAGAGATTTTTAGGAGCCTATGCCCACAACCTGTTTTGAAGGCTGGATACACCCTTGTGTAGTGTTTGCAATAGCAACTCGATATTAGGCTTTTCAAGTGATTGCTGGATGATGTGGCTTGTCACATCATCAATCATCATTTGTTTTAACTTCCTTTTCCCCAATTAACTTCCAAAAGTGGTTGAGGAACTTCTAATTCAGAAGGTTTGGCTACCCCTCTTTTGGTCACAACAACATATAGATAGCTACTATACCTGAGAGCCAATCCAATGGGTGCCGGGTTTTGAGCTTTTGCTGTGGCAGAAGTGAGTCCATATTCAGCTAGAGTTTTTTCTTCTTCCATCAGCTGCATATCCTTGGTGAACAGCATTTGAGACGGAGGCGGGACCTTTAGGATACCTGTTCACATTTTTTGTGTTAGTTTAATAAATATTATTTAAGAAAAACTACATGAATATTGTACTACTGAATTATCAATATTCCATACATCTTCTTCATCTTTAGCAATATTTGTCTAGGGTTAGAGAACACTAATTCTAAGTCTAGCGCATTTAAGGTGATAGAAGTGTTTTTGCAGACTAAACAGCAACCATCCCTTATTTGACCACCAAACTTTTCTTAGTAGCTGAGAAATATTATTTATAATATCTATAATTTGTGGCTTCAGCTTAGAGTATAAAAAGAAAATGGAAAGATAAAAATAAGCAGCCGCGAACTTCTTTAAATAATAAGTAAGGATTAACAAACTATAAAAGTATAATAAAAATACAACAACTTCATAACTTGTAAAAGGTATTGGGGCTTTTAAATTGATTTTTGTCCAATGCAATTGGAGACCCATCACCAACAACCTTTATTTTAAAATCTTTTCCACACTCAACTTCCAGAAGTGGCTGAGGAACTACTAGTTTTCAAGTTCTAACTAAGCCTTCTAGAGATTAAAATGTGGGAATATGACTATATGTGCATATGTATGTTTTGTACTCAATTTAAAAGACTAATTGCACGACTAAGGGTAGCAGACTTTAGCACTACACTATATGGTGAGATAATATTTAAGGGCTTTGAAGCCTGAGTCATTTTGATTGCTATTTATAGTTGCAACATCATATCTACATCAACATACAACTTAAGGTAGAGGAAAAAGTAGACGAAAGTTTAATATGAACTAGTATTGTTTACGATTTGTGATCTAAATATAGGCTTGTCTTGTCACACACATAATCAATAGTGCAAGAAGGTAGGGCATAATAGACTAACTACGAATCGTACTAGCACAAAACAACTTTGAGGAGAATAAAGGGCACCAAACATGTATTTTATCCAAAATCATTTAAGTTCTTACCATTCTTCTTAGAAAATGCAGTGGTTGTAGATTATTACAGACGCGCCATAAATGGCCACTTATTCACTTAATAAGAAACCAAATTACCTTCAATCATTTTCTTAAGATCTAGAACAGTCGTCGTGTCTTTGGCGTCGGTGAATATTGTCATTTTTTTCCGCCTAATCATTAAAAAGACATCCTGAAAACAAAGTATTTTTTGAGGTTACATCTGGATCATGAAATATACCTTATATTGAATGCCATACTATATTTATTTTAACACCATCATATATTGACCTTTTTTTTGACTTACCATTTTGTTTATATTCAAAAACTAAACTAAATACAGTAATTATTTATGATAAAAATGCTATCAGCGTACATATATGAAAATTAAAAATGACAAGTAATAGTCTTGCTTTGTTTTACATGTATGTTTTTGTAATGCTCTATTGTGATTGGCCAATTTTTCTCAATTACTTTACGGACCAATAGCGTGTGAGAACAAATGTAACAGACGAATTAAAAATAAACAAATTTGTTTTCTTTGGCATAATAAATTCAAGAAGGATAAAAAAGCAAAAAGTGCTCATTTATATCATAATTTCTGTCCGCCCCAATATGAATCAGGTGTATCAAAAAAGAGCAATCATTGATGCTTTTATTTAAAAACGCATGCAATGAAAATGATCCCATTGAATGAAACATTATCATAAAAAAGTGCTGTTTTTGCTGACACTGACATTCCTTTCCTTGACAAGTTGGCATTGTCATGGCAGGCAGCACAGCCACCTCAAACAATTAGTTAGTTAGTTTATTTATTTACGGCCCTGGAAACTAGTCCTTTCAGCCAGTCTGTTTTTACATTTATACGTAAACTCTACACATATGTAATTAATTATATTTTTTCAACAGTTGTTGAAATAAACTTAAAAATAGCACTATAATATTTTGGAACACTTAATAACTCAGTTAGTACTTTAGGTATTTCCTCTTCGGTTAATGATTCTATGTCACTGGCTAAGATGAGTCTTTGAATTGTATACTTTTTACATTTCATAATAATATGTTCCAAGTCTTCATCAATAATGCAAGTTTCACATTTCGGATCACTCACAATCTTCAATTTGTACAAATGTTTTCGGGTTAAACAATGACCAAGTCTTAATCTTGATATAGTTGTTATAAATCTTCTGCAATCAATGTCTTTGTGTATGTTGTACCATGGATGGGCGGGCAAGACTTTCTGGATCTGGGCATACCATCTGCCCTTTTCAGAATTAACTCGAGACCAATAGTCATTCCACAATGATCTCATTTTCTTCCTGAATATAGGATAATAATCAGTGAATGGACATTTCAATTTGTGGGAGTGGTCTTCATAATCATCACTTTTTGTGGCTGCATCAGCAATCTCATTTCCAGTAATGCCTGAGTGGGAAGGAACCCACATAAATTCAACCACTGTGCCTTTACTATCTAAACTTAGTAACAATTGCTTAATCTTATACACAAGGTAATTAGTATTAAAACTAATTTTATTTGACTCTAATCCTAGCAAAACACTTAATGAATCTGACAGAATCAAACATTTATGTACATTATTTAAATTATAAATATAACAAAGTGCGCAGTAAATAGCATAACATTCTGCTGTAAAAATGGAACAAAAGTTATTCAATAAAAAGGTTTTACTAAGTTTTTCCTGTGGATCATAAAAAGCTGAAGTGACTTTAACATCTGTTTTAGAACCATCTGTATAAATTCTGTAATATGAATTATTTATTTCAAAGTATCTGGATAAGTCTGCTTGATTATTGATTTGTGTTTTGTTTATGGTTACATTATAATTATAGCATGCTTCATAGTCATTATTATAGAGAGGCCACACATTTGACTGATATATGTTATTAAGACATGTGTTTTTAACATCATTAAAAATTCTGCACATTTGAGGGGTATTATAGTAAATAATATCTGTTGGAGTAAGTGGGGCTGAATGGCCCAATGAACTTATAATTGAATCAGGTATTTGTAGTTTATCTAATAGAATTGAATTTTTACAAGAAACTGCTTTAAGGGCAAACCTTTGAGCTATAAGTAATCTACGAATTTGTAATGGTTCAATACCTGTTTCAACTTCTAAAGCATTAATTGGGGTAGACTTCATGGCACCAACTATGATCCTAAGTGCATTATTTTGAACAACATCCAATTTTTTAAGTAATGTGGGACTTGCATTCAAGTAAGCTAAACAACTGTAATCAAAATGACTCCGTACTATACTTTTGTAAAGTAAACATAAAATTTTTGGATCTGCACCCCAAAAAGTGCCAGTTAAGTATCTTAGGATGTTTATCCCTTTTAATGCTTTTTTGATTATATAATTGATATGTTTATCAAATTTTAATTTGTCATCAATAATTACCCCTAAGAACTTTTTTTCTCTATTTACAACAATATCACTATTATTATATATAATATTTACAATTCTTTCTTTGCCAAAAATTAATGCACAACTTTTATCCCCATTAATTTGAAGATTCAAGATTTTTTCATAATAGACATTTAATTGTTTTAATGCAGTATTCATCTTAAGCTCAGCTGTTTTGAGGTTTTTATCAGAACAATATAAAAGAATGTCATCAGCGAATTGTAAAATTTTAACATCTGCTGTTACATATTTATTTATTTGGGAAGTGTACAAATTGTATAGTATAGGAGACAGAGTAGCTCCTTGCATTAAACCTTTATTTGTAACATTAGGGCCATGCAAAATATTATTATACTTAACATACAGAGTTCTGTCATTCAAGAAATTAAAAATCCATTTTAATAAAATTCCAGGAAGGCCTATAGATGATAAAACTTGAATAAGCTGCATTAATCCTGTATTGTCATATGCACCCTGAACATCAAGAAATGTACATATAGTTGAAGACTTGGAAAGTTGACTATTTTTAACATCTGAAATTAAAGCAACAAAACTCTCTGCACAACTTTTGCCCTTACGAAAACCAAACTGGTTCGGAGGTAATAGGTTATGTTTTTCAGTGTAATAGTCTAATCTCATTTTGATTATTTGTTCAGTAATTTTTCCTATACATGAAGCCAGAGAAATGGGTCTATAGGAATCAGGGTTCAATGGCGATTTGTCACTTTTCAAGATGGGTAATATACATTGTGTTTTCCATTCATTTGGAACTATTTGATTTTTCCAAAGACTGTTAATTATATTTAAAAATATTTTTTTACTAGAATTATGTAATTTCTGAATCATACTATAAGAATAATTATCAAGACCTGGTGTAGTGTTGCGTCTAGAGCCTAGTGCTATTTCTAATTCAGTACTGGTAAAATCTTTAATTAGTATCTGGCTATTACTAAGATCATTATTTTGTGAAAATAATTTATTTAAAGAATTCATGTCAATCTTATCTGTCTTAGTTAACTTATTAATAAAGGATGGGATCCACTCATCATTCTTGAAACAATTTCTATTAGTAGCTACTCTTTTAAACCTGCGTATATAGTTCCATATTTTTGTCATAGGAGTGGTTCTATTTAATGACTCACAAAGATTTTTCCAACTATTTCTTTTGTTCTCATTTATAATCTTTTTTTTCTGAGCATCTATCTTTTTATATTCAATAAAGGAATTAATGTCATATTTTTGTCTATATGTTTTTAATGCCTCTCTAGACTTCTCTACCATATTTTGACATTCATCATTCCACCATGGGGCAGGAACTTTTAATTTAAAATTGGACTTCCTCTTACACATCAATGGTATACATACATCTCTAAGTTCATTCAAAAATTTGCAAAAAGTATTATAATTTTCTAATGGATCTTTATTGTTAAAAGTATAATTTAAAATAAGATTTTCTGATTGGCATAAATACTTATCCCAATCTACTTTATGAAACAAATATCTCTCCATATTTTCATTAACAGAGTAACTGTGTGGCTTAATGATAACATCAATAAAAGTGGGATAATGGTAACTGCCCAAGGGATCAGTTCCAACATACCACTCACACAACGGGGCTATTTCTGAGCTGACTGTGGTGACATCTATAGCAGATTGATTTTTATTTGGGGCTTGCACAGTTGTTGGCGAACCTGTGTTTAAAATACATAAATCCAACTCATCAAATAAATTGTACAAATCATTACCTCTAGTATTTGATGCAGCGCATCCAAAGGCTAGATGATGAGCATTAAAATCTCCAGATATAATGCAAGGTTTAGATAATCTATTGATTATATTTCTAAGTTTATTAATTTTAATATTTTTATACCTAGGAGGACAATAAAAAGTGATGATGGACAAAGGACCAAGATCTGTGATAAGTGAAACTGCTACTGCCTGTATATCTTCATAAAAGTTAATATCTAGTTCAGTATATTTTAAAGTATTTTTAATAAGTATACCTACTCCTCCGAAGCCAGTATTAGAGTTTTTGTAAAGACAATTATAACCTGGGAAATGAACATGGCTGTTTGAAGACTTTAACCATGTTTCATTAGCTAGATAAATGTCTACTTTATTTTCAAGTAAAAATTGTTTTAAAAGGGTTTTTTTACTATTAATACTCTGTATGTTATGCTGCACTATTCTTATAAAGTTATCCATTATTTGGTTTTAAGATTATTTAATAAAATTTCTTTAATTTTCTCTGTGTTTCTTGGTGTATCATTGCTATTCCCTATTATTACCAATGTTTTAATTATGGCATTAATTATATCCATGTTATTTACTATGTCATGGTGTTTTACATTATTATTTGTACATTGGACTGCTTCGGTTATTTTTCTAGGCAATGGTGGAAAAGACTTAACACTTGTATTGTTACTAACTATGTTTGCATAGCTTAGGGTTTTCTTTTTATTAATTTTAGCTTGTTTAATCGGACATGTTTTAGATATTGCCAAATGGGCCCCCCCACAATTACTGCATTTAATTTCATTTTCCTTATTACAGTCTTTGTAGGAATGCGCACCGGCACATATGGAACATATTTGATTATTTTTACAAATTTTTGCTGAATGGTTAAACTTTAAACATTTAAAACACTGAAGCAGAGGAGGAATGTATGGAGACACTTTTGACCTCCATCGGTCCAAATAAATAAACTCTGGTAATGAACTAGATACAAAAGTGACAGAAATTGATTTTAATGGAAATAAATTACCATCTTCATCCTTCTTCATGAATCTCCTTATAGAAATAATTTCATATTGGCAGGATAGGGATCTAAAAAGGTCCTCATTACCCATCTCTTCGGGCACAAACTGTACCACTCCCACTTTCTCGACAAAACTACTTGGAATGAATGCCCTGATACCATGCTTTTCTATCAATTGTTCGCTGTAGTTTAAGAAATCATTGGCAGCAGTTGATTGTTTGAAATTAATTTTCAGTTTGTAAGCATTAATCCTGTTCATTTCATATTGCCCTTTGATATATTTGCTAAATAGCGACTGAATCTGAATGGGGTCTCTATTACCGATTTTGTCATCGTTAACAGATGCCACGAACACTGCATATTCATTCAGTATTAAATTATCAGGATAAACTCTGATATAGTTTGCTTTAATGAATGGTTTATACTTATCCATATTACTGGTCATTTTGGTGTCAATTTTTCGCTTCTTAGTATTTGGCGCCACACCGCCACTATCGGTGGGCATTTTGATGGTGAGAACTAACCAAATAAATTAAATTTACTACTTTATTAATCAATTTAAATATTTAACAAATTTTAAACTCCCGCTCTCGTAGACTTCCCGCCAAAAAGTCACCTCAAACAAGACAGTCCAGGGTTGCCAGATGGCATATTTTTTTTCTCGTACCAGGGTTGCTAAATATCTCGTAATTTCAACACATAATCTCGTAAAAGCATAAATTTAAAGAAACTCAAATAAAATTAATGAGTTTATGCTATTTACTGTACTGTGTAACTTGTGTAGTCATATTCTTTGCACTTGGGGCTGTTAAATTCAAACAAAACAATTAAAAATCGTATTTTTTATTAATTATATTCGACATCAGGGATGTTAGTAAAATCATCTTTATTTTTAGAGTATAGCTTTTCAGCTGTCATTCTGGCGTACATTTCTTTTGATGGATTTGATTAATCCCCGTTCAATATAGCTCTTATTAAGAGAGACACACAAATATAGCAAAACATTAGTGTAATAAGGACAACAACAAAAGAATATTACGAACGGGAATTCCCCACTTAAAGTTGTCAAGTTTCATTTAGTGATGGGGTAGTGCATTTAGTGATGCGCCGAGTCGATCGTTTTGTGTTGGATGGTTAATGATAAGAAAAAGTAAATAAATTTGCAATTTACTACTACTACTAACTAAACAAACTTTTTGGCTGATATAGGTATGCGAAAGAAGTCGTCATTGTTAAAATCTCGTAAAAAAGTGTACGAGATTTTTGTTAATCTTGAATCTCGTACAGACCCTCTAAATCTCGTAATGGTACGAGATTTCTCGTACGTCTGGCAACCCTGAGACAGTCACAGCCAGCCAGCCAGCCACCAAACAAGCTGGGTTGCCGATTTATTGCGAATTCCCTAACCGTAGGGAATATTTTTTTATTAGGGTATGACAGTGTAAGTATGGGGAAAATACGGTAATTTTATATTATTCATAATCATAATCGGTACCTTCATTTCTTTTCAATCATATCATAGCAATTATGTACCGCTGTCCATACTATATCGCTGACGCGAGGTGACATTATATCATACGCTGCCTACGTGACTTCGGTGCATAGCAATACGCGGTCACGGCTGACACTGCGTTTCCACGGAACATTGTAATTTTATATTGTATTCTTTTTCACATTCCTATTTCTAACATCGAATAGACTAGTTGTAATTAGTTATAGTTATTTTTACATTAAACTTAGTTAAAACAATTTTGTTTTTTTTTAAGTCCTTCGGTTGTCGCTAACGTAATTGGCGCAATCGGTAGGATACTCGCGGGTACTTGCGAGTGTATAGTTTTTTTTTCTTTCAAAAGTAAAATTCGTGTTCGCGAGGCACCCGGGTAGCCTTTGGCACCGCTGCCGACTATCCTGAATCTACGAATACCGGAATCCGAAAAGGGACAACCGTTGAAGCTAATGGATATACCACATAATTTTGAAAAACGAAGCGAACAGTCTCCAGCTAATTCATTATATTTAAAAACAATTAATATTCAAGGACTACGAACCATACAAGAGCAACTGTTAATGGAATCCCCTTTACAATTAAATGACCATATAATATATCACACCACAGTACCATTCTACTTCTTCAAAACTACAGCATTAACCGCCCTCATCGCATTTACCATAATTAAACTAAAGAAGAGATTATCTAACGATAGCAGCCATAGCAAGCCAGAAGCAAAAATCCACAATTATGAAGACATTGGCAACGAGAGAAACGAGCATAGCAAGCAAACTCCAGCGACATTTGCTCTCAAAATTCTCAAATAGTCGCTGTTCTCAGAGGGGACTAGTTGTAATTAGTTATAGTTATTTTTACATTAAACTTAGTTAAAACAATTTTGGTTTTTTTAAGTCCTTCGGTTGTCGCTAACGTAATTTAGCTTTAGCGTAGTTTGTTTGTTATAATTTATAATATGCTTCTGCATAAATAAAATATTTATTCTACATTTACACTCAAAAGATAATATTTTTTCAAAAACCATGTGATCTTTGTTTTAAACATAGAAAGTATACCGAATTCATGAAATATATTATTTTGTGTGTGTCCACATTTGTACATTATGATTTTGAAACTTAAGTCGTTTTACCTTATATGACATCAAAGGAAGGTATTAAAAATTTTCAACGAGAGAATCAGAGTTTCCCGTGAAGTATATTTTTGCCGTCATTTGGCAATCCTTCGGGAGAGTAGTAAAAGGCTTGATCTATGCTCAGTTACAAGTCTGATTTATTTAATAAAATGCCTAGCATATATACTAACCCTAAACGTGATCTTTAATAAATGATTTAATCTTGATTTATATTTAATTTTTATCTAATGAATGTGTCGTAAAAATAGATACGGCACATAACTACCCCCTTTAAAAAAAAATTAATAAAATTATAAGTTATACTGGGTTTGCTGTTGTTAACCTTCTTCTAGTAAACGCCGAGTCTATTCGGTAGTTGAATAGTTTGTTGAAAATGACAAACAGTACAATAGCCACACTGACTACTACCAGACCCAAAACGGCCTGACGTTGGTGTGCGCTGATTTGCTCGAGTATTTCTGGCTTCAATCTTGTTGCGCCTGCCTCCGTCAGCGCCCCCTCCGATGGTAAAATGTTCTGGGTCATCGTATCTTGCTCTTTGCTGTTGTAACCTATCATGGTGGTTTCTTGGCGATGACGGAATGAATGACTTAGTGTTTACTCTATTCGCTATTTATATCATGAAGCTAGTGTCGTGTAGAGTTGAAATCTCACTGTTTGTTTATACTTTCGTCCGTTATCTGGAAACTCCCGAACGTGCTTCTTCAGCTTTTAGGGAACTCTGTGTATCGGCGATACTACGTGACAACGTGATTGTGTCTGTATCTTCCACTGGTAAGAATGCCGGCTTTACTCGATCTATTGATAAGGTGGTTATGTTTTTATTCCTTTTGATAGTGTCATTTTTTGAAGACCTGCGTATAACCTCATAAGGGCCTTCGTATGGTGGCACTAACCCTTTTGAGATGCCTTCACGTTTAACAAATACACGTGTGCATGTGTTCAACTCTGAATGAACGAAATACTTTGCTTGATGATTTTCTCGTTTCGGGACAGAGCAGTTTCTTAAAATCCGTTGCCTAAGGTCTTGCACGAAGTCGTGATATGTTGATTGCACACTAACTTGGTTGAAAAACTCCCCTGGTAAACGTATAGGTCCTCCATAAATCATCTCAGCCGCACTTACTTCCGTATCACTCCGAAGGCAACTTCTAAGGCTGAGGAGGACGATAGGTAACTCTTTAACGCAATTTTCCCGGCTATTACTCGCCATAAGGGATGCTTTCAGCGAACGATGCCATCTCTCGATTATCCCGTTCGATTGAGGATGATAAGCCGTCGTACGCAGCTTCTCTATACCCATCAACTTTGCTAAAGATTTAAAGATATCAGACTCAAATTGTTTTCCTTGATCTGACGTTATCCTAAGGGGTGTTCCAAATCTACAAATCCACCCTTGAAATACACATGAAGACACTTTTTCAGCGGTAATTTCACTTAAAGGAAATGCTTCAGGCCAAGACGTACATCTGTCAATCATTGTCAGTAGGAAGCTGTTACTTTGACAAGAAGGGAGTGGACCGACAATATCTATGTGTACGTGTTCAAAACGCTGAGCGGGCATGAAAGTGCTGATAGGCGAAATGGTATGTCTAGCCCAACTAGCAAAATATATCGAAAGAAAGTCACCAGCACGTTTCCGATGCAGCGATTAGTTGTAAGATGGACCTCGAAAATGTCGTATGAAAGCTCTGTGCACGTTCTTTCAATGTGAATTGGGCGCACAATTTTCAGCTTTAAGTGCAGTAAAAATTGTAACATTATCATAGCAATAGCTAAATAGTCGACAGAATATCGAGTAATTGCAACTCAAAAGTTAAAAAGTGCTATGGAAGCCATAAATTTGCTTTTATACCACACTTTAGCTTTACTCAAGTCGAAAAATACTCTTTCATTCGCCTTATGTGTCGTATCAAAGTAGTGCTGTTGCAATCACTTGACTCTTAGATCGTATGAGTGCAACCAAGTAATGCTTGCTGTGTCAGTTAAAATAATAAGTTAACTGATTTAGGGAAGTTTGTATTTTCTACATGCGCCATATATTTTTTTATCCATCTTTAAAAGTAACGCGCTTGAGCTATTTGAAGTTTAACCGTGGGTATTTTCATGTGGGAAATTAAATTTTTCGTCTATTTTGTCTACAATTTTATTATAATTTCCATGGGCCGCAAGATTTCTGCATAATTAATGATTCAAAAATAATATTAATTTAATAGTTTCATCTCAAATGCTTTATTAACAGAGTATTTATTCAACTTTTAGTCAAGAAATAGTGATGCTGTTGCCATTTTAGAACTAATCAGGGCGCCATGATTGTCAGTTTAGAGTTCCTCATACTAAAATATTAGATTTTTATTATAAGAATAAACGCAGAAATACAATAAAAAAACTCAATAAAAATTACAGATTCTAACGTCGGTATCCAATTAACTAAGAATATCTGTCGTTAACTTTCATTTTTTTTTAATTTGGTTTTAGTCATAAGTCAGTGTTATTCAAGAAGTATTTATTATATTCTCAAACTCACTCAAACGTTCACGCCGAATATCCTCTAAGGGATTGGGAGATGTACCAATACTTCTGAACATCACGTGACAGCGGCAACTAGTGTCCAGAGTAAGGTACCCACGATTTACTTGACAGCGTACTCACGTGATAATGGGCAGGCCTATCGCCGTTTTGTACGAATACACTGTCACATGACTAAGTACAAATTAGCCATGTGGGTTTCCTCACGATGTTTTCCCTCACCGTTAACAACCATCAAAAATTAACCACGCACATGTCTTTTAGAAAAGACAAATTGTTGTATACCCGACCCGGGTTCAGAACACTAGTCGTATGCACGATAAGCGGTGTTCTGCCAACTGAGCTATCACAAATATATATATTAAATATATATATTATATATTAAATATATATATTTGAGGGTAAAAATATTTTACACTGTGGTTGCTTCTATAAATAATAATAAACAATGTTACGCATTACTTAAGTGGATTCATTATATTACCACACTTAACAGAAAATATAATTATGCATGTTGTCTTCAAAATAGTACAATCATCTTTTGGCATTAAATGTGTTTTTTTTTAATTCTTAATTGTTGACTAAATTTCTAAAGCATCATGGTAACAACAGAAAATATAAAACATTTTATTTGTATTCGGATTCTAAATAACTTATAAATTTAGATCTGTCGCTGTCATTGTACTTTCGAAAGAAGTAACAGTAAATGGTTCACATAATATTAGTAGAAGCATGAATATTTTCTACGGAACCCTCCCTGATATATTTTGATCCCTCTTATCCGTTGCTGACGTAGATAGTTATAGTCTTAAGTACATTTTATTTACTTTCCGTCAAAATCCTTCACTTCTTTTAGTTTTTTTTTTACCGATTATAATAGATTTTTGATATATAAAAATAATTAAGTAAACGTATTCTCTATACTATTAAAACTCGGAGAAATGGCGTCCACAGTTCTGTAAAAGATTTTGTTCAACTATCATGCAACTTTTACGCTGTATTATGGCTGTCATACAATATTCATAGGATCCCTGGGGCTATAATAGATTATTTAAAAGCGTTTTCCTAACTTATATTTTCAAATCGAGAGATAGCCTTTCAAACAACAATTACACGACAATATGTGCTATTATAGTAACCGAGATGCTATTTTGTTGAAAGAACCGCTTTTATTCTGCATTAATGCTGTATTAATAATATATCGGAAAACGCTGTTATAAAAGCAAGTTTTACGACAAAAAAGCATTTAAGTTGCTTTCATAAAGCTGTCATAAGACTTACAGTTGTATGAAGGCAATAAAAATTAATCTTTATACGGTTATCGAGTGAACGCAATATGAATTAGTCAAGTCAAAGTTTACTCAACATGTTTAAAGAACTAAAAAGTGTTGGATGCTAATGTATCTTGAAAACTTCTTTTATACGGCTTTTTGACAAAATACGAGCTTTTATACGAGTGTCTTTCGATCTATAGTCATAAGAGAAAAATCTTATACGACATTTTGCTAGTTGTAACCTTCGATTGCTGGCAAGATAGACTTGTTTTACACCAATCGTTTATATCTCTGTTCATGTTTTTCCAAACAAATCTTTGTGCTATCATTTTCCGTGTCGTTCGTTTTCCTGGATGACTTAATCCGTGCATCGAGTCAAAAATTTTCTTACGGAATGTACTCGGCACATAAGGTCTTGGTTGGGCAGTTGAAATATCGCAAAATAATCGCTCTCGGCCTTCAATGAGTCGTCGAAAATGTTTCACCGCTAAATAAATTCCCAGCAGTTCTCGATCGTAAGTAGAGTTTTTTTTTTTGTGAGTGGGATAATTTTTTTGAATAAAAACCTAATGGTTTCCATTTTCCTCCTTCTTTCTGTTGTAAGACCGCCCCAACACACTCATTGCTAGCGTCTGTCATAAATGAAATTGTGTTGTTGCTAGCCGGGTGAACTAAACTGCACAAGTCTTTCATCAGCTCTTTACACTTCTGCCTCTTCTCCTTGTTTTGTCCATTCGATTAGGCTTTTGTAATTTTTCTTGCTATTATGTAAATACTTGTTAAGATCTGCCTTTAGAAATGTTCGTTCTATAAAAATTAACCATTCCCAGAAATCTTCGTAACTGGTACGTACTCTTTCTGCCTTGGGATAATTTGTAATTGCTTGTATCTTCTCTTGCGTAGAGGCAATACCCTGGTTTGTGACATTATATCCCAAGAAATCTATCTCTTTATTCATGAACTCGCTTTTCTCGAGATTCACGGTCAACCCATGCTCGTCTAGTTTCTTAAAAATTATTTCCAGATGTCTATAATGTTGTTTCTCGCTTTCAGAGGCACATAAAATATCGTCGACGAAACAAAAGGTGAAATCCGTTATATTTTCATCCATGTATTGGTTTTCCGATGAACCAACCGGTCTTTTTTTACATGTCTGATGTCTAAAAATTGAGTCCATGAAGCGTTGGAAGGTTTGCCTGGCGTTGCGTAGGCCGAACGTCATTCTCGGGAACTCTAAGAGTCGGAACGGAGTTATAATAGCAGTTTTGCAAATGTCTTCTTGTGCGACAGGAATGCAATGATAAGCTTTTCGGATATCTATTTTGCTAAAAATGTGCTTATTTTCGAGGATGTATGTGAAATCCTGTAATCGTGGCAGTGGGTATCGGTCAGGGACTGTAATATTATTCAAAGATCTGAAATCCCCACAAGGTCTTCCTTCACCATTTTTGTTTTTTACCATATGCAAAGGACTAGCCCATGGGCTATTAGATGGCAGCAGATTCCCATCTCCATCATATCTTGAAACTATTTTTGAGCCGTTTTATATTTTCCTGGTGGTAAAGGTCGCGCTCGGCAAGCTACGGGTGATCCTCTAGTTTCAATGAAATATTGTACGCTATGTTTTGGTTCGAGTCTAAGAGAGGAAGGTAGAGAGATACGCTGGTACTTTTGAAGCAAATATCTGATTATGCTACGTCCGTCGATAGTGCGTACCGTTAACTGGTCTGCTGTCATGAGTTTTCCTTTAGTTGATAGTTTGGTGACATTGTCAAAAAGTCCCTTCCTTCTCAAATCGACCCATAAATCGTAATGTACCAGGAAATCTGCGCCTAGTATGGAGACCTTGACGTCAGCGACCACGAAATTCCATTTAAACTCTCTTCGTAAACCGAGGTTAATGGTGCAGTTTTTCATGCCATATGTATTGATTTTAGTTCCGTTGGCTGCGTGTAATGCATAATCATCTTTTTCAGAATACTTTTTTTAGTTCTCAGTACTCTATACTCAATCAAGTATCAAGTCTATACTACGGAGATTCTTCGAACGTTTCAATCAGTCGATCTTTTAATTTTTGGTATTTACTGCTGTCTGATGATGTTATGATGTCACTGGCTTGCTGGATCTCTCCCTTGGCTAATTTCGTCAGGACTAGGTGAAATTTGGACTCATCACCTAATTTTTGTGGAGTACTAATGGCTTCAAAGTGTGTGAACCATAAACGAGGTTGATCCTTCCAGAATTCGGCGATTTTAGACGATGTGTTGATGTCTTGAACTTCCATGGTAGTTGTGCTTGGATTTGTTTTCGTGGGCGACGTCATAGGACTTGCTTGTACCGAAGGTTGTTTTTGTGTTCAGTTCCGGGATCACCACTTTGCCGTCATTTGGCAATCCTTCGGGATAGTAGTAAAAGGCTTGATCTATGATCAGTTACAAGTCTGATTTATTTAATAAAATGCCTAGCTTATTTACTAACCCTAAACGTGATCTTTATTTAATGATTTTATCTTGATTTAAATTTAATTTTTATCTAATGAATGTGTCGTAAAAATAGATACGGCACAATATTGTTATAGCAAACTCAGCAAAAAAGGAAACATGATAATTTGCAGCTTTTTTGAGCAGTAATTAGAATAAAAAAGTACTTTTTGTAGTGTTTGTAATAAACATAACGCTTGAATAGAATGACTAAGCAAAAGGGTACTCTGATCACCAAATGACCATAATGTCACTTGATGTACAGAAGTAGGTATCTCTTCCGATCATTCACAATATTTTTTATAATTTTTTTGGTTGATAGTTAGATATTGCAGTAGTTTAAGTATTTTATGCTGTGATTTATTATACAAAAAAGTATATAATTTCTACTATTAAAGGGAAGAAAATTTTCGACACCAGCGGGGATCGAACTCACGACCTTTTCTTTCCTTTATTTATTAGTTATAATCTCCACACGAGGTTTTCATGTACAAAACATTTCTAATGATATAATTTCTCTTTAATTTTTAAGTGGAATTAGTGGGGATTACACTGATGGTTATATTATATATTTTTTGGGAATTCAATAAATTAACACTAGCAACACTGTAGACAAGTTTCCTGGGTTTGGCTATTTGGATTGGATTGGATCGGATTGTTTGGATTGAAATATAGAATCAGATAAAGATCAGTCACCATCACCAATCAAGTCAGTCAGCCGCAGCAGAACAGAAGCAGAGCAGGAGCAGGAGTGATTATGTGAGGAGTAGGAGCAGAAAGAGTCAAGAGTAAAAACAGAAATTTGATTGTATTGAGCTTCACTTAAAGAATACTACTTTTGCTTTTAATGCGAATGTGTAATTTTCGGTATTAGTGTAAAAATCTTTTTTCTATCATATAAAAAGGTGCCATATATGACCTTTAATACTAAAACCATTAACCATGGCTTTGAACTTGGAATCAAAAGTTTGTATTGTATGTGATAACACAAAACCGGTCAATATATCAAATAACCGTTTAGTGACTGAGCTTTGTGGTCATGTTAAGTGTATGGAATGCCTTTCTGATGAGAAAACTGGCTGTTCTGTCTGTTTGAAAGTCCAGGTGTCAGAGAATTCTGCTGATGATAGTAATTTAGTAATATTAGATATAGAAAATCCAGTTGAAGACAAAGAGGTTGAAAATAACTCTAAAACTGAAGCTGAAACTGTGAAGAAAAAGAGTAAGGCAGAGAGAGCTCACATTAAAATTGAAACAGGTAAGGATTTAAATTCATTTATTTTTTTCATTCTTCATTTGCATTAAATTCCTCAGTAAAATATAATGTATGTTGTTTGGTTGGTATTATTTGAAAAGCATAAAAGACTGATTATTAAAATTTCCCTACAAACTTTGATGTTAATTCACATTCTATGCTGCATTGGAAGTATTTATGTTAGGTCTGAAAAAAACCCTTTAACATTTTACTTTAATGCAACTACTACAATTCAAAGTTAATGGTATACCATTAATGTTTAGTTACCAAAATGGAATAAGTGTTTTATTATATTGTCTGCCAATCAATCAAACTGTGCCTTGTATGATTTCAATACAAAATGGAAAAAAATATCTGCTTCATAAATCAATTATTTTCAGATGCCAATGGAAAATATTACTTTTGTACCATATGCCAAAAGAAATTCCACGCTCGCAGCCAAGTAGGGTACCATGTTTATTGCAATGGCCAGCGGAAACCATATCAGTGTTCAGAATGTCCAAAGGTAAAAAGTTTATTGATCACAACCACTCTAAGACCCACCACACAGGATACACATAGAATAAGGCTACAAATAAATATTTTTTGTGATACTTTTGTCTTGAAAACTAAATATTTAATTATCAATATGAACATACATTTGTTTTTTACATATTATTACAACATAGTTAGGAAGCACAAGTTCAAATTGTGTTGATGGAAATTATTTAATATTCACATCATCCCAGCAAATAAATATTATAAAATAATAATCAGAATTTAATTAAAAGCACCACCAACAACCTTTATTTTTCAATTTTTACCCCTCTCAACTTCCAACAATACTTTAGTTTTACCATCTTTTCCCTTATCAACTTCCATATGTATCTGAGAAGTTTTGAGCTCTAAGGCTCTTGCTACCCTTTTTTGGGATTTATGGCCATGATTATATGTATGTATGTGTGTTAAATAGAGGCTTTTGTATTTATTTAGTTTTTTTTTAATTGTTTTTATGGAATTTTATATCTTAAGAGCTGCATGTATCTCTTGGAATAATTTTTTTTGTTAGTATTTATACCACATTTTTTGAAAATTGATAGTTTGAAACATAAAATAAAAAAATAAGAAAGTCTTAAAAAAACTAACAATGAAAATTGGTTAAAAAGTATGTTCAGTAGTTTTTCACGTTTAGCACTTTTTGGAAAACTGCATATTTGACTTTGTATTTCACAAAATCACTCTGAAAAACAACGATACCATTTGCTATTTGATCCTGGCTCATAAAATTTGCATGTTAGCCTGGAAATATTACTTTATTTAGGTAAGTAAAGCAATATATAATAGTATAGGTATACTTGCCACCCCGGAATCGTCCACGGTTGAGTCCGACTCGCAGTTGACCATTGGCCCCATTAATTTTCATGAGGTTTGATAGAATGATTATAACGATATTAAGAAATATTAAAATGAATACATGGATGACTCTGTTGATTATCGAATTCTGTACTAAAAATTTGGTATGGCTGTGAAGGCGGTTCCATCTTATTCAAAAATACATTATTTAAAACTCTGTCAGTCGTAGCACTCTTGACAGAGTGGTCGTGGTCGTCATTTAGGTCGGGTGACCCGCCTCACAAATCGTTGCCATTCTTCTCTGATAACCTTGCTCAGTGTATGTTATTTTTTAAAATGTCAAACTTGCAGGGTTTCGCAACGCATTCCCATTTCAAGTACCATATGATGGTTCACCGCAACGAGCGCTGCCACCGCTGTGAGGTCTGCGGAAAGACCTTCCTGCATCCCGCCAAACTGCAACGGCATAAGCAGAAGCATAGTGGTAAGTTTGTGGTTGATACCAAACCGTCCATTGTCATTGTCTTATTAAAAAGGATAAACTTCTATACTTAAAAAAGACCAGAAGGGCAAGCACGAGCCGTGTTTAAACTAGTTATCGCGTGGGATAAAGCAGCCATCTCTTACGCACTTACTTAGTACCGTATACTGCCATCTCATTCTAACCGTTATCGTGTCGATAAAATAGTGTTCGTGCTTGATCTACTGCTGGTGTCAAAATTATTCTTTCCTTAATTGATTTGACACCTTAAGCTATTCCTTATGTCTTACAAAGGGTTTAAGATTATAATGACTTGCATTGTTACAGGGATAGACTACAGTTGCATGCAGTGTGGCAAAAAGTTCAGCAATGGCCGATCCCTACGGAACCACGCGATAATACACTCAGCAGACTTACCTTTCACTTGTAATGTGTGCGGGCGTCGGTTCAGAGATCAGTCTAACTTTAAGAAACACGTCGATAGACATGATGGTATGTTTGGCAACTTACAAACAATGTATATATGTATATATATATATTTATATAATCAAGCTCTATTTCAGAATCTCAGTAAAAATGAGTTTAATATGACGTTTCCGGCAACTTATTGAACTAATTTAATAAGTAAAATCTTTCATATTATAGGGGCACATCTATAAAAATTGAGATTTCGAGTTTGAATAATATATGGACATTTCCTGCTTAATGGACATACACTTACAAAGTTATATGATTTTGTTATTATTAGTTTAATTTATTTATGACCGATTTTGTGAAAATACAGAGGCTCAAAACTCTTTAAACGCATTTTCCCAACAATCATGTTTTTTGAATTGTGCCCCTATAATATAAAAGCAGCTATATATAATTTCTCAAGTGCGTAATATTTGACGTTCAAGAAAAGCATATGGTTGATTTTAAACGCACTATAAATCGCAAATAAGGTGGGCCTAATAGCAGAAAGTCAATTTTGGAAGTTAGTTTAGGAAAATATTTTAAAATAAATGATACTTGGCGATTGGTTTCCTGATTTCTTAAATAAACCTTAGTCGCTTCGTCAGGTACCCATGAAAATATTTAGGTTGTGGTATTCAAAACCACAATAAATCGTTAAAAACTTTTAAGACGATAAACCGTATAATAGATTTGCCAATCTAACTCCGCCAAATATAATATTTCCGATAGAGTATTGTATATAAGCTTGTCTAATTTATTCAACTCAACAAAACTCCATCCGTATCTTAATCAGCTCTCTAAAGACTCAACCAATATAATTTAAATCTTTTTGTTCATGAAAACCTCATGTGGGGATTATTACTAATAAATAAAGAATAAATAAAGGAAAGAAAAATTTCGACACAGGCGGGAATCGAACCCGCGACCTCGGGTATACGCCCCAGTCGCTCTGCCAATTGAGCTACCGTGTCAATGGCTGCCAGCGCGAAATTCTTCTATCCTTTATTTCTTTTACACGTTTAAGTAGTGTTTGCGTTTCCTACCTCCAAATTTTTACTAATTCGGAATTACCAATATAACAAAATGTTTCTCCGTCTGTTGTTCCGCGCTGTCTGCAAGTGTTCTGTTCCAAGAAAGAAATGCAAAAAACATGCATTGTATATTTTTTGAGCATGTTGTTAAGTTTTTTTTATAGAACAATATGCGTAGGCCTTATCCAATTTATTCGAGTCACCCAAACTCCGTTAATAACTAATGAGGTATCCAAAATCGAAACCAATATAACAAAGTTTGTTATTAAATTGTTCCAGCGGCTCGCAACATAGACCGCCGGGTGTTCCAGTGTGCTCGCTGTCCGCAAGCATTTCGTTCTAAGAAAGATTTGAGAAGACATTGCGCTGTACATACTGGTTAGTACTATTAAAATTGAAAATATCGTATAATGGACCTGGGGTCAAGTAAATGAAATGAGATAAGTGCTTTGAATTTGTTCACCATTTAATCTGCTTAATAAAATAAAATCCAGATTTTTGAGTAGAAAAGTATTCTTACCTAAGGCTGAGTCGCTAACACATATGCTTGTATTTGAAAGAAAGTTGAATATGAAAATCACATTAAAGCCGAATTCACACAATATTTGTATGCCATACTGTGTTTGGCTGATTGGCAACCCCTTCGGTAGAATGTGCGCGGATTTCTGCGACTGCTCTAGAAGCCAAATGAAAAAATGTGAATATAAAGAGTTTCTTTGTTGCTTCTTCTCTTTACGAACACCTTCCGAAGCAACTAATTAAAAATTAGATTTAAAAATTATGACGTTCCAAAAATGCTAATTTTTAAGTTATTTTGAAAAAAATAATGACTTTTTTTGTTCGCGATGAAGTTCGGATCACTCTACGCGCAGTTAGCTTTCAGTAAAACTCGACGACTTATTAGCCTGTAGTAATAGTTCTATAAGTTCTAGGCTCATCAAATGTAACGTAAAAACAAGATTATTGTAAGATATGTTTTCTGTACATCTGTGAACATCTGCTATTGGCCTTACTTGATTTTTATTATTAACTGTGTATAAATACTTACTTATGTCGCTGTTGATGGTCCTAATAAAATAAATAAATAATTAAAATAAATAGACACTGCGGGGTGCGGATGCGAGGGGGGGATATTACCAGCGGCCGCTCGTGACTGCTCGAGTATTCTCGAGTATTTCCGCAACTCTTCGCGCATTCTCGGCCTAGTTTATGAAATTCGCCAGAATTCCTGCGGCGCCACAGGCATCCACGCGACTCGATCGAGTGTCTCATGCGATAATATGCGGTATTAGCAATGAAAATAAAGTTTAAATTCGTATGACGCTGAAACTGCGCTCCGTTTCGCTGCCTTTCACCGCTCTTTCGGTGTGAGTTGAGCCTTATGGCTCTTGGTGCTCCACTGTAATTCTTAAAAGAGATTGGCTGATTGATAGGTCGACTTTATACCATCCTGGCAGAGTTCTCAAACTATGTTTACATTCTTCAATATTTTATACATTTTCTTCTAACCTTCAAATGCTCATATAAATCGCGTTAGTGCTCGCTACTGCGACGATCTCAAAAAACTCAATCTTATTGCTTTTAAACACTACTTTTGCTAATATCCGCTCCCAGAATTTTCCTTGTTTGTTATCTGTTACATACATTTATTTTCCCATGCCATGAATTCCCATTAGGGTATGCAGAGACTATCGATCGCTACTGTACGATCCTGGCAAACCTCTCTATAATATCTCTATATATAAACTCGAAATTTAGGGTTTTAAAATGTATCGATTACTTCCAGATTCAAAACCATTCCGTTGCAAAGTATGCGATCGCCGATTCAGAAGAAAGGACAACTTAGAACGTCATATAAGAAACACGCACCCAGACCACGTTCCTACCATGCAAGCTGTCATTCATTACGATGACACTGGCACAAATGACACACCTGCCAAAGAAACCACTGCCATAGAAAATAATGAAATAGACGACGAACAAATTACCTTAAAACTTCTAAACCCACTGCCGCCTCTTTCGCAAGAAGTTATACAAAAACACATGAATTCTAACAATGATAAAACTAATAATGATGAATTAGATGTTTCAGTTGACAAGTCATTTATAATAGAAGCCAACAACGCAAGAGAAAGCGTTATATTTGGCCCCGTAAAGAAACAGAGCTCACCATTACCAGAAACGAATGATAACTACGTACATAAAATAAAGAAACCTTATTGGGCAAGTCAGAAAGATACATGTTTGCCGCCAGTTAGTATGACAAAGATATATCAGTTGGAAACGCTTAGGAATTTTGACGTAGGGTTGCCACCAAAGAAAAATATCGAGGTGTTGAAGAAGATCTTGAAAAGTGATAAATCTGAGGTGGCAGAAGATATAATAGATGTCGATATGGATGTTAGATACAATCAGAGTGATAATCCTAACCAGGTGACGCATTGGAAGAGCAAATTGAAACAGAATATGAATTGGTATGTGTTTTATTAATATGATAAGTTTTATGTAGTACATGTTGCTGTGTAGTGTCGGCTGGGACTAACACTAATCCATTTCTTTCCAAGGCGATTTCGTGGGTGAATGTTGGGCGATGTGACAAAACACCCAAAAATGCGTTATTTGACAATCTTTTTACAACTAAACGTTTAAAATTGGCTAAGAAATGAATGAATTTAAAGTTCTGACTTTATCCCTTTATGGGGCGAGTATGAATGTACGTAAGTTGTATTGAAATATCTCTTAATTTCTTGGTAACCTGGGGTACAGAAATAAATTTATAAAATGTTATTAGTAATCTATTCTTATTTTTTTATATAGATAGACGACTTTTTCTCTCATTATTCCTGTGTAAAATATATGTTTGTATTTGAGTGAACTTACGTAGTGATGTAGCAAATATTAAATTAAATTTAGTAGAAGCTTTAGTATAATAGCCATTAATGGGTGACAACATAAATTAATTGAATATAAGTTGTAAAACATAAATATCTTATATGTACTTTTCTTCTTTCCAGAATATTTTCACATTTCCGGTCCGGCGATACATCAACCGTTATCGTTATGTTGAAGGTTGTTTAAATAGCTTTATTATTATTTTTCATAATGTCAATAATGTTTAAATATAGATTGCATCTACTTCTCAGATGTTAGAAATAAAAGTCAAAAAATCTAAGTATACAATAGGCATGAACTTATTGTGATAATTTCATTTTTCGTCGGTTACCTCGATGGCCATAAAATATTGAATAGTTTTGTCAATTATTTAAAAAGACAGCGCAACTAAGTAAAAATTGTACTGAGCGTGACGTGTGACGTCACAAGAATATCCACGCTTTGTACTATCGACAACACGAGTTCTTTACCACCACAAAGGTCAAATTTGTTTGCACATGTTAAAGTCCAGACCGAATCTATTGTAAAAACTGACCAATAGCATTGGTTCTTTTCTAGGACAAAATTAATGGCTTGTCCCTTAGAGCAATTTACGCAGAATGTTGAAATAATCATGCAAGTGCAAGTCATTAAAAATTTGTTTGTTTATTTTATTTTGAAAGTTTTTATGAGGGCCTTTTTATAATCAGGGTACTGTTACTTATAATAAAGAACGAAATGTGAGGAATGTTACTAAACTTTGTGAATACGAAAACATTATTTGCTTCGAGTAAACTAAGGTTTAAAAAAATTGTAACGCAAACACAATCACAATAGACTGCTCAATCTGCTCATGATAAGAATGCCATTGAACTATTTTATCATCATCAGCCAATAGACATCCACTGTATGTCATAAACCCCCAAACATCCAAAAATTATACTTATCCATTGGCTTCCCACTACCACCACGATCACCAAGTAAATTTTGGAGAAATAATTAAAAAGTGGTAAACAAACATAACAACGAAATATAAACAAGCGGCAAATATTTGAGAGATATCTTCAAAGTTCATTGTTGTGTTTTGGGGGCTTCTTGTGTCCATATAATAATGGACATCTGTTTAAGACTATACCGAAGTTTTTAAAATAAGAGCTGCTCAAAAGTCTGGTAGCAAACAAATGCACAGAAATGCGTTAACGAATTCAAAAAAAATATGTTAAAGGACATCTATTGTATTAGTAAAAGTGGGCGGCGCATCTGGTTTTAGCTGGCTGCAAGGGATAATAGTTTGAAATTGGTAATGAGCGACCGTCGTCGATAGTACCTTCCACATCTAAATTTTAAATATGTTCTATTTTCTGATATATTAGTAAATAAGCAGATTTAAATAAAAATAATATTTATATTGTCCGAACGTTTATTGATGTATTATCTGAAATGTGTTCTATAAAGCAATGGCCTGTCAATATTAAAGTATCTATAATTGTAGTTAGGTTTAAGTATTTATTTCAGCTGGTCTGAATTTAGAAGCGAGAAATATACACTATGTGATAGTCTGTGACTAATTGAATGATTGAATTGAAATAATATTAAAAAGTGTTATTTAACGATATAATTGGTCCCTTTTGTTCCTTAGGAGCTTTTTCAAGGAAATAATTTTAACTAGAATATAGTTCTTTTCAGAAAGAAACTCAGTAGGTGAACTCACCTTTAAATTGTTTTGCCAGAAATTATCCTTGTGATTGTTTGTATTCTTACTGACAAGGAGGTCATCACTTCAAATCGGCCGCGATCATTCCCTCCGTATCTCTTCTAACCCCATCTAGTTCTATCTCGCTTACTCGAAACGATGATTCGGATTTCGCCAAGAGTTATTATTCGTATCATCGACTAGTAAACACCACAATTATTATTCCAATAATTTTAAATAGACTTTGTTTGATCTTCGAAGGGGGAGTGCTACGCACATGTATTTTACAAGGAGATAATCTAGTTTGCAATAGAATCCAACAATCATGTAAACAAACCAAATTGTCACGATTACTCCGTAATCACATACATTTGACGATCAATTATGAACATAGTCTGATTTCAACGAACGCACTGTTATAAAGGACTTCGACGGGCTTCTTTTAAAAAACACTTTTTAAATAGACACTAGATTTAATAAATGAAATCAAATGATATAGTAATTAACAAAATGAAATAGTAAAATGGAATTAGTAAAATGAGAAAAAAAAGGACTAGTGTTCTACTTGGATGTCAGATGTAAAGTGAAATAAATCCCGGCTTCTCGATAGAGATGGCGGACTGAATTATGATTACTGAATTATTGTATATGCTGACTAAACACTTTAGTATACAGATACTCATACTATAACAGCCCCCCTGTTAAAAGGAAACTTATAGGAAAAATAAGTTTCGAAAAGAAAACAAATATTAATTAATTAATTCTTAATCGGGGTTGTGGTTCAAAGTCATTATCATTAGTTACTTCTTCAAGATTAATTTCTGTTTTAATTATACTTTTATTGCAAATGTTAGAAAACTTGTCCTTTTGCCAAAAATACAAAATAAAGAGAATAAGACATAAGATTATCGATAAAACACTTAAAATAGGAAAACTAACATGATTAATCAAATTATTAGTTGTATTTACATTTTTTAGATCATTTACAATTTGATCGGTTACAAGTTTTTCATTTTTCAAATAACCTAAATTGATTGACTTTAAAGTAAAAGAAGGTAAATTTAATTTATTAAATTGCTCAAAGTTACAACAACTATCATTAATGATGTTAAAATTAGAAGTTATTAGCGGTACATTTAATTTTGGATTAGATTTTGACATTAATTTATTATTTCGGTGATAAGCGATACAATTCGCAGGTAAATTCAATATACCTGTACCTGAATTAATTATTTCTACAGATTGATAAGTTTCACATTCAAAAGAAATTTTGGATGGGTTTGATTGAACAAATACCCAGTTATTGTTATGCAGTCTATGCCAAATGTCTATGTCACCGTGAAGATATCTATACTGACAATATTTAGGTAATGAATACATAGCCTTTGTAACTAATTCCGTCTCACAAGACGGATTATTGGATAAAGTATAAATATCCGATATATCACACAAATATGTTTCTTTAAATATTTTCTTACAATTATAAACAGAATTTAAAAGTGCATAAGAGGACTTATCTTTACTTAAAGCTAGTATCTTATCACTAGGTAAAATCGTAATAAAAGAATTAGAACTTAAATTGCCGTAAGGAGTAGGCAGAGGAATGTTGTTATACATATTATATTCTAAAATATCTACTAAGGGTATTTTAATAACGAAAACTAATCTATCATTCATATAATAGCATACTAAATCTGCAACATTAATTAATGTATGAATATTTCTTAATTCTAAATTAACAGGTAAATCTTTATTTTTCGGTATTAATTTAAAATTATTTACAATGTCATTATATAATTGTGTTGGGGATATAATAGAAGGATGAAGAGTGTTACTTTTTACAAAAAGAATCGAATTGAGGATGTCTTCAATTTTAAATGCTAAATTCAAAAGGTGAGATTCTAAAATATTTAAAACATGGTCAAGTTTAGTATTAAAATTATTTACATAGATTTTTGTTGAAATATTATTTACAGTTTCTTTCAATATTTCAATGGCATAGTTCAATTTTTCTTGGTTAACATTAATGCCGATCAGAGTTTTATTTATATTAGATATAGCTGTATGGGATACTAAAATGTTTTTAGTTACAGAATCTTTTAGTATTTTATCGTTATTGTACAGTTGTTGAATAGCTTTTTCATAATTAATTGCATCATCTTCATCTAATGTTCCAAATATATGTTTAAAAATTACACCGATACCAGAAAACCAAGCAGATCTTTTAGAAATGTCTTTTGAAACAATATGAGAAATGGATTGAAAGTCACGGATGATATCTTTTTGAAGAGACTCTAAAGGTTGTAATAGGTTTTGACAATTAGTGACTTCTTGGTTTTCCCGACACTGACTACGGATATTAGTAAACGCATGATTAACATTGTCTATAGTTCCCTTAAAAGAAGACACATCTACAGGTATCACAACATGAAACTGGTCATTTATGATTTTCATCGTTCCGAAAGGGTCAAAAAGTATACCAGGACTCTTAGTGATGTACTGAATGAAATTATTGTTACTTGCGGCAGAATCATTGAAGATTAATCTGGAATATGAATTTATTTCTAACTATGGTATAAAAATATATGAACTATGAATTATGAACTTAAGACTAATAAACTATATTAATAACTAAGTGACGTCATGTGCTGGTTTGATTTGGTCAAAGTGGTGTTTTACATGACGACGATTTATTAAAAGCGAAACAGTGTTATTAGGATGAACTTTAATTATCTTATAGGGACCTTTCCATAATGGGGATAAAGCTTTTCTTAATCTAACATGATTTTTTATATATACAAATTCGCCTACTTTATATTGAACTCCGCGAGTAAATCGATCATAATAAGCTTTTGATCTTTCTTTGGAAGCATTAGTATATTCTATAGCTTTATCACGGGATATTTTAAGACGATGGCAAAGCATCTTTATATATTCAGGATAAGTTGTACCACTACGTAGTTCAAAAACGGAATCTGGAATAAAAGGCTTGTGACCGAATATAAGTTCATATGGTGAGAATCTAGTTGTAGTATGTATTGTTGTATTGTATGTAAGCATGGCTGTATAAACATATCGAGGCCAATTGTCTTGATGTTCGTTAGTGAATGATTTTAGGTATTCCTTCAGAGTGGAGTGACTTCGTTCTAGAGCTCCTTGCGTTTGCGGGTGATAGGGTGAAGACCATAACTGTTTTATTTTTAAGAATGAACATGTGGTTTTGAATAATTCAGCGGTAAAATTGGTTCCTTGATCAGTAAGGATCATTTTTGGGATGCCAAAGAGAGATATAAAATGAACAAGGCATTCACTTGTTTCTTCTGCTGTTGCAGCGCGTATTGGATAGGCTATAGAATATTTGGTTTAATCGTCTTGCAAAGTTAGGATATATTTTAATTTAGCTTGCCCAGATTCGGGTAAGGGACCTACTATATCGAGAGAAATCCTTTCAAAAGGTGCGGTGGATGTGCTAGTTATCTGCATAGGGGCCCTATTAGTTTTACGGAAAGCTTTGTTAGTTTGACATAATTTGCAAGCCTTTACATAATTTTCTATATCAACACGCATACTTTTCCAATAGTAGCGTTCTTTTATCCGATCAAACATTCTGTTGTTACCTAAATGTCCGGCCATAGGGATGTCGTGATTTTCTTTTAAGATCTTTGTGATTTCGGTTGGAACTGGATAGATAATAGTATCATGGTAAATATTTATTTTAATATTAGTATTGTTAAAAAGAAACAAGAGCATGCTATATATTTTAGTGAAGGAAATTTGATCAAATGGGTTACGGAAGTCGGATATAGATATTTCATTGACATCACCCATTAGAATAATTTCATCTCTAGTAGATTTCAGGGTTTTAAATATATCGGGGTAAGTAGAATTGTCAAAGTAATATAATTTAGTAAACATTAAATAATAGATTTTTCCTTGTAATGAGATAGATTTAAAAGTGTACAGTTCTCTTTCTTCATTTATGATATCAGTATTATCGTCTAATGAAGATAAAATTTGTTGTAAATAAGGGTTGGAGTCATCTAGATCGATAGACACAGGAATAAGTATATGTTTACACGAAGTTTTTAGTAGATTCTGATTGTGTTGAAAAATTTGGACGTTAAAATTTTCTTTTGTATTAGATAAGCTTTTAAGATAATCAGAATATTCTTTATTGTTATTAGTATTTGCAACTGTGGGGACATTAGGAGCAGAACTAGTAGAGGGTTGAGGATTTGATTCAACAGAAGGTTGTATAATTACTTCATTATTTGGATTAAAAGGATTATCGGGTAATTCGATGTTATTAGGATCATCAGGACCAATATTGATTTCACTTGAATGAGGACTTGAAGGAGACAGATATGGTAGATCAGAAGTGAGATCTAAAGGGTCGGCTGGAATAATTCCTAGATCTTCAGGATTAATAAGATCTTCAGGATCAGGGCTTAGTTCTTTTGATTGTAAAGGATTCATTAAGGCAGAATTATTGACTGGATAACGTGATAGTGCATCAGCATTGCTGTTTACTTTCCCTTTTTTATATTCAACTTCGTAATCGAACTCTTCGAGTTTAAGCCTCCACCTAACTAATTTAGATCCAGGGTCTTTGCAATTAAAGAGCCATTTAAGCGGTCTATGGTCTGTTACGATTATGAAGCGCCACCCATAAATATAGGGTCTAAAAACTTTGGTTCCGAATAGTATAGCTAAACACTCCTTTTCAGTCACGCTATAGTTGGACTCTGCATTGTTTAAGGTTCTAGAGGCATAGGAAATAGGACGATCATTACCAACTGATCCTTGAGAGAGAATAGCAGAAATGGCGTAGTTGGAAGCATCACAGGTTAAAATAAATGGTTTGGTGAAGTCAGGATAAGCTAGGATAGGAGCAGAAGTAAGAGCATTTTTTAAGTTTTCAAAAGCTAACTGTTGTTCGTGGTGCCAATCAAATGCAACATTCTTTTTGAGTAGATTTGTAAGAGGTTTTGCAATTTTAGAGAGATCTGGAATGAAACGGCGATAATACGAGACTAATCCTAAGAAGGACTTAACATCTTTAGGACACTTGGGAATTGGAAAAGACTTAACTGCTTCGGTTTTCTGTGGATTAGGCTGAACACCCTTGTCTGTAATTACATGGCCTAAGTAAGAAACTTCTTTACGAAGGAACTCGCATTTATCGGGTTGGAGCTTTAGTTGGAAGTGCCTGAGTCTGTCAAAGATATTGGAAAGATTATTTATGTGAGTTTCTAAGTCATATGAGTATATTACTATGTCATCTAAATAGACAAAACATTGAACGCCCTGTAGACCAGAGAGAGCTGAATTCATTAATCTTTGAAAGGTTGCTGGGGCGTTTTTGAGACCAAATGGCATGCGTGTAAATTCGAAATGGCCCTGAGGGACTGAAAAAGCGGTTTTCGGAGCGTCTTTATCTGCCATCTTTATTTGGTGAAAGCCTGATGCTAGATCTAATGTGCTAAAGTATTTACATTTCCCCAGTTGATCGAGGATTTCGGAAATGTTTGGAATTGGATATGAATCTCCAATGGTTAAGTCATTTAATTTGCGGTAGTCTATGACTACACGCCACTTACGTTGTCCAGAGGCATCAATTTTCTTTGGGACTACCCAGATTGGGGACGACCAGGGTGAAATAGAAGGTCTAATGATACCATCCTTTAACATTTTATCTAATTGACGTTGAACTTCTTGTTTATGGATTTCTGGAAATCTATAGGTCTTGGTATTAATCGGAATAGAGGATGTTGTGGGAATCTCGTGTTGAATGGCATTAGTACAAGTCAATTTATCATTAGGAAGTTGAAAAATGTCAGAATATGTGGAACAGAGGTCATAGAGAGCATTACATTCCTCAGAATTTAGATGAGAAACACGTAGAAGATCTATTACTTCTCTGGTTCTATCAATAGCACTTAAAGATTTTTGATGAGAATAAGATGTATGAAATATTTCACAAGAAGAAGATTCTGGAAATGGAATGATATTTAATTTTAGGTCAGAGTTAATTTGTATCGGAGATTCGGAAGTATTTAAAACAGAAATATTTATTCGGGAATTAGGTTTTACTTTAACAATGCATTTTGCAATCAATAGAGAGTTGATAGGGTTTTGGTCTACGATTAATCCCTCTTTTATTTCAGGATTATCGATAGAACATTCAATAACCATTTCTGATCGAGGGGGAATAGTATAAACTGGTTTAGTATATTGAAGAGTAATTCTATTGTTATTAATTAAAATAAGGTGTTCATTATAATCAATTTTACACTTTAAAGTGGAAAGGAAATCGTTACCTATAATGCCGTCGTAAGGAAAATTAAGAAACGGAGAGATATGGAAAGGATGATCAAAATATTCAGAACTGAGACTTATAACTCCTAGAGATTCTATAGGATTTTCTGATCCTAAACCACTAAAAGATATGATTTTATTTGATACATCTGGCATTTTTTCAATAGAAGTTATTTGAATTAGACTCACAGCTGCGCCACTGTCTATTAAGATTTTTAATGGTTTAGAAGCAATGTCAGCATTTATTTCTATAAAAGGTAAGTGCTTTTTAGATGGATTAGTAAAGATATTGTATGTTTCAAATGGGTTAATTTTGTTATCAAATTCAGAAATAGAAGTTTTATTGACCTTTTCAGGTGCGGATATAGTAGGTTGATTGACCTCTTCAGGTATCGAAATAGTAGAATTATTGACCTTGTTAGGTACGGAAATAGTAGGTTGATTGACCTTTTCAGGTATCGAAATAGTAGAATTATTGACCTTGGTAGGTACGGAAATAGTAGGTTGATTGACCTTTTCAGGTATCGAAATAGTAGAATTATTGACCTTGGTAGGTACGGAAATAGTAGGTTGATTGACCTTTTCAGGTATCGAAATAGTAGAATTATTGACCTTGTTAGGTACGGAAATAGTAGGTTGATTGACCTTTTCAGGTATCGAAATAGTAGAATTATTGACCTTGTTAGGTACGGAAATAGTATTTT
Organism: Bedellia somnulentella; assembly: GCA_963576735.1. Lineage (NCBI taxonomy): Eukaryota > Metazoa > Arthropoda > Insecta > Lepidoptera > Bedelliidae > Bedellia > Bedellia somnulentella. Next base: position 16,697,273 of record OY755181.1, on the reverse strand, counting down.
TTTTACATTTTAATTTATCGAAACAATCATGAAGCGGATATTTTGGAATTTGGGTAACCGTATCGTTTTTCAATACTAATTTCCCGGCACGATACTTGAGGGGAAATCTTCCTCGTTTAAATTTGTTTGAGGTTGATTTTCCTCTGAATGGATATGGTTAATGGGTCTATTACCCCTATTAGATGAATTTGGGAATCTACGGTTATTATACTGTCGTTTCCTACAAACGTCAATGGTGTGACCAATGTTTTTGCAGTAGCGACAAACAGGAGTTGTAGATGTGTGATCTTGATTAGGTCGTACAGCAATATTCATCCGGCGTTCTTGTTGGAATAATTGACGTTGAGGATTTGGGTTTTGATTGTAACTATTAGAAGAAGATGAATTGCGTTTTATACAGTTAAGCATTATTTTTTCTTCCGACATAGCAAAATTGATCGCTTCATTTAAAGTGTCCGGGTCACGGCACCGAACTATAGTAGATAATTGGCTCTTAAGGCCACATACAAAAGTGTGCAATGCTAGGTCTTGCATTGCTGCGACGCGACCTGCCAATTCAGTTTTTTTCTTGGTAGGAATTGAAATATTTATTTCCGTTAAAAGTTTCGATAAGCAAGATTCCACCCGAAGTGCAAACTGGTTTACCGATTCACTGTTTAACTGTCTACATTCTTGTAAATCCAAGAGCAACGCGGCGTAATGTTTCTTTTCGCCGAATTGTAATTTTAAAAATTCCTCTAATTGAAACCAGGAGTCAAATTCTCGGATTGAGCACGCGCTTTCTGCACGTCCTTCTAATTGGCTCAATATGTATTTCAATAATATTTCTTGTTGTGAGGCTGAAGCAAGATTTATCGCGTTTCGGCAATTGTTTAGGAAAGCGGTTAGTTTTTCTCTATTGCCATCAAATTTGTTTATAAATTTAATTAAAATGTTTAGATCCATTTCGGACATAATTATAGTAGGACTTATAAGTTATGTAAAAGTAAAATTAAAATTTTAACAGAATATGGACACTTGGTATTTAACAGAATAGGTGCGCGACGAGAGTTAGTGTAAACAAAGATAAGGTATGAGCGGATACGATTCTAGGAATAAGATACGGTTGTAGCGATGGTCTTGGATTGCGCCTAATAAAAATAGTTATGATAAATTGTTACGAAAATAATTACGACACGTATATGAAAAGGGTAAACAGTATGATAAAATTAGAACATGAAAATCGACACATATAAATTAAACATTTGAAGAAAACACTGCACTCAGCTACAATAATTCTGTAAAACACATATATCAGGAACACGGCGAATGGCGATAAAGTCAGATATTTATATAAATTGATTCGTAGAACTCGGCGATTGGCGATAGAGTCAGATTTCTATATGAACTGACATATAGGAACTCGGCGATTGGCGATTACACTGGATATTGAAATGAATTCACTTACAGGAACACGGCGATTGTAAATGCAGGAAAACGGCGATTGGCGATTGTCTTACTGGTCATTTCGCAACCAGCAGATGAGTTTCGAGTTTCTTCTAATTGGACCAGAGGCGATCCGAGGATTTTACAAATCCCTTTGAGCTGCCACCAATGTTATAAAGGACTTCGACGGGCTTCTTTTAAAAAACACTTTTTAAATAGACACTAGATTTAATAAATGAAATCAAATGATATAGTAATTAACAAAATGAAATAGTAAAATGGAATTAGTAAAATGAGAAAAAAAAGGACTAGTGTTCTACTTGGATGTCAGATGTAAAGTGAAATAAATCCCGGCTTCTCGATAGAGATGGCGGACTGAATTATGATTACTGAATTATTGTATATGCTGACTAAACACTTTAGTATACAGATACTCATACTATAACAGCACCATTGTTTTCACATTATCTTCAACACGATTTAACTTATATTTATAAGTTAAATTTGTTAAAACATTTGCAACGTAAAAATTTCGAAGTATTTGACAAGCTGTCATCTTAGTTTTTTACTCATCGAACTCTATAAGTCATTGAAAAGTTAGTGTTGTTCGTAATCTGAAGTTATCCTTTATTTTTAATTTAATAAATTATTTTAATTTAATATTATTTGAATAAAATATTTTTTTTTATCAAGAGCTTAATATAATTAACCAAAACGGATTGTATCTTAAGCCATAAAAATAATGGTTAGTTTTTAAAATTTGACAGGTGGCCATTTTGTTAGAATTGTCATTCACTGTGCATTAGTGTTTTCTGTTTCCGATTTCTACGACTTTGCATTTACGATTTGGCTGGACATATTTTTCTTGGAACGACGACCTTTGCATGGCATCACGGACTTTGATATAGCATACGATTGGTATTTTTTAGTCAGTTTTATTTTAGTACCTATCCTACTATGGGCCATAATCTATGACTTAAAATTAAAATAATTAGAAAAATTAATTTAATTAAAATTAAATTACAACACTATGACATCACTATGGGCATAAACAATACGCTGTCAATGTCGGTCCGCCATATTTGTTTACATGATTGTTGGATTCTATTGCAAACTAGTTTAGAAGAGGTACGGATGAAATTATAGTTTGTTTGTTTATTTTTCAATTTGAAGAATAGAACGCCTGGTTTAAACTAAACTACTGTTTACAAAAGAAAACAAGAACTTTTTTTCTGAACGGTCTCATTATTGTTTTGTGCCAAAATTATATACTTTATTGTGAAAATCTGTATTACAAAAATAAAGTTAAAGTGGTCTGCGTTGAAAACTGCTCCTGAAACCGATCCCATTCGACAATACAATATATTTGCAAAGTAGAGAAGAATGATATATGGATGAATGATTAAAAACGCTAAATGTGTTTCATTGAATTTCTTTCAATTTAATTGGTTAAAAATACTTTTAATTGTAAAGATACAATTTCTAAGTTACTAAAAAATATAACCCTAAAAACCGTAAACGTTTAAGAAAATTCGCGCTCGACATTCATATATATGTTTTATTATTAACAACCTCCTATTTTATCTATACTTATAATAAATCTGTAGAGAGGTCAATTCTGTACATGAAATATATTTTCAAAATAACTATCAGGTGGTGATTAGGGATCGATACTGATGCCAAAAATGCAATCAGTAAAATTTTTGTCTGTCTGTCTGTCTGTCTGTCTGTCTGTCTGTCTGTCTGTCTGTCGGTTTGTATGTTCCTTATGGAAACAAAAACTACTCGACGGATTTTAACGAAACTTGGTACAATTATTCTTCATACTCCTGCGCAGGTTTTTGTATACTTTCCAGCAGAGAAATAAAGGGGAATTTTGGGAAATTTGGGGAAAACGGGAGAAGTTACTCCATTTTTTAAGCTTCCGTCGTGTGTGCAGCCTTAATGGTTAAACTTACATAGAAATCATGTGTGGCGGAAAAATTCTTCATAAAATTATCTAAAAAAAATTCCTTAACAGTATATGTCTATCTTTTATGGTTGACTCACAATAACACGTGTAATTCCTGATAGCTTAGCAGTTCGGAACATCCTGATTATATTTGTTTACTCTTACGTTTGTAAACCTCTCATTCATCCCTAATTTAAATAAGGTAACATTATTACCTATTCAATAAAAAAAGAATCTTAGAAATCGGTAGACAAACTCTGAAATTATACATAAAATAAGCCATCGCGCCCGTGATCGAAACCAAATCTTTACTAATTTACATATAACATACTAGATGGCGCCAGTAGTTGCATCCTACATAACGTAATGATTTATTTTTTAGATTGATATAAATACTTCATGGCGTTTTATTCCAAAATTTGCTATTAAACGGAAATACTGAACCGTTCATTAAAGCGCAATCAAAATCACCAAACTACACTGTTAAGGGAGTGCTATAAATTTAATAAATTAAAAACATTACGCTGAATTTCACAATGCTTGAGCAGTGACTGAAGAAAGAAACCTCAGATATTTAAAAAAACAACGCTACCCGTGCGAAGCTGGGACGATCCACTAGTATTTTAATAATAGTTCAACTGAATTCACACCACAGATGAATTGACTGAATTGTGATCTCCATCACGTTAAGATCTCAGCGTATATTTCGTGGTCGGTGTACGAAAAAGCGCTATGTGTTAATCTTATTATTTATAACTTAATCTAACCTATACTAATCTGGTATATGCCAGGTTTGAAAACTATGGTGTAGATAGATGTGTATGATCCAGAAGGGCAAGCACGAGCCGTGTTGAAACTAGTTATGGCGTGGGATAAAGCAGCCATCTCTTACGCACTTAAGTAGTATCGTATACTGCCATCTCATTCTAACCTTGCTAGAGATCGAAATCGGGTGTGTGAAAATACCTAAAGTTAGCAGCGGGACATAATACGGAGCTGTAAAGTTAAATCAGTTTGGATTTTACCAGTTAAGTATCTTTTTTTTTCATGTTCCTTTACTTTGAAAATTCACAAGCTGCTAATACTGTTTTAATTTTTTATTGTTTTGTACTGTTCCGGTTAAAATTCGGTCTTTTAGGCCTAATTGTTCTTTGTCGGTCAAACACAATATTTTATATATCTGCAAAATGCTAATGCGGTTTTAATTTCTTTTTTGATCTGTATCTAGGATGAAAAGTTTTGCTACAGATTAATGTGAGCTAAGCGAACATATTAATAACAGCTCCATACCGCTGCATACTTTAGGTATTTTTATTGTCACACACCAATAGGCTATTTGACAATGCGATTATTTTAATAAATTAAGAGTTTAAAATAGTTATTTATTAACGTAAGTTGAAAATAATAATTGATTTCTTTAAAAATCCATAAATAAAAATGCAAATTTTTTAACGTTTGTCACGTGACACAAAACGTTCTTGAATGGTCGAGTTTATGATGACGTCACATGCCTGTAAAGAAACCTCGTGGCTCGTTTGTTGCCACAGACCAAATACAGGCAAGTGACGTCACTGACCCGTTTGCAGCGCCATATTGTCAAAATAGTGTTTTGACGCGCTATTTGAATATTCAATTTTTAATTTGATATTTTTCAGCAAATGTGCACCAGATTTAAAAAATATAACTTTTACTGGGTTCCTTAAACTCTACTACATCATATAAAATGGATTTTAAAAACCTGTCAAATAGCCCATTCCGATCTCTGGATGAACAGACATACTGTTTTATCTCATTGGTTGTTTTAACTACCGGCTAAGGGTTTGGATAATACAATTAAATATGTGTTATCTCAGACAAATAGTTAAAGAGTTCAAAAGTATCAGAAGCAATAAATGTTTTGTAAGAAGCTAATGTTAAACCAATCCCTTTTTTTGTAAAAAATACAAATGTTTCATGTTTTAATTTATTTTTTAATACTATTTATTTTTGTCTGTATATTTATTTATGTTATTTGTTTCCATTGGAATAATTTTAAAAATGTGTCTTTGATTGTTTTTTTAATACAAATGTAAAAAGTAATTTCAGTTCTTTTATTTATCAAACTAATGGTGGCTGTGTAATGTCGGCTTCGAATATCCCTACCCCATTTCTTCCTATGGGTATTCAGAAGAGGCGGCTAAGGGAATTGAGGCTTTTTTTAGTGATTTTTGGGCAATGCGGTTGGAGACACATCACCAAAAATATTTACTTAACAAACTTTTTCCTTCCGGTGGGTGTACGTAAAAGGCGACTAACGGTATTGGGGCTTTTAAGGGATTTTTGGGCGATGCGGTTGGAGACCCATCACCAACAACCTTTATTTTTACCATCTTTTCCCCACTCACATTTCCAAAAGTGGCTGAGAATTTTCTAATTCCTTAGCTCTGGCTACCCCTTCTTGGGATTTATAGCTGTGAGTATATGTATGTATGTACTTTTTCCAACTTAACTTCCAAAAGTGGCTGAAGAATATTACGGAGCTCTGGCTTCTTGTGATTTTTAGCCGTAAGTATACGTAAAGTATAATACATTATCATAATTCAGCTAATAGACTTCCAATGCTGGTCATATGCTTCCCCTGAAGGTCAACCTTTACCAAGTCGGCGGTTCCCCTTGAGGAATCCTATGGACACTGCACTAGGTCACCCGGTACGTTGCTCCACCTTCAGGCCCCAACGGTGTTTGATACTGTGTGTCTATAGCCATAAACAAGGCGTATTATGAGTTGATAGTAAATCTAAAGGTGCAGCATATGACAGCCGTGGCCGAGTGGATAGGTGACCAGCTTCTTGGTCCGGAGGTTGCGGATTCGATAACTACTGAGAGCAACATTTATGTTGATTACCATAAATGTTGATGATTGACCATTTTTTTGTGCCATTTCTTATCTATTGTGCTCGCCTCGACACTCTTTTGTTCGTAGTTGCTACCTGCTGCCGCTCGCCCATTACTTGTTTTGTATTATATCATGCCAATATTATATTAGCCTTAATTGCATTGCGTATTAGATGTCATATTGATTTACTTGCCGTACTTTTTATTTTGTGGTGTACTGATGCTGTTTTGCTGAACTGTAATTATTATGTTATCTTTACCGACTCCAGTTATGAATTACATCGAGCTTTTTATACTTATTTAAATATTCTGCGTTATAGTTTAAGAATAGTACTAGGTACTCTAGTGTGCGTTTATTATGCTATTGTTGCCTTAATAATTTATAACCATGAGTAATTTATGTATTTACTATCAGAACGCCCGAGGGCTTCGAACTAAAACTAATATTTTTAAACACAATGTTAGACTTAATAACTACGACATTATAACTATAACAGAATCCTGGTTGTTGGATGGTATATCAGATAGTGAACTTTTCAACGAAAGGTATTGTGTATGACGCCGTGATCGCGACTATGCTGCTACTGGGCAGACCAGGGGTCATGATGGTCATGATCGCCGTTAAAAGTGAGGTCCATGCTTCTCGACAGGTGGATAATCAATCCTCAGCCGAAGATATATGGGTGACGATTCGCCCCCCCGACACAAGGACGCGCGGTGGTTCGCCCAATATCCAGCTTTGTCTGCTGTATCTATGCTCTGACAAAAAAGACTTATCTTTTTCAGCGCAGTTACACAACTTTCTTACCAAATTATCAGACGTCATTAGTGACAATGAAAGGGTCATTTTTTGGGTTGTGGGTGACTAATATGAGTTCTATAACGTGGTCTCCTTCACATGATGGTTTTATACCGAGTAATTTATGTACTGATTATATGTGTGGGAACAGCAAAGATATACTGGCCAGTACACCCTGCTGTGTACCAACTTATAATTTGTATCTATGCTTAACTCGAAAAACATTTACACTCCGCGATGAGTGAGACGCTGCTATGTGCGAGTGAGTCCGCAGTAGTGTGCGCTCTAGCATGACTCCCACAGTACTCCCCTCCTAGTCGATACGACGATATCAAAGCTAGGAGGTACCTAACCTATTACCAATTACCAAATTCAGTGTGAGCAGTGAGACTGGTGAATGCATGCCTGTAGATGCTCTGCTGAATGAATGGGTTCACTACGCTTTCCCGAAACACGTTTCACCTTGTTACATTTCTACTAAGACGAATCATCGACCATACAGTAAAACTCAAGTTTAATTCATAGAATGTTTGTTATGCCTTGAACCATTTGCTCAGTGGTACGTTTCACCTAAACACTATACTACGAAATATGTTTCATCGAAGTACTATTTACACTTACTATCGCATCACCAATGGCTCTTATCTAAATTCTATAAATAAAACGCAACTCAGACAGATATTGCAATACTACCTACAACATGATAAAAATGAGGGTAGTAGCGAAAAGTTAAACTAACTACTTTTACACTGCGAATTGCCGGTTTTAGTTTATTTTACCGGTCAGAGAGTGTTGGCAATCATGTCAGACAATATTAGCATTCCCAGATGTGAGATTATAATTGAAAAAACTGTGCGCGGAAAGGATATGCTGATATTGAACGGTTATCAGTTTCATGTAAACTCGCAAAACAATGACAAGTTCTATTGGCAGTGTATTCAAAAGCAATCTAAACAGTGTAGAAGTTCTGTGATGACAAAGTTTACTGTCGGTGAAGGGCACTCGATAATTCGCCCTCCAAGTGACCATTCTCATTCGCCCAGTGCTTCGAAATCTGATGAAATTACTCTCAAAAATCGATTGAAACGCGATGCTGCGAGTAGCTTCTCCGCACCTACTCAGATCATACAGAATAACTTAGCGCAAATACCGAGTAGCAGCGCATGCAGTGTACCAAATAAAAATGCTTTACGCCAAATTATAAAGCGTACTAGGAAAAAGAAAATACCAGTGGAACCTAAAACATTAGATGAAATCGACGTTCCAGAAGAAATGAAAGTGAGTATGACCGAAACATAAGTAACTAAATTTAACTTTTATCTACTTTTTAATTTAAATTCAATTAGGGTTCCGTACCTCAAAAGGAAAAAAAAACGGAACCCTTATAGGATCACTTTGTTGTCCGTCCGACCGACCGTCCGTCTGTCCGTCCGTCCGTCCGTCTGCCTGTCTGTCTGTCTGTGTGTCTGTCTGTCTGTCTGTCTGTCAAGACCATTTATCTCAGGAATGCGTTGATTTGTAACAAAGAAGAAAACAAATATAAATATTTGTAAATGAAACAAACATTCTATGATTTTTTTCAATGATGATTATTTGAGGTATGTAAAATCAGTAAAAAATTCTTTTGTAGTGCGTAATGTTACAAAACAATTATATTGTTGATTTATCTGTTAGTATTCTTTTTTATTTTCCGGAATAAGATTTTTTTCCCACTTTCCCCTCCTTTCCCTTCGTTTCCCCTCATTTCCCCACATTTATTCTCATACCCGCTACTTTCCTCTAATTGCACCTTAAGATGTTTCACATCAAGTATACCTCCACGTCCCCGTCGCAGTTAGGTCTTACCCTTATTTCTAGCATTTATTACATACTTAGGTATTTTAGTCAATATGAATACCTGCCTAGCCTATAGGGAGATAAAATATTAAATCATCAAACGAACCGTTGTTCGAATGGCACGTAGGTGAAACATCATTTGAAGTAATGAACTGTAAGCAAAATAAACCAATAATGAAATGTCAAAAGGTGAAATGAACCATCGGTGTAATATCATTTGTCATAATGAAGCTTAGTTCAATTCATCTTAAGGTGAGTTGTCATAGTAGAAATGTAAAGCGTAGTGAACCCGAATGAATGGTGTGGTGAGGTAAGCGAGGAATAGAAGTTGCGGGTAGTTCGAGAAATGTAGTAGAAAGAAGCGTGTGTTCTTATCGAGGGGTCACCACTGTGGGTACAGCAAAGATATACTGGCCAGTACACCCTGCTGTGTACCAACTTATAATTTGTATCTATGCTTAACTCGAAAAACATTTACACTCCGCGATGTAGGAATATGAGTGAGACGCTGCTATGTGCGAGTGAGTCCGCAGTAGTGTGCGCTCTAGCATGACTCCCACATATGGTTGATTTTATGGACACTATTAATACTTGCAACTTACAACAATACTGCGATATTCGCAACGCCCATGGCCGTATTTTAGACCTTGTCTTATGCACCCGTGCAGTGTCAGTCCAAGCCTGTCTTGATCCGCTGGTGCCCAAGGATCCCCACCATACGGCTCTGATTATTAATGCATCATTCGGCAACTTTAAACCGTTACCTAGTGTTCCGCACAAACGATATTCTTACAACCGTGGGGATTACTCAGAAATAAAAAACTTATGATTAGCACGGACTGGGCCACGCACGATGCTAAGCACAGTTGATTTAAATAACGCGGTTGAAGTGTTCTATGAATTTATCTTTTATTTAAGAGACACCTACATTCCTACCCATAATCAATCTAGGCTAAAATATCCTCCATGGTATGACAGCTTTCTCATAAAGATGGTTAGAGATAAGTATAAATTTTTGATTAAGTTTAAAAACTATGGGAATTTATCGGATGAGTCATCGTTTCGCCTTCTGAGAGACCGAGTTAATAAAACCGAACGATATCGTTTCAAAGCCTATATTTCAAGCATCGAAAATTCTATTAAAACTAACCCTAAGGCTTTCTGGTCGTACTTAAAAAGTCAAAATAATAATAGTACTTTCCCCTCTTGTATGTCTCTTGCTGGAGTAACATCTGACACTGGCCAGGGTATAAGCGAACTTTTTTCATCTTACTTTCAGTCAACTTTTTTGGATAACAGTAATGGGAATATTTCTTCTAACAACGCTAAACAGAATATTATGAATACTGTAGCCCCCTCCAACGCAAATTGCGACATTGGCTCAGTTGAAATCAATGTATCAGAGGTTGAAAGACTACTACGTTCATTAGATCTAACCAAATCAGCAGGACCTGATACCATACCAGCAGTTTTCTTAGTGAATTGTGCATCTGAATTAAGTGTACCGGTTGCATTACTTTTTCAACGCTGTATCAATGAAGGTATTATGCCTTCTCGCTGGAAAGCCGCCTTTATTTCACCAATCCATAAGAAGGGCGCCAAACACTGCGTAGAGAACTTCAGGCCTATATCCAAACTGTGTCTACTGTCCAAGATACTCGAGCGCATTATCTACTCGCAGCTCTACAGCGCCTTGAAGCATACCTTTAGTCCAGCCCAGCACGGTTTTCTAAAACGTAGATCCACGGTCTCTAACCTTTTAGTTTTTAGTGATTTTATTACAAATAAGTTGGATCATGGTGATCAAGTCGACGCAATATACACAGATTATAGCAAAGCCTTTGACCGAATTGACCACTGTTTACTCCTGAACAAGCTTCATTTTGCTGGCATTAGAGGTAATCTTTTCAGATGGTTTACATCATATGTTAGTCATAGGTCTCAGGCTTACTTAAGTGGTAACAGGTTGTACTTAATGGTTACACATCTGCTTGGAGAAGTATCCCCTCAGGAGTACCACAGGGTTCTCTTTTAGGTCCCCTACTATTTATTGTTTAACCTTTTAGTTTTTAGTGATTTTATTACAAATAAGTTGGATCATGGTGATCAAGTCGACGCAATATACACAGATTATAGCAAAGCCTTTGACCGAATTGACCACTGTTTACTCCTGAACAAGCTTCATTTTGCTGGCATTAGAGGTAATCTTTTCAGATGGTTTACATCATATGTTAGTCATAGGTCTCAGGCTTACTTAAGTGGTAACAGGTTGTACTTAATGGTTACACATCTGCTTGGAGAAGTATCCCCTCAGGAGTACCACAGGGTTCTCTTTTAGGTCCCCTACTATTTATTGTTTTTGTCGGCGACATTGACTCTAGTTTTAAAAATTCCTCCCATTTACTTTTTGCAGACGATATGAAAGTATTTATGGTTGTCAACAATGCTGCTGATGCTTTGTGTCTCCAAGAGGATCTCTGCAGACTAGACCATTATTGTGTAAGTAACAAGTTAGACCTAAATGTCCCTAAGTGCTTTTGTGTTACTTTCTCTAGAAAGAGACATTTGTTCGAAGCTGCTTACACAATCAAAGGTCAAAATTTATCTAGGGCACTTTCATCGTGTGATCTAGGTGTCACGTATGATAGCAAATTACTATTCGATCAGCATATAGACAACATTGTTAGTAAAGCATCCAAATCTTTTGGTTTTATTATGCGAGCTTCTAAGCCTTTTAAATCAATGAAGACTGTAAAGCTGCTGTACTGTGCGTATGTTCGAAGTCATCTTGAATATGCCAGCCAGATTTGGAACCCTCAATACGTGGTTTATATAAATAGGCTGGAGAAGATTCAGAGAAAGTTCACACGCTACATCGGATTTAAATTTAAGATTCCCTACACCGACTATGAGCACCGATGTGAACGTCTCCATCTCCTTCCCCTTAAACTCCGTAGGACAGCGGCTGATGTTATTTTCTTTTTAAAAATAATTAGAGGTTACATAGATTGTCCGGAGCTGTTACAGATAGTAAACATCAATGTTCCGACCAAACCATCTAGGAAATTTAAAACCCTCCACGTACCTGCATGCAGCACCAACTTCCGGAAAAACTTCTTTTCCATACGCACAAGTTACAATTAACAGTCTTTGCAACTCAAACGAGGTCGATATATTTGGCAGTAGTTTTGAAACAGTTAAATCCACTTTTATACGCAATTTTGTATCTTCTTTAGCGCAGCGGTAGTAGCAGTTAACTATAGAGTATGTCTTATCATGTTTTCTATATAGTTATACCTTTAGATTTTTTTTTATAAAAGGTACATACATACATACATATACTCACGCCATTAATTCCCATTGGGACAGGCAGAGACTATCGATCGCCACTTCGTACGATCCTGACAAACCTCTCTAGCTTCGTTTACATCCATCAATCTTTTCATACATGCTCTTTTATTCTTCATACTTCGGACGCCAGCCTTTTTGAGCACACTCTCAATTTGGTCCAAGTGTGTTCTCCGTGGTCGTCTTCTACTAACATTACCATCCACACTAGCTCTATAGATCCCTTTTACCAATTTTCTATGATCCATCCTCTCTATGTGCCCAAACCATCTCAACATTCCTTTTTCTATCTTTCTTACAATATCATCTTTCACACCACACTTTTCACGAATAACACTATTTCTCACTCGGTCACACAATCTAACATTACAAATTTTTCTGAGGGACCTCATCTCTACTGCATTCACTCTGCTCTCATGCTTCTTCTGCCACACCCAACATTCGCTTCCATACATAAGTGTAGGAACAAGAACAGCATCATGCACAGCCATTCGGGCCTTTTCAGACACCGATTGACTGATCATTAGGCTATTCATTGCTCCATTTACCGCATTACCCTTTTTCACTCTTCTTTCAATGTCTTCATCACATTTTCTATCCCTTGTAAACAAACTTCCCAGATTTTATAAAAGGTACATCCTATTATATGTTATATGATTAATTATATAAAACATAAACTATTGTTAGCATAATTATGAGTGTACAACCTTGTGCTTTTTTATTATTATTAAGTTTTGTAACAGTGAAAAATGATAATTGGCTTTTAGTTATACTTTTAAGTTGCTAATTAATTATAACTAGCTGTAAGTTTTCCGTAATTATAAAATAAAATAAAAATAAAATAAATGTTTGTTTCTTTGTCTTGGGTGTTATTTATATGTGTATTACATAATATTAATTATATCGTTAAGTTAGTAACCCACCCATTCTACATGTTTTAGTTTGAGGATAACTTGATCTGTTTAAAATGTCCGCATATCTTCTATACTAATATTATAAAGCTGAAGAGTTTGTTTGTTTGAACGCTAGGATCTCAGGAACTACCCAATCAAATTGAAAAATTATTTTTGTGTTGGATAGTCCATTTATTGAAGAAGGTTTTAGGCTATATATCATCACGCCGCTACCAACAGGAGCAAACTATCGGCGAATAATGTTGCAAAAACGGGGATAGTTATTCATACTTTCAGGCTTCCGTTGTGTGCGCTGCGTAAACGGTTTAAGTTACCCAAAAAAATGTATTAAAGAATTGTTTCTCTTTAAATGATCTAAAAAAATGACTGTGACAGTATACATCTAACTTTTAAGATTCACTTACTATAACCATTTTTATGGTAAGCAAATTTGGTCGAATTTAATGCATTATTGCCATAATGTTTTATCGACATAATATTAATCCTTATCCTAATAAATTTGTTGATGATTAAGAGTATTTAACTGAGAACAAAATTGTCCTTGACATCACTTCATTTAAATAAACATCTTAGAAGATAATACAATTTTAAAATTACTCCGTAACAAAATTTACACGCGTGCATGAAGCGCAAGACAAGACGCTGCGCTCTGGCCGGCGCGGCGAGCGAGGTCACCTGCGCGAGAAGCTTGTGTTTAAGCCTTATCCTATTAATATTATAAATGTGAAAGTTTAGATATTTGGATGTTTGTGTGTTTGTAGCTAAATAAAGACTAATTCACAGAACGTGTTTAAAATAAAAGTTACAGGAAGCCAGATAATGATCCCAATTAACACAATAGGACACTTATTATCCCAGAAAAATTAAGAGATCAATAAATTTTCTTAAACAATGGCCAAATTGACTAACTGACTAAGAATCAATGCTCAGCCGAAACTACTATACTTATAAACTTAAAATTTATAAAGTGAAAAAATTATGAGGACACTATGAAAAAACACCTTTTTCTCATCGCATGACAGAGACCTCAACGGGTCAGTTAAATATTTCAGTTTGACGACGTGAAAGTCTACAATTTTGACAGTACGAAGAAGGTACGAAGTCTGTGGGGTCAGCTAGTTATAAATATATAGTATATACTGGGTGGCTCATTCAAATCGTTGTAATATATATATATTTTATACCTGTGGAATCCAATAAAAGAACTCGCAGTTGTCTAAGATTAGAGATGGTTTTGATTCGTTTTAAAAGCTACTAAGTTGATGGACTAATTCAAGCGTTCTGATATTGACCTGTAACAGTTGGTGGTAATTGGAGAGGAGCCGAAGGTTTGGAGTCATGCGGGAGGAGTACTAAGGTGATTGAGTTCGAACGAAAAGACATGATGAGCTCGATGCAAAGCCTCAAGGCCTGGCCACCTGCGGCCAACCATTATACCTTTATTGTAGGAGGTACTGACTTGCAGCCAGTGTCATAGGACATTTAGCAGTCCAGTATTGTCCCAGTAGGTGTGACCGAAATCGGTCAGGTAATCGATAAATATATATAGCCTAATTTTACGAGCTAATGGGTAAAAAGAATATCAGCTATGTTGATTTCTGCACGATGTATTTCTCAGCAAACTTGATATATGAACTATGGAGAATTCAGAACTGGTTATAACTTTTTAATTTGTATCTTGTTACATAGATTTAATATACTTTCACAATACTCAACATCTCATCTTAATGTCGCCAACAGCTGGAAAAAGACTTATCCCAAAGACCCATAGACCATTGGCTTTCCTTATTCATTGGCTTCTCATAATCATCTACGATTACCCCTCCTTATGGGTGGCCTACCGAATTTAATTATATCATGGAGCCTGGCTGAGTTGGCGTAACACCTGAAGTGAGGTGATCCTATCTAATTGCTTAACATTTATCTAACAAGTGGAACGAAATACTTTTGGGAAGCTGCCAATTTTTATAATACAACTAACAGGGCTGTATTCAATGTACTTTTAAAGTAGGATGGTAGAGTACAATTTTTACGTTATGTTATTTATTGTGTTTTTCTTAGGTCAAAATGAGGATAATATATCCAGGTTGTTGATTGTGGACGAAAAATCAGTAAAATCCACAAGACCGATTTATATTCATTTGATAATGTATACCAGTTTAACCTAGAGTGTGCGTATCTATATCAGGATCAACTAGTTTGGCCTAGTCTAAACTGGTCTAGCCAATCGGCTTTAGGACAAATTAGTTTGGACTAGGCTATACTGGTTAATCCTATCGCGTATAGGAAGAACTAGTTGAGCCTAGGCTTGGTTTGTCTTAAAATCGGGTTTGGCCAGTAACATATATATATATATATATATATCTCCATTCACACATACATATACACACGAATTCGAACCCGCAGAAGGGGTAGCCAGAGCTTCGGTATGAGATATTCCGCAGGGATTTTTGGAAGTTGAGTGGGGAAATGATTTGTATAAAGCTTGTCACGTGAACATGCTGTATGGACAAACTGTGGTGCTGGTACTCTGAGCTGAACACGGAGATTATACAATTTTACGTAATGTTTAAAAAAAACACGTGTGACATTGTGTGTATTATGGGAATACGAGTATATAGCGTAAATCGGAATAAATGATGTTTTACTAAATTATGACATAAGTACGAAGAATAAAAGAGCATGTATGAAAAGATTGATGGATGTGAATGAAGCTAGAGAGGTTTGCCAAGATCGTACAAAGTGGTGATCGATAGTCTCTGCCTACCCCATGGGAACTAACGGCGAGAGAATATGTATGTATGTATAATTCAAGTGTACAAAGTTAGTTGTTACAGATTAGGTGGATTTTAAGTTTAAGAAACCGTGTGCTTTATTAACTGATCGCTCGTGTGTCCTCTTTTGGGGTAGGCAAATCTTTCGAACTTTGTTAACATTTATTAATACTTTCATATATGCTGTTTTAATATTTATGTCCTTCATGGATTTTAGAATATGTTGACCGTGAGTATGTTCTCGAAGAAAAGGAGATGAGTTGATTGACTAACATGAACCTAATTTTAAAAGCCAAAATGTAATTAGGTATTTAATAACCTATATTAATTACTAAGTACGTCCCATTAGTGGTAATAAATAGTTCAATCACTCCGAAGGTTAGGCACCTTATATAACTTTCTCAGTTTTTCATTGCCAAGTTCAAGAAAAAAATACACTCGCTACTATTACATGCAAAGAGATAGGTTACTCGAAACATTCCCTAGTTAATATTTATAAAATATGGAAGATAATTATATTAATTCTGTCACAGTATTATTTAGAGAAAATAAATGGCGGGATATAATTGATAAGTTTTACAACTACTCGGAAAGGAATAAATTGTTGTGGGTGTTTCCAAGCGAGAGTAATTTAGATTTTTTGAAAAAGACGTTGGCGGAACTTAAATGTGATGGCATTATTAGTGTTGGCTGCGGCAGTGGATTGCTAGAATGGATTATTATGCAAGCTACAGGTAATTTATTTAAACAACTAGATGTGTAGTGTCGGCTTAATGCAGCACCAACCTATTTTTCTCGCGGGGTCGTAAGTGCGGCTTCGGACATCTATGGGCTTCGGGTATAGGGATATTTTAGTTGGTTGTCAGGTGATGATGGCTGAATTATTGCTGATAACGAATGATCTTTTAAATCTATGTTCCCAAATTAAACAATGAGAGCAAAGTCTTCCCATTTGCCAGCTGTAAAAGTATTTTATATTTGGCCGGTACATGGGCATTTAGCCGGCTACACGGGCGGATAGGTAAGTGTAACCTCTCTGACAAAAATAATTATAAAGCAACGCCGAATTCTATATTCTTTTTTCACGTTTCAAAGGGGAACAAGATGAAAAACAAAGGATGATTGGCAACGGGTCTCCAGATTCGTCAAACAATCACTTAATAAGCTCCTATACTCTTAGCTGCCTCGTATGGCACTCTCGGGAAGCAACTATTTAGTGCTTTTTTAAGCCGACACCTCACAGCACGCATAATGTAAATACAAAACCTATTTGAACTGATGGTAACACTATATTTTCAGACGTTCCAGTATTAGGAGTTGAAGTCGACGGTGCCTGGTGGCAATCAAAATACGCACCACCAACTTTTATACCTCTCCATTTTACTGCCAACAAGTTAGACGAGAACACCCGAAAATTGATACAAACTTCCAAAGCAAAAGCTCTACTATTCTGTTATTTCAATAATAGACATGCGTTTGTAGAATATTTAAGAAACTTCGAAGGGAACGTACTCATTATAATTGGACCTGACGGTAAAGGGATCCATACAGACCCACAACCTTTTGGAGATATTGGCGATGATTGGGTGTTAAACTGCTTTCAAGAAGTCAGAGATAGCAAAGACTTCATCGCCATTTATACAAGAATATGTTTTAAATAAAAATATGCTTTTATATTTATTTTTTATTTAATTATACTTAATAACAGCATTATTCATCTAATTAAATATAGGTATATACCACAGACCTGTATTTGAATAGATGCCGCAAGTGCATGTACTTCGCGTGTAAAAACTGAGTAAAATTATCTTAGTTTAACGCCATATGATTGAGTCCGCGCTCGAAAGTTCTCGATGACGGATGTGAAGCCAAATATAAAAAATGCCTTATTGTGCCGTATTGAGTTCCAAAAACTTTCCAAATAAAGCGGGACGAATTAATAGAAAGATTTCCTTTCATCGGTAGGTCATTTTATTAGAAAATTATGTGGTTTTTATTGCAGAATCAATTATTTAATGTTTATTGTGGTTTTACACTGAAAAATATTTAACCGAGTGTGTATCGCATAATTTATAATACATTGCCGCTTTTAGTTACAAAGCTACCTAGTTTGGCTTGTCTATTAAAACACGCAATGAATATTAAAATGAACGATATTTTCACTTGTCAATCAGCGTCATGGTACGGTGGCTATTGTCATATTTCTGTCATTTTAAGCATATTGTGTTGTACGTGTATACAGTTAGTTGTATTCGATTCTAATTCTTATCGATTTTGGGAACAGAGGAATGATAATATTCGCGATGGATGTTCCATGTGTCTAAAGTATTCTTATAACTACAATGTTTCTGTTAAATAATTAATTGGAACACTCTTGTTTTTACTTTGTGTAAAAAAGTAAAAGAACGGTTTAATTTCAGTTCTGCGATTTGCTCTAGGCTCCATCTCTTAAAATGTGGAATGTGTCAGTCTTTTTTATTTCCTTCCTTCAGTCAGTATTGCCAATATAAATGTACATATATATCAACACGCCTTCTTAAATTCATATTGAAAAACAATAACAATAAGACAAAGATTATTAAGTACTACAGTAATTATAATTATCAATTAGGGAACTTTACTCCTTTAAATTAACATTTTGCTGAATTTAGTGAATTTAACATTTCTCAAAGCTTTTGTAAATATATCTGCAATATTATTTCCTGACTCTATTTTTATTACTTCTTTGCTTAAAATTTTCATTTACAAAATGATAGTGTATTTTAATGTGCTTGGAATTCTTTGTAAAGTTTTCATACTTAGCAATAGCTACAGCTCCTGAATTATGTTACCTGGTTTATAAACTTTAGTAAAGGCATAATTAATTACACAAATGAGAAAATTCTGTTACTGCTTCTGATAATTCAACATTTTCAGCAAATGTTGAAGACTTTATTACACAACTTTGTTTTTTTTATTTCCAGTAAAGAACAAACGAAGGGTTTCGTACTATCATCTATAATAGAAAATTACGTTTCTGTATGGGAACCCCCTTGATATGTACTTTACTCGTATTTAACTGCTTGTTTTGAAAGGTGATATACAACTAAATATTCTGTGAAAATTTGAAGTGTCTTCTTATTACCGATTTAATATTGAGCAAACAAATACGAAAAAAACACGTTAATTGTATGAGAAAACCCCTTCATATTTTTTGGAATTTTTGGGTTTTCATGTAATAGCGACAACAAAAATATATCATTTGTGAAAATTTCAGCTTTCTAGCTATCACCGTTTATGAGATACAACCTGGAGACAGACAGACGGCGGAAAAAAAACTTAATTATTTTTCTTTCTCTACAACTTATTTTTTTTCCAAGCCGACTTAGTTCTGGGTTATATTATATTTCGTCATAGCGCATTCAACTAGTTTTCTCTTTTGTAGATATAATTTCATCTCGGGTTTTTTTTTCATTTTGTAACTTTCCGAGAATATATTATTAAAACTAGATAATTAGCTAGGTAGGTTATCAATAACTACTAGTACTTCTTTCTCACTAACTCACTGATTTAGATCGTTGCTCTCCTAGAAGAAGTAGTGGTGGAGGAAAATAATGTAGGAAGAATTTTATTGTTCAGAATTAACATGAGACCATGAGAAAATAGCGACATGAAAAAGAAACACAAATAATTCTAGATGGATTATCATTCCTCTGTCGATTTAACATTCGTCTGTCGATGCACTCGATTATAATCGATTGAATCGTTTACGCGCGGATAGGGAGTTTCTGACACTAAATTGCTCATGTGACGTCACGGTAGGGCGAGAAATAATGGCACGCTTGGTTTCTATACAAATAATGACACTTGCGTCATCTATTCAAATACATGTCTGTGGTATATACATTATTTACAATCGTTAGCAATATTTTTATAGTCCTACAAATTAGTCTCCTACAAGTTGGAAACAGCTTTCAGTATGAGACTTAATTAGAATTGCGAAAATTTACCGGAGGTTTTATTCATACAAGTGTTTTATTTCTTTTGCAATATGTATCGAAACGTAATTCTTTTTAATAATTCAATTTTGGTCCCGTAGTGAAAGTAACTGTTTAAGTGTATGACTAGATTTTTTAGGGACTAAGCTAGCACCCAGTACTCTAAGAGCGAGAGTATTTTATTAAGAGTTTTCGTCAGTATTGACAACGTTATAAATTTACACACACTCTTTAACATAACAATAATTCAAATTTCTTACTAATTCTTCATTAGTTCAATATTCTTAACATTGATTTTGTTAGTTATTGGTTTCACGGACGTATTCATCATCGGGTCCTTCTTTCCTTGAATGAAATTAGGGAAGTCTGCCATAGCACTTTCCGTCGGTTCAATAGGCACAGTTTCTTTTTGATTAATAACTGGAACTTCAGCAACCATCCTGTTCATTTCATTAACTGGTACTTCATTTGTGTTTATACTATTTGGACTCATGTCGTTTTCGAGAAAATGAAAATCATTGTGCATTAAATATAAAGACTCTAAAGGAAAATTCATATCATATCTCGGAAGTAATTTGTGATCATCAGAATTGTCATCGATTTCTATTACGTCATTTTGTTGATCTTCATTCATCACAGGCAAAACAATGCTGGATAGATCTAAATGTCCCGCAAATTGTTCTCCTATTAAATTGTCTATCAAATACTGGTCCATTATAGGTGGATTAGCAGCAGTATTGCTAATGGGTATGTTATAAAAATCGGATTTCACTTCGTTTTTTATATCACTTAGGTTTTTATGAATATCTTCTAAAGGAGGTGACGCTTTATACTCTCTGCCGAGACCTGGACTATTTAATATTGCATTTGCATTACACATACGCTCTAGGCTTGGCGATTGGGTGTTCTGCTTTATTGCTCCTTCTAGTTTAATGTAACTTGGATCAGTAGCTTGAATTTTCTGTTGAGGAGGTAATATCGCCATATTATTGACACTCATTTGTTGATTAAACGTGAAAATCTGGGAGTTGTCACTCAAAGAATTACTAACAGGAGGAGTGGCTGATTCTAACATAGTCTCTTGCGGGTAAGACATTATATTGCTCGGTGATTCGCTAAGCGTAGGTTCGGGAGGCAGCTGCATGAATTGCGTCGTGATGAGGTTGTTGAACGTCACAGGACTTCCGAGACCAAATCGTTCGTTGTCTTCTAATCTTTTGAAAGCCAGTTTCTGCTGTGAATGGAACATGTTTACTTGATCTGGACCTTTTAATATTAAATTGCTTTTTACAGAAATCTTCGGCTTCTTTCTCGGTACTCCTTCAGGTTCAGGTGTAGTGCTATTAACAGGAGAGTTGCTCGATGAAGGAACCGGCAATATTTGCGTTGGTTTGATGATGGGACCGGTAACTTTAGTCATCGGGAAAATTTTGTCAAGAGGTTTTAAGGATATTAGAGGAACTGATGGAAGTCTAATAGGAAAATTGCTCAACAGATTATTTATACTGGCAGGTCTCGGAGATGGGGATGAAATTAATGAGTTTACTATACTGTTTTCTCGAATGTCTTGCTCAATAGCGGCAGATTTGTTCAGAAAATGTAAGTTCGGCGTAGCATTTTCGTACGGTACAGTTGGTAAATGATGTTGATTCTGATATTGGTGTCTGTCAATCATCGTGTCAGTCGAACTTTCCGAAATTAGACAATCAGAATTATTATCATCTTTGTTTGAATCCGTATCGACCCTGCTGCTGTAATCAGATTTTTCTGAATTATTACTAGCATGAGACGAATACAGTTTGGAATAATTCTGTGTGAGACTATCTTGTTGACTGTCACAATCAAATACCTCTATTGGAATATCATGAGTCGCCTTTTTTGGACTAGATACTTTAGGTTCATCTTTGTTTTGCTTTTCTTCGGGATTGTCTATGAGTATTGTCCAACTGGGTTTATTTTTGTTGCCTTTTGTCATTTCTATAAGTAATTGAATGCCTTCTTCATGGCGGTGATGGTTGTGTAAATGTAGAACGTAGTTTTCTTTGTTGACTGTTTTGAAGCGGCAATAGGGGCACTTATGTACATCGTCTGAAATGATGTTAGGGTGTTTGGATATCATGTGTGAGGCGAAGACGGTTGCTTGTATGGCGGAGTAGGGGCAATGCTTGCATTTGTAAAGTTTTTCTTTGGTGTGAAGCCTCTTGTGGCGTCGTAACGAGTTGTGGTCGGCTGTCTTGAATTTACACTGATCACAACTGTATGGTTTGTCACCTGAAAGTAATTTCATAGTTCTAAATGCATACTTACATTGGTATTTTTTATGGATCTTGTTGTGTTTGATTTTTTATATTTCAATCATTGCATATTAAATAACTTAAATATGTTTTGAGAACTCTTTGTTTCATTTGCTAACTTTTAGAGGTAAAATTTGTGTTAAAGGTTTTATAAAAGGTTTTTAAATCATATAACCTTTTGAAAACTTCAAAAGCCCCCTTATCCTTGTCCATCTTGTACCATAAACAGGGTAGGAAAGTTGTATTCGGCTCTAGCACTACAACAAAAATGGTCGTATGCATGGGCCACAGCAAAAGTACTAGGACTTCAACTTTGTCTCACTTATATATATACTCACGGCTATAAATCCCTTATCAGGGTAGCCAGAGCTTTGGAATGAGATTTTCCTCAGCCACTTCATCTCACTCAGCCCAATAAATTTTACTTATTTAATACATACATACATACATATACTCAAGGCTATAATTCCCTAGAAGGGGTAGCCAGAGCCAAGGAATTATAAATTCCTCAGCCACTTTTGGAAGTTGAGTGGGGAAAAGTCGGTAAAATAAAGGTTTTTGGTGATGGGTCTCCAACCGCATCGCCCAAAAATCCAATAAAAAGTCCCAATACCCTTAGTCGCCTCTTACGACACCCGAGGGTAGAAAGGGGTAGCGACATTCTAAGCCGGCACTACACGGCAACTTATTTAATAGTTCTGTCATAAGTAGTCATAACACAAAAGAACAAACCTGTATGAGATCTGACGTGCACTTTTAATTCCTCCTTCCTAGCTGCAGTGTACTCACAGCTACCACATTTGAATGGTTTGAGTTTTTCATGTACATTAGAAACATGCATAGCAAGGCGACGTTGAGTACTGAATTCCCGACTGCACTGACTGCATTGTACAGGCTCTTTCAACTTATTGTGATAAGCCCTGTGTTTCGATAACTGTGCTGAGTTTTTGAATGACTTTGAACAAATAGAACCTGGAATAAATATGATTGAATTAATATCATATGTATGTTTCTAAGGAAGAGCAAAAAAATTTAAAAGCGTTATGACTACTATGTTTCTTAAATTTTTCATATCTAGCTAGACACAATTCGGTATGTTAAGTTTTTTTATGGTATTTATTAAATATTTTTTTTGGATAGCAAAAGACTAATTTGAATATTTAAAATGAGTTATTGTAAAGTTATGATTTTTTAAAGATTGTACAAATTTTGTACTTAATGACGTTATTGATCAAAAATATCACTAAGCGACATGCAAATAAAGCGAAATGTTTAATAAAAATGTTGCTGATTGCAAATGATTTCACGAATTTGTGATCTCAAATGAAATTATTACGATATTGTACTACAAAAACCTATGATTTTCGATATTTTATTAATAAACTGCAAAAACAAATGTCTTTGTAATGACACTGAAGGTCAAATACTGTTACAGTTTTTGATAAAATAGTGTCATCTTAGCTTTGTTTGATTTAATTTCAAGAAAATATTAGAGAAAATATAAGAAAATATTGTTTAAAAACATAATATCTCGAAATGGTTTCATAATCAGCACCATTTTTGTAAAACTTTGCATACTGAATTGGATATAACTTTTGAACCTAACTTAATATGATATTTTTTGTTTAGATATGTCTATTTATGAAGTCTTTCAATATAGGACAAAAACATGCTTATTATTTTAAATTAAATGATCTTCTCTGTTAATATCATTAAATCACACTTACATTTATAATCCCTATTGGTACTATGACATTTCATATGAATATTTAACAGTCTATGTTTGGTAAATGTTTTATATTCACATATCTCGCAAGTTGGTAACTCCAGATCAATTGCATGTACTTTCCACAGATGTGTGTGAAGTGATTCAATATTAATGAATACAATATTACACTCAGGACATTGTAGGGAATTGTTCTGGTGACATTTTCTATGGTATATTAACTTTTCTTCATTCTTAATTCGTACATGGCATCCATTGGTCATACATAACTTGCCTAATTTCTGTTCAATATCAGCTTCCTTGATACTTTGCAAGTGGCTAGACAGGGACTGTCCTTGTTTTACTAATTGTGGTATTGTCAGTTGGATTTGGTTGTCATTTTGCAATATGTTATGCTGGCTGTTGTTGGGAGATATTGGTTTAATGGATGAAATTAAATCAGGGGGTACACTTGACATTTGTATGATACTACAAGTGCTTGTCGAAGGCATGTTTGAGGCATTAGAATATGGCGTGGGCATATCATTACTATACACTATGTTGATACTAGCTTCCTGTATTATTTCTTTAGGATCCACTTCTTCAAAGTTTGGTGAACTCATCTTCTGTAATTCATCCACGGTAATGAATGCAACTCCTTTAGGCATTTCTTTGTTATTATTCATATTTGGATCAGGTACTATTTCTATAACTTCAGGAATGTTTATGTGGTTATCTGGTGGTAGAGGAACAGTGTGTGGACATTCATCTTTGTTATCATCTTTTTTAAGTTTTGCATCTTTCAATGCTATTTGCACTAAACTTTTAACCATTTTTTTTACATCTTTTATACCCATTTTATGGTGGTTTCGAAGGTGAATACGTAAACTTTCCTCGGTTTCAAATACGCTGCTGCAACCAGGACATGGAATGCGAATATTATCAGCCAACCCATTTGTTTTAGCGAGCTCTGGGTGAACAGTGAACAAATGAAACTTAATATCATCTTCAGCTAATGCCATGTATGGACAAGCCTCACATTTGAAGAAGGAAGTAGACCCTAAGGATTTCTCTTCATAAGACATCACCTTTTCTTTATGAGTTTGTGACATATTTCCACTCGTAGGTTGTGCTATCACTCTGTTAACGTTCATGATGAAATAATGCGGAGTGTTCATACTTATAAAATACTATTTGAAAAAGTTAATGATATATCTGTAATGTACTTAATTATTGCACGGTATGCCATTTTTAGGAAAAAGATGATTATCTCAAAATAGAAAATATCTCACAAATCTCACAATCACAAAACAAAAACAGCTGTAAATAGAGTTGCCATTGCCAATTTTGGAATGTTGCCATGCCTTTGCCAGCTGATAAAAGATTTACTTTTATTCTGAATAAAACATAGATGTATGTACTAATGAAAACCGTAGATAAGTTATGGGCGATCATAAGTGACATTTAAAAAACAAGTTAAATAGCTTATTTGACTTTAGTCGCACACTAGCTGCCGCTGCAATCGTTCACCTGTTTTGGCGTGTTCATTTATCAAAATAATCGAGAATGTCGTCGTGTGTAATGAGATTTTGTACAAACTATAGTAGAAAAACCACAAAATGATTGGATTACTTATCATTCGTAAGTATTATAAATTTACAACGTTTTAATTATAATATATAATAAATCGTGTGTATAGATCTAAATTATTCTTTGTCAAAATGTCATCTTAGTGTCATATTTCACGTGGGTACCGAGAAGATATGTTTATCTCTTTTAAGCGCCTGCTATGAGATGTGCCATCTCGCTTACATTTCAAATGTATTTATTGGTGTGTTGTTTGGATATATTTCTAGTACTCCCCGATCACCCCAACCCCTTACTCCGAGCCTCGCTCGACTACACGATTTCCCCGGACGCCGGGATTCGACGCCCACGTAGCGTGCTCTCGGATCCCGACGACGACATCACCCGCGAGCTCGAGGCCTCAGGGGCCACCGGTGCTCGCGGTCACACCAACAACTACTATCACTCCCGACACCGACCCCGCCGGCGAGGTCGTAGAACTTAACACTAACTGTAGAGCCACACCAGACTCAACTAGAGTCTATTTTATTTTTATACTCACCCTATCCGACTTTGCTTAGGTACACTTCTTTGCCACGCCAGGTGGCGTGGCAAAGAATATTAAGGTGGCGCCGCATAGGCCGCAGGGCCAGCAGCACCGAACCGGTGGGGTTTTAGTCGGTAAAAGTCCAACATACCCCCGAGAGAGCGACGGGGGATCCTATGAGGATTTCCCCACCGGTAAACAAAAAAAAATAAAAAAATATATATTTCTAGTTGTGTGCGTACATCTCCCACAATCGGTGCCACTCGTAAGCGCCGATTTTCTCGTAAATAACCTATCTAACGTTTTTTAGTACATATATAGAATAAAACGTAAAATAATCTTTGAAAATAATAAAGCTTAATATGTTTTTGCTGGATGTGTTGGACTTGACTTGGACAATGCCATCCCAGTTGGGCAGTTTGTATTGTTTACAGGGGTTAAAACTTAGAGCATTTTACATAACATAAACATATAAACATAAAAGTTCACGCCGTTTTATCCCCGAAGGGGTTGGCAGAGGTACCAATACTCCTGAACTCACATGGCAAGCGCCATCTAGTTTCCAGAGAAGGTACCCACGTTTTGCTTAGACAGTGTACTCACGTGATAGGGGGCAGGCCTATCGCCGTTTTGTACGAATACACTGTCACATGACTAAGTGCAACTCAGCCATGTGGGTTTCCTCACGATGTTTTCCCTCACCGTTAGCAACCATGATAAATTAACCACACATATGACTTTAGAAAAGACAAATTGGTGTAGGCCCGTCCCAGGATTGGAACTCACGCCCTTCTGTTTTTCGGGCGGGTGTTCTACCCACTGGACTATCATGTCTATTTACAATTTTGTGTTAAATGCTCCAAGGGTTCAAGAGTGTGATAATGAATGCGGTAAGTCTAAATGGAGCATTGAATTGGGTAATGACTAGTAAGAAGTCTTTACTCCCTAGTAAATTGGTATCTGAAAACATTAAAATACTATATGACAGTGCATGTGCATGAAGCTGTTGTAGTTCATACACTTTATCTATGACGGCAAATATTGTGTTATTGGGAACATATGACAGAAGAAGCATGAGAGAAGAGTGAATGCAGTAGATGTGAGTTACCATAGGAAACTTTGCAATGTTAGGTTTTGTGAGCGAGAAGGAAATATTTGTGTGTATGTGTTTCGTTCGATGCAAATATATCTCGGGACGTTGTCATTCACATAACTGAATTATTCAGGTCAACTGCATTTGAAAAATTTTTTTGAGTCGCAAAAAGGTTGCTTTGAAGATAAAATATAGTCTCTTATATAGGTTCAATGAAAACTAAAAATGCGGCCCTAGGAGTAAAAAAATTGGCGAAATGCCCTTCTACTGCGATTAATTCGCTGAATATTCTGGCAGAGATGTAGTAGAGTCCCGTTTTTTTCATTAACTGTTAGGCTCTCCTATTTTCTTTGCTTTAGTTGAAGCATTGACGCTGGGTCTGTCAAGACGTCCAGTTATTGCTTCCAGAGGGATAAATGTCGAAGTGATTGGTGCGTCTTATATTTCGGAGGAACACATTTTAAACGTAGATAGAACGGCGCATTCTTATTCAGCCAAATCTATTTCCAAAGCTTCATCAAAAACTTCATCGAAACTCCTTGAAGGTAATTCTGACGCATCATCGTTGTCTTCATCTGAATCATCCACATCAGACGGTTCATCGCAATCAGGAATCTCCTCAAGAAGTAACGACTCAATCAGATCGTGTTTGGAAGATATATTTTCCATATAACACCCTAAAACAAAAGAAAATCTTATCGTATAACGAACTAATAGACTACCTACAAATGTATAAAAAAGAGTACACCAAGTTGCTGACGGTACTTTTTAGTAGGTTTTGAAAAAAAAAATACTCCAAAATTTGAATATTTTTTATTTTATTATGTTATTCAAGTAGTTTACTCTTTTATCTATCTAAATATGTGTGTGGTGTGTGTGTCAGGCAGGTGTCCGAAGTACGAAGAATAAAAGAGCATGTATTAAAAGATTGATGGATGTAAACGAAGCTAGAGAGGTTTGCCAGGATCGTACAAAGTGGCGATCGATAGTCTCTGCCTACCCCAATGGGAACTAACGGCGTGAGAATATGTATGTATGTATGTATAAATCGCTTACCGTATTTTTTTCACATTTTATTCTTTTCCAAAAGCACTCGACGAATTCACGAACGCAGTTGGAACGTAAAAGAATTTCAATTCTTCGCTGATTGGCTAATTTAGCCCGCAATGCAAATGGAAAGCTTTTATTGGTTACTAGTGGATCGTCCCAGCTTCGCACGGGTAGCGTTGTTTTTTAAATATCTGAGGTTTCTTTCTTTAGTCACTGCTCAAGCATTGTGAAATTCAGCGCAATGTTTTCAATTTATTAAATTTGTAGCACTCCCTAAACAGTGTAGTTTGGTGATTTTTAATGCGCTTTAATGAACGGTTCAGTATTTCCGTTAAATAGCAAATTTTGGAATAAAACGCTATGAAGTATTTATAACACTAAAAAATAAATCATTTCGTGTTGTAGGATGCAACTACTGGCGCCATCTAGTATGTTATATGTAAATTAGTAACGATTCGGTTTTGGTCACGGGCGCGATGGCTTATTTTATGTATCATTTCGATGTTTCTCTACCGATTTCTATGATTCTTTTTTTATTGAATAGGTAATAATGTTACCTTTTTTAAATTAGGGATGAGTGAGAGGTTTACAAACGAAAGAGTAAACAAATATAATCAGAATGCTCCGAACTGCTAAGCTATCTGGAATTACACGTGTTATTGTGAGTCAACCGTAAAAGATAGACATAAACTGTTGCAATTTTTTTTTCAGATAATTTTATGAAGAATATTTCCGTCATACATGATTTCTATGTAAGTTTAACCATTAAGGCTGCACACGCGACGGAAGCTTGAAAAATGTAGTAACTTCTCCCGTTTTCCCAAAATTTCCCAAAATTCCCCTTTACTACTCTGCTGGAAAGTATACAAAAACCTGCGCAGGAGTATGGAGAATAATTGTACCAAGTTTCGTTAAAATCCGTCGAGTAGTTTTTGTTTCCATAAGGAACATACAAACCGACAGACAGACAGACAAAAATTTTACTGATTGCATTTTTGGCATCAGTATCGATCCCTAATCACCACCTGATAGTTATTTTGAAAATATATTTCATGTACAGAATTGACCTCTCTACAGATTTATTATAAGTATAGATGTTAGGGGTACTTGAAAGGATCAACAGCAAGATCATTGTGCAACAATGTCTCATAGTTTTTTAATCAAGCAGTAAATGTGATGGTTCAAATTGGTACCGTCAGAAGGGAAAGGGTTAAACTAGAAATTATATTAAGTTTTTCTTTAAATTAGTGTATAATGAAATTTAGTATAGTATCACAGAACAAATGTTAACGCGGCTGTAGTCTTATGCCGCGTTTACATTAATCCAGTGATTTCGATGTCTACTCGGATCAATGTAAACGCGGCATTAGTATGAGTTGCAATCGGAATATGGTTTATGAATGTATATTGAGCTCCATTTGTACATAATAATGAGTGAAAACAATACATATTCATATTTATTTTAATCAACGCCAATAATTTCTACTTATCTATCTATTCTTATCTATCTGTCTATCTACGTAAAATAAAGCATTCTATAAAATGCGCACTCGAATTCTTTTCTTATTCAATAATATTAATCATAATAATAATATTCTCACGCCGTTAGTTCCCATTGGGGTAGGCAGAGACTATCGATCGCCACTTCGTACGATCCTGGCGAACCTCTCTGGCTTCGTTTACATCCATCAATCTTTTCGTACATGCTCTTTTATTCTTCATACTGCGGACACCTGCCTTTTTGAGCACATTTTCTATTTGATCCAAATTTGTCCTTCGAGGTCGTCCTCTACTAACATTACCTTCCACATTGGCTCTATATATCTCTTTCACCAATTTACTGTCATCCATCCTCTCTATGTGCCCAAACCATTTCAACATTGCTTTTTCGATCTTTCTTACAATATCATCTTTTACACCACACCTTTCACGAATCACATCATTCCTCACACGATCACATAACCTTACATTACAAACTTATCTTATCCAATACTATAATTATTTATCAATACATCATGAAACAAAACGCACTGTGAGTGCTGACGTGTGGGAAATACTAAAACAACTATTGTCAATGTCATGTGATTGTCAAACTAAATAGTGCCGATTCTCGTGTTGTCTTATTTTACTATATCAGTTTTACAAGAAACTAAGCTTAAAAATGGGTGTAAGTATGCTTTCGATAAAAGCAACAGCTGTGTACAGCAATTGGATACCAGTTTTATTGTATGTGCTTTTCTATTTGCAGCTGGATATCGAATCTATGCAGAGGTACACGTCGCCCATAAACCCGGCAGTTTTCCCTCATCTAACACTGCTCCTACTGGCTATCGGAATCTTCTTTACTGCCTGGTTCTTTGTGTATGAAGTGACGAGTTCAAAATCATCCAGAGATTTGTTCAAAGAGTTGGTATTGTCATTATTCGCTGCGCTCTTTTCTGGATTTGGTATACTATTCCTGCTACTGTGGGTTGGGATTTTTGTATGATAAGAGTTACTTCCGATTGTGTATCATTCCTTGATAATGTTAAGAATATCTAATTATATGTCTTTGTAAGTTATTACTTGTTTTTCTTATTTTTAGTGTGACAATGAGCTTGGATTATCCAAGTAATGCATATATAATGTTGTTCATTACTATTAGCTAGTTCAACATTTAATTATTCTTTTCAGAAATTAGATGCAATTTTAGGACAGTAACTTATTTGATATGGGTTAACAACTGAACTAATGTCTCATCTTCTGTCCTTACGGACTATTAAAATATACCCTGTAGTAGTGGAGAAGTAAAATATCAAGTTTAAACAAAACCAATGCATGCACAGTGCGCTTACATAAGTAATCAGCCCATCGCTTGGCCTGTTTATAAATTTGGCATATCTCTAAAACTGCTTCTCCAAATTTAGAGAGTTGGCAAGTTACACTAGAGAAACCATAGAGGGTTGGCAAGTTACGCTAGAGGTTCAAAGAAGAGAAGCTACATTTTTTGCGTGGAAAGTGTTTAGGGGATGTTTTGATGCTTTAAATTAGTATATCATCAGGCACTGACGAAGTATGGACTAAGCTGTGTTATAAATACCAGAGTTTAGGAATTCAAAATTTGCAGGCACTTGTTGAGTGAATCAAAGAAAATAAAAAATGTGATGGGTTTTCAACGGCATTTCCAACCATCATTTACATACATACACATACATATACTCACGGCTATACTTCCCTAGAAGGGGTAACCAGAGCTAAGAAATTATAAATTCCTTGGCCACTTTTGGAAGTTGAGTGGGGAAAAGATCGTAAAATAAAGGTTTTACATACACACACTAACCATCATACACTAATTTTCCAACACTTTGAAGCCTAATACCCTAAGATGTCCCTTACGACACCCACAGCCACGGGAAGAAATGTGTTAGTAGTATTCTAGTAAGAAGCACTTAATTCTTTTTTTTTCCTAGTAGCAATATTATTTTTAAACACTTGGAAGTTGCAAACTTAAAACTGCAGAATCGCCCTGAATTTAAAATGTTCATAACTTTTTGACGATTGCAGCTTTTTATGTAAGTAGTCAGGCACTTATGCTGAACCCCACCAAAATTAAAGTGAATATCCCATAGTTTTGTCTCATTCAGGTACGGCATGCTATAAAAACGAGGCGGATCTTCCGCTTCAAAGCCTTAATGGGATGATCAGATATGTATAATTGCATATTGTCAGGTATGATCGACTATTGTTTATTACGTCAGTTGTATACATTACAAAAATCAATTTTCAGAGTAATAACTATAAAACCACCGAATCACAGTATTGTCAAATCTATGATAAGACGAGCCCGAGCCCCGAGTCCCGAGCCTGCATCGTACGAGGGGCATGCCAATAGAAGTTAGATACTCTTTTCTCATTTAATTGACACTGGCAAGCTATACACCATCTTTTACGCTGGTTTTTTATTGACATATTTGAATATAGAACACACTTCTTTTATTTATTTTTTATTTGAATGAGCATCATTTTGCCGAGAATCTGGCGGGAATTGGCCTAGACCTCGCTTTTATAACATACCCTTTTTATATTATAAATCGATAAAGGACATCAAACTAAACAACTTTGCCCATGGAATGCCTATCTAAAATATTGTAATTTTCAAAAAATAATAATAATAAAAAATTGTCGTACCTAGTTCAAACTGAGAATGTATAGAATGAGATTCCTTGCTTCAGTGAAAATAAGAAATTAAAAAAAAATATTGATCTATGGTGTAAACAAAAACATAACTCTTTTCGGTATTTTCCAGTTCAATCGCTCGCTTTCCGATTTATTTTCATGATATTATTTTTCAACGACGATCAATACAACTGGAAAATACCGAAAGAAGTTATATTTTTGTTTACAGAGCAAAAAGCATAGATCAGATGTTTTGTTTTTAATTTCTTATTTTCACTGAAGCAAGGAATCTCATTCTATACATTCTCAGTTTGAACTAGGTATATGATATTTTTCATTATGAAATATTTAGATAATAACAATATTTTAGATAGGCATTCCATAGGCAAAGTTGTTAAGTTTGATGTCCTTTATCGATTTATAATATAAAAAGGGTATGTTAAAAAAGCGAGGTCTAGGCCAATTCTTTTGCAACAATGGAGCTCAGTCGACGTGATTTTCGCGCTATGATTTATTATGACTTTAAAAAAGGTTTAAAGCCTCAAGAATGTTTTGAACTTTTGGCTTCTACTTTTGGTGAGTCTGCTTGTTCCTGAGCAACTGAATTTAAAAGAGAATGGGGATGTCTCGAAGATGAAGCGAAGACAGTACGGCCACCAACCGTGGTCACGCAAGAAAACGTTTGTGCAGTCGAAAAACTTATTCGCGAAAACCGACGAATTACATATGTAGAGCTGGAGCGAGAACTAGGAATTGGATCAGCAGCAATACAAACCATAATTCACGACCACCTTTTTCTCCGTAAACGTTGTTCGAGATGGGTGCCGCACAAACTTACCGATGAGCAGAAAGACCGTCGGGTGGATTGGTGCCTATTCATGATAGATAAATTCAACGGAGGCGAGAAAAAATACGTATATGATATACTGACTGGTGACGAAACATGGCTATATAATTATGATCCCGAATCAAAGCGACAGTCGAGTGTATGGTGCTTTGAAGACGAGCCAACTCCAACGAAATATCGCCGTGCACGAAGCACACAGAAACAAATCGTCTCCTCGTTTTTCTGCAAAACATATTGCTACTGCTGTGCTAGAGAATGGAAGAACGGTGAACTCCGAATGGTATGTGAGTGTAACAGTTTGTGCTCCAACAGTAATATCAGCTTGGTGTGACAAGCGACCGAAGTCAGGAATCCGGCACCTTCTCTGGCACCACGACAATGCGGCGTCGCACACGTCTACCAGCAGGGCAAGCACGAGCACTATTTTATCGACACGATAACGGTTAGAATGAGATGGCAGTATACGATACCAAGTAAGTGCGAAAGAGATGGCTGCTTTATCGCACGCGATAACTAGTTTAAACACCGCTCGTGCTTGCCCTTCAGAACACTAGAAATTTTCAACTCGAAAAATGTGTCAATTCTCCCTTACCCGCCATATTCCCATGACTTAGCGAGCGCCTTGTGATTTTTACTTGTTTCTAAAAATGAAAGAAAAACTAAAGGGGAAGAGGTTTAAAAGCAAATAAGATGCGCTGTTTGCCTATAATTTCGTGATTTCTGAGGTATCTAAAGAAGAGTGGTCACAGGTATTTTCCAATTGGTTCTGACGTATGGAAAAGTGTATACGTGCTCAGGGTGAATACTTTGAAAATATTGATCCTTGTAATAAAGAATAAATTTTATAATTTTTGAGTATCTAGATTCTTTTGGCATGCCTCTCGTAAGCATCTAAAGCGCCCTGGACAGATGAAAATCCGCAACCCAGTCTACTCAAGGTAGATGGCGCAGCAGAAATCCAGTCCCCACGCCACCCGACGCAACACAAGACCCGAAGAGCTTTCGCGCCCGAGACTAAGGCACTGAGGATCACTACTCCCTAATAAAATGTTAGAGCCCTGTACTCTTAAGCGCCCAGTACACATTGGCCCACAATTGGCCTAGACCTCGCTTTTATAACATACCCTTTTTATATTATAAATCGATAAAGGACATCAAACTAAACAACTTTGCCCATGGAATGCCTATCTAAAATATTGTAATTTTCAAAAAATAATAATAATTAAAAATTGTCGTACCTAGTTCAAACTGAGAATGTATAGAATGAGATTCCTTGCTTCAGTGAAAATAAGAAATTAAAAAAAACATTTGATCTATGCTTTTCGCTCTGTAAACAAAAATATAACTTCTTTCGGTATTTTCCAGTTCAATCGCTCGCTTACCGGTTTATTCTCGACCCCATAAATAACACAGAAAAAAATATATGTATGGTATGAAATTCTTACTAGGAACTACTTCGTATCAAATTAACAATTACTTATTAAATGTAATATATAAAGAATTGAAAAACAAGAATTTAAAACTTAAAAGCGGCAGGAAATAGAGTAGAAGTGTGTGTTGTGTGAGTAGATGTGGGTATTTGTATGTGTGTGTATGTGCGTTTATATGTATTAGTACCTCTGTCAACCTCTTCGGGGATATACGACGTGCGTGAACGTTTGAGTTAAGTTTGAAACACTCGCTCGACTGCTCTCGAAAATTAGAATCTTTTACTTTCCTAATGGATTGGTTAGTGTATTAGCCTCTTTTAAATGAATCATTCCTTTCAGTTGGAACCTCAATATACCTTGAAAGTGTAAGGTGATAACTCGATTACTCTACGATGTAATCCGACAGATATATATATGTAAGAGAATATTTAGAAACACCGCTTTTAGAACTTAGAGTAAAATAGATCTTTGATGGGGGGCTCTCCATCCTCATGCCTGAAGCTGAAGAAGCAAAGATACAATATAATGGGGGTGGTGTTTTAAAATATATCTGTGTAAAATATACACCAGATATTGCTCCCGAAATGTGAACGACATCCACGAAAAGAGTTTGGATACGTAGTTTTTGTAAACATACTCTACGCGAATACATTCTTTATTAGCTTGTCCTAACCATGGAAGTATTATTCAAACAGGAACGCGCGCTGGCGACCTAAAGTGTCCTGAAAAAGGATGGCTAACTAGCGAACTGTGTCTCGTTTTAAGTAGGGTGACCATCTGTTGGTGTTTTAATAAGAGTTCCTCTAAGGGATACAAAAACACTTATATTTATATATTTTGAATGTTTTTGTTCATGAAAACCTCATGTGGGGACCTGATGCACTCAGTACCGTCTTTACCATAAGGGCACACGGGGCCCGTGCCCAGGGCCCAGAATCTTGGGGGGCCCCGGAGAACCGGCAGTTTCTCTCACACAATAATTTTCAGAACATTTTTGTCGGGCACATTTACACTTTTTTCACAAATCAGTAATCTCAGGAGAAGGTATTTACAAGGCATATACTTCACCATTATATTGATGACTGCGCCTACTCCTACTGTACTAATCTATGTATATAAAAGAAAGTAGTGTTAGTTACACTATTTATAACGAAAGAACGGATGTGCCGATTTGGCTAAAATTTGTGGGGAGGTTGCTTAGAACCGGGAAAAGGACATAATTTACTTATTTACAATATTATAAGACGGGAAGATATGTTTGTATGTCGGTAATGAATAGGCTCCACAACAACAAAACAGATTTCAAAAGTTCTTTCACTAATGGAAAGCTAAAACTCTCAGAATTAACATAGGCTTTATATCATCATGCCAAATAGGGGGTAAGCAGTGAAAAGAACTTAACTCAAATCGTGCGAAGCTGGCGCGGACCACTAGTTAATAAGCTATCTAGTGATGCTTTTCTTTGTTTGGTTTCGGCCGTTAAAACGTCACAAACTTTAATCACTTATTTTGTCACTTTCACTTAATATTACCCTAAGATAACACTTGTGTGGATGAAATACGCACTAATATACAATTTACAACCATTTATGGTTTATTTCTATGCTTTTTAACAATTATAGCCAAATTTAAATAGCAAAGCACGAATCAGATATTATTTCGATCTACCCGAACTCCTATTCCGAACGTAACCTAATTTCTCATAAATAAAAGATGTTATTAAAGGAAAGAAAAATTTCGACACTGGCGGGGTTCGAACCCGCGACCTTCGGGTATACGCCCCCGTCGCTCTGCCAACTGAGCTACAGTGTCAGTTGGCATCCAGCGCGAAATTTCTCTATCCTTTGTTTCTTTTTTACACGTTCAAGTAGTGTTTACGTTTCCTACCTCCGAATTTTAACTAATTCGGACGGCCACTTGTCTACCTTTTCAGATAGAATGCAAATGTTGGAAACGCCTAACTATCACATAATTTAATGTTTTTTGACATGAATTCCTCATGTGGGGATTATTATTTATGAGTAATAATCCCCACATGAGGGGGGCGTATACCCGAAGGTCGCGGGTTCGAACCCCGCCAGTGTCGAAATTTTTCTTTCCTTTAATAACATCTTTTATTTATGAGTAATAATCCCCACATGAGGAATTCATGTCAAAAAACATTAAATTATGTAACCTAATTTACTAAGTACATCATCTGGCGTGTAGTGTCGGCTTAGAATAACACTACCCCATTTCTACCCATGAGTGATCGTAAGAGGCGACTAAGGCTTTTTAAGTGATTTTTGGGCGATGTGGTTGGAGACCCGTCACCAAAAACATTTATTATTACCATCTTTTCCCCAATCAACTTCCAAAAGTGGCTGAAGAATTTCTCATTCCAAAGCTCTGGCTACCCCGTTAAGGGATTTATAGCCGTGAGTATATGAATAAATGAATGAATCATCTGGCAATTACTCACGCAGCAACTTTACAGAAATTTATTATGAAGACATTAACAGCTATTAGACATGAGCTCAAAATAGAAAGTTTACATATCCTAATACATTCAAAAAAATTGTAAGAAAATTTGAATATTTTGTTCATGAAAAAAACTCATGTGAAATAAATAAAGGAAAGCATTATTTATTAAATTTACCCGCTGGTGTAAAAAAAAATCCTTCATTGATTAGAAATTGTAAGAAATTTTTGCAAACGTAGAAATTGCTACAGAAATATTCCTTTGCCTCAAAGTTACCAATTGTAGTGGAGGGCGATCATTTCCATCATCAACCGGCCAAGGCCTAGAAGGGATAGCCAGAGCTAATGAATTAGAAATTCCTCAGCCACTTTTGGAAGTTGCGTGGAGAAAAGATGGTGAGATAAAGGTTGTTGGTGATGGGTCTCAACCGCATTGCCCAAAAATCCCTTAAAAGCCCCAATACCGTTAGTCGCCTCTTACGTCACCCACCGGAAGAAATGGGGTAGTGCTATACTAAGCCGACACCACACAGCTATATTCAAATTCAAATCGTTTAATGCATTCATGTGGTAAAGTTCGAGATGATACAGGTTATTTTATTTATTGTTCCATAACATGAACCCATATTTATCACTATATTTTCTTAATTAAATGATGAAAGCTCCAAAACACTCAAACAGATGATAAATTGTGGACACCACATTTATCTTGTTTCGATGGGGATACCCGTGACAAATATTAATATCCCTTTTGCCAAACTTAACCAATTATTTATCTCCAAATCGAAAGGCGACAATAATAATTAAAATAAAATACAAAAAAGGAACAGTTTATAAACTGCTTTTTATAAAATACTCCCTATAAATAAGTTTGATTTGTTTTTCTTTGAACTTAATCTCGACTGGCAACCGTGCGAGCGGGACACACTTCTCTCT
Source organism: Bedellia somnulentella (assembly GCA_963576735.1). Taxonomy (NCBI): domain Eukaryota; kingdom Metazoa; phylum Arthropoda; class Insecta; order Lepidoptera; family Bedelliidae; genus Bedellia; species Bedellia somnulentella. The sequence continues at coordinate 16,659,292 of OY755181.1, read as the reverse complement.
CACACGGCTCTCGTTCTAGGACATTTCTCTGCTTGACAGTCTTTAAAAGATAATTAACTTTATTGCATGGTAATAAATTTAATTTTATTCAAGAATAATTAAAAATATTTACATAGACAATTTACAACCTAAATTAAAATATAAAACTAAATAAATACCTACTAAAGATGGAAAATTTCATGAAATTCATCGCTCTCGCAAAACGGTATCGTGCCTAAAATACTGGCAGCATTTCCTCTTTGAATGGCTATGCTAATTCGTTGGCCGAGGTAGCTGCCAGCCCTAGGATCACCACTGACTTCCACTAGGCGGGCTGAGAGATTTTTTAAGAAAACCCGCGCCTCGTTGCCCCATGTGCCGAGAGTTTCAACGGCGAATGGAATAAAATGATAATCATTCAGTAATCCAGAATATTTTCGACGTTTGAAACTCTCGGCATTGGCTGCAGCAGCACCTGTTTGCGATGCCGACCCTGATAAATGGCAAGGCGCTAGGGTATCAACACACGTTGCATCCCATATTAACGCCCTGCCATTCCTCCAAGGCAACAAAGTCATACCGTCCGGTCTCTTGCCATCGTCCCGTATCAACCCAGGGGGTTCCAAAACAGCTGGTACATGGACGCTGACAAGAGCCCGACGGATGATATCGTTGAGGGCAGCATGGCGTGACAGGCGACCTGCACTGCGGGGGCACGAAAGACCGTGGTGACCCTAAAGATCGACTTGCACTCCACAGCGGCAGCGATGAATTTCATTGATTTGGGCACCAATCCTCAGACAGACCCCCAAACAAAAAGTAGACCTATCGAGAAGGGTACCAATCGCCTCAGATGGTAACGCATTCAACCAATAACCCGACTCAGGCTCTGCAGAAGCCATAAGACGAGCACGCTGTGCGGGGTCGGAAGCAGAATTCAAAAGGTTTAATTGAATCCGTCCGCACAGTATGTCATCCCATGACCTCTGGCTAGCCAATTTTGTCGGGATAGAAGAATTGGAACCAAGCATGGATATCCAAGCAATCTTGGCATCGCTCATTCCACTGACCTCGGCCTCACCTAAAGAGGGACTGATAATTTGATGGTATAGGGTCATAGTGGAATGCACAGATGACAAGAAAGCTGGTAAAGCCACATCGGATGTTTTGCGAATACCCAGGCCACCAAAACGAACTGGAAGGGAAGCCTGAGCCCAGCTGTTGTCATCGAATTTACAATTTAGGATTTTGCTTAAAGTATCTTGTATAATGTTGTCCAAATCATTTAATGCCGAAACATGCCTCCAGATGTCGCAACACCTTAATACATATGTAAATTTAGGAACAAACAAACAGAATTTAATAAGCGTGTAGGCCAAATGTGGATTGATAGTTTGCAGGCGTTCTGAAGATTGATTGAATTTTGAAATTTTATCTTTAACAAAACCGGGCACTGAATCCTCGTTCAGAGGGGCACCTAGAAGATGGAGCGAATCATCACTAAGGATTGTAATATTTGGGGCTATTTCATTGAATTTTTGTATAATCTGAGATTTATTTTCGTCTGTAAGGCTTTTATTCATATATAATTCGCATTTGTCAAAATTTAAATCAAGGCCAATAGAAGAAAAACTCAATTTTAAATTTTCAAGATCTTTTAAAACTATGTTTGCATTTCCACCTAAGGTTCCATCGTCTAGGTACCACACATTGAACTTGGAGGCGAGAGATTCAATGAGTGGATGAATGGCTAGGCTGAATATTGCTGGCCCCAGGGGGTCACCTTGTTGGCAACCGACACACGATTTTATTAAATTTTGTTTATATAATAAATTTGAGGGTTTTTTATAGCTCTGCCAAACATAATTAAAAATTGAAGGTGCTTTTTCTTTCACTTGAGCCAACAAGGCGGCCCGATCTACTGAGTTGAATGCGTTTTTCACATCCACCTTCAAAAGGACTTCGCCGGCGCCATGTGCGATGTACGTCCGAGCCGAATGAACCGCGGCTTCACAACCACCGCGTGTGCCAAACCCCAGTTGTACTGGTTCAAAGTATGTTCTTAAATCTACGAGAATATATTTACAACAAATTTTTGACACGACGCGGCGAATTGTGTTACCGACAGCAATCGGTCGTATCCCTCCATCTTTTTTTTTTAAAGCGCATAGATTCGCACCATATAACAAATCCAATATATCGTCACAGACAAGGCCAGACAACATAAGGTTTACTAAGCGGGTCAACTGTCCAAGTAACGTATCCCTGTGTTCCCCGCCGGCCCCACACAGAAGATCTTTGAGATGTTGTGGTGTGAGACCATCGAGGCCACCTGCAGACCCGTTCTTAAAGGACAGTATCGCCGCCAGCGTATCCTGTGCCGTCGCCTCGGGTGTGACGCTATATTGGTTTGGAGCATCTGGCAAGTTGATGTCCCTCCTTGAAGGCGGATGCTTAGCCTGAAGCGATAGAAGTGTTTCTGGCGTCTCTGGTGCTAAGGTTTCGCTTGAAAATAATAATTGTGCAGCACCTCTGATATCTCCATCTGAAATTTTGTTTTTGATTTTACGGTTTATGTCGAAAGCTTGTTGTGGGTATTTTTTAACGATGGTTGTGTCCAAAGGTATTGAGCAATTATTTTTAATTGTCTGTGTAAGGGATAATTTTGAACTTTTTGGTGCGTGCAAAGTTTTGAAACAAAACAAGAATAGGTTTTTCCAGCTTTGAAAGTCATTGTTGTCAACCACGGCCTTTACAGCTTTGGTGAGTGATAAAGTAACTGAATATCGGGCTCCTCGGGGTATTCTTTTAACTATGGGAATTGATGATTTTAATTTTGACAATAGTTTCCAAAATGATTGTGTATCTTCATGGGGGCTTGTATCAATTAATTCATTAAGAGATGGTGATGAATCTTGCAAAATTACTTGAGATGTAATGCGCTGACTGTGGCATTTTGATATGTGTATATTAAGCCCACGTTTTCCCTTAAAAAACCGTGGTTCACAACAATGAGGACATTTTTCTAACTGTGACGATACCGTAGCTCCAGTTTGAGAATTAGCACTCAAATCATCTATAGGCATACCATTAAAAAAACATATAAAAAATAATATTATAAAATCTTCATGGACTTGTTTTCGTGTTGTTCTTTGCAGGGTTTTTTACTTTTCCGTCAATAGCTCAGCCGGTAAATGACAGTTTCTATGGAGATGGCAATAATTTGATTGTGGTCGCCTAGGAGATCGTATAGTTGCCATGGAGATCCATAAACGACAATACTGCGCAACTCAAATTGTTTATTTTCAATTGTCAATAAAATTTCACTATTTTGATTTTGACGAAAATATCTATGTGGCTCGCCAAATATCCAACAAATTTTATGTAGGTTCACTTCTCGGTTTTCGAACTATATTTTTATCTGTGCCAATTATCACAATTTACCGCCATATCATCAGAAATAAATACTTTTAGTGAGCACGATGTGTACGTGACCTAGTGTAATATGTAATATTGCATTTTTGTTTACCATATTTTTGTGAGTACTCTCTCCTGTTTAGTTAGTAGCTTCATGGTCCTAACGAATAAACCTTACACATTAGAAATTAAATTATCCATGGTTGTTTGAATTATCATTTATTGACTATGGTATTTGAGTATTTGATCTCAATAAAAACATTAAGTACTTAAGTTACTATCTGGCATTAAAAAAATCTAAATAAATATACTATTTTCTTCTTAAGTTGGCGAATTCTGGCGTAAAAGGTGTTGCGTTGAATCCAAAGTTATTATCGTGATTGGCAGTTGTTCCGGCCTGAAAATGTAAATTTGATGTTATATATTTTTCATTTACTTAACAATCTTTTCCTCACACAAATTCCAAAAGTGGCAGAGGAATTTCTTATTCCGAAAACGCCTTCTGCAATAAGGAATTTTTATTATTCCTCTGCCGCACGTATTTATCACGACAATACATCAACGTTGAAAACCAGAAATATGAACTATTGCTAAAATCAATGCTGTGTAGTGTCGGCTTAGAATAGCACTACCCCATTTCTTCCGGTGGGTGTACGTAAGAGGCGACTAACGGTATTGGGGCTTTTAAGGGATTTTTGGGCGATGCGGTTGGAGACCCATCACCAACCACCTTTATTTTTACCATCTTTTCCCCACTATCATTTCCAAAAGTGGCTGAGGAGTTTCTAATTCCTTAGCTCTGGCTACCCCTTCTAGGGATTTACAGCCGTGAGTATATGTATGTATGTATGTATGTAAAATCAGTTAACTAATATTATGGTTTGGCATAAAAACAATATTTTATTTTTAATGTGAATTTTATCATCTCCATGATTCTGTTAGCCTAGTGATTGATGTGGCATTAAAGATAATCTCATCCAGTATCATCATCATCAGCCAATATACGTCCACTGCTGGACATAGGCCTCCCCCAAAGAACTCAACAACGACTGGTCCTGTGCTGTCTTCATCCATAGGCTTCAACAATTCCAAATATTTTATCATATTTACCCTCGGATTTATCCCTAGGTCTTGTATGTTGTTCACGTTCTCAGGTGGGAAATAATCGTATTTGAACTGCGCCAAGTCTTCAACCCCTATCAGATCCGAGTCGTCGGAGTCGTCACTGAAACACACATAAAATTTAAGAGTTTACTTCAGAAACTAAGATTGTTATGTAATATTTTATGGTATATTTTGATCCATGTACAATACAAACTTTACCATGACAGGTATTGTTATTTTCTCTGCTCTTTGGGATTAATAGCCGTGACCACCATTAGAAGTCTAACTGGATATGTGTGACAATATGTTCAATATGTTGCCGTATAGTGCCGGCTTAGAATGTCACTACCCCTTTCTAACTACAGGTGTTGTAGGAGGCCAGTGGCGGATTAACAGTATCCGAGTCCCTAAGCACAGAGCCTGTGTAGGCCCTCTATTGCTTAAATGGAAATGAAAATGGAAGGAATGGAATGAAAGGTAGAAAGTACGAAATGAAAGTTCAACAAAATATAATGTGTGGTAGGTATAATTTAAATCTTAAATCATTTTTTTCCTTGCCTTAACCGGAGCAAACTCCGAGATAACGTCTTCGAAATTTATCTGACGAAGTATGTCTGCCTCAATACACATTAATGCTAAAGAACTAAGCTTGACTGGACGGAGTTTTGTTCTTTGCGGGTTTTTTAATCTTTTTAGTTGTGAGAAGGATCGTTCAGCAGAGCAGTTAGTGATCATCAAGCTGTGAAAGATCCTAAACGCCACTTCTATATTTGGGAAAACGCACTTTAGTTCATCTTTAATAATCATTTCATATAGATCGGAATGGGTGATCTTTGTTTCTGAAGATTTATATTTTATTCGAACATACTTGTGAAAATGATTAAATTCGCCGAGGAAGTTTTCATTGAAATCTTCTGGGTAAGATTCTACGAGCAATTGGATATCTTTTTCATATTCTGAACATGACTTATTTAGATCCGCAAGAAATGAAAACTTTTGTGAAACTTCGTGGTAGATGTCATCTCTCCTTTGCATTTCAGCATTAAGAGTGTCAATTATTACATTGAAAGTCTCAATGCGAAATTTGTCTCTAGGATTCAAAGCCAGTTCCTCTGCATTTCCATCGTTAACTCGTTTCTTCTTAATTCGTCTTCGAGTTTCCTTATATTCCCCATTAGGAAAAACTTTTCTTGCCTCGCCTTCAAATTTTTCAAATTGATTCTTCATTTCAACGAGATGATCCGATAAAGAATGATACAAACCTGGTCTCACCTTTTTGGTTTGTGTCTTCAGCAATTTCATCTAAAGCATCCAAAATTTTCTGATAAGATTTCAATATTTCACTAGTAGCTACAGCATGAGCTTCCCAACGCGTGTCCGACAACGACTTCAGAACGCTTTCGTTGCCTATTAATTCTTTTAAAACTGCCCAACGATGAGTAGAAGCCGAAAAAATATTGTATAACAACTGCAGAATAGAAAAAAAAATCACTGCGATCGTACAACAATCAACAGCACTGCGACCAATTAAGTTTAGAGCGGCGCATGGTATAAATACAGCATATTTATTACGCTCTAAATTTTTTTGCTGCATCTCTTTGTATCGTCCTGACTATTAGCGGCATTATCATATGATTGTCCTCTGCACTTTGCAATATCTATTTTGCAACCCTCTAGATAACTGAGTACAATATTTGCCATCTCTTCTCCGGTATGACTTTTTAAATTTAAAAACGTCAGAAATCGTTCCACGGGCATACAATCAGACGGCGATACGTATCGAGAATTGAGTTTAGTGTCGTCAATGACATCTGAATCCTCAATTTAGTTTTCAACACATTCATTTCACTAAACACTCTCTCCACTTCTGCATTGGATTGTGGACGATAAAGAATGACTTAAGATGCCAACTTGTGTAATGAATTCTTTTCGGACAGTATTGGTGTCTACGTCAACTGCGTCACGACCAAACTCCTGAGCAATGTCAACAAATTTTAATTTATTTGGTTTTAAAGTGTACCGTGCAGAACACATATTTATTTTCCCAAACCAATAAAGAAGTAAGAACCATCACCGAATCATCGTTTGAATGTAGAAAATGACATCTTTTATCGATGGATGGGATTTCCCTTAAGTATTTCTGAACGATATTCTCACCAATCGGGATATCCCCATTAATAAAGTGTTGCCTAGACAATGTTGAAAAAATGCTAAAATATTGCAACATGCTAAGTTCCAAATTAACATGCTAGATTAGGTGAAAATATACCATATTTAGCATATAAAATGCCAAAACGGCAACACTGAAGTGCGGGCGGGGCGCGCAGGGGGTAGAGCCCTGCGGGGGTGTATGAAGGGTCACTCCCGGACTCTCACGCCTTGTGATTTCGGACATATTGTGGATGAATCTTGATAAAATGAAAAGCCAGCAGGAGGATGGAGGCCCCTGGAGAACAGGGGCCCCAGGCACATGCTTATAGTGCTTATACGTTAATCCGCCACTGTAGGAGGCGACTAAAGGTACGACTTTTTAAGTGCTTTTTGGGCGATGCGGTTGGAGACCCATCACCAACGATACATAATTTCTACCATCTTGTCCCCTATCTACTTCCAAATGTGACTGAGGAGTTTTTAGCTCTGAAGCTCTGGCTACCCCTTTTTGGGATTTATGGCTGTGAGTATATGTATGTATTATAAAAAAATATAGTTTTAACTTTAACCTCACCTTAAAGCATCAAAGTCGGGTGCTTTCAACTGCTCGCTCCAAATGGGGTTTGAACCTTCCAGAGCATGTTTATTAGTTCCGGGAACTGCTATTCCGACGCGGTTTAGACCCGAGTCCACTGATCCGAATTTAGTGGTCGATAACGCTTCTAATCGGCGGTTTAATCTACAAATTTTGGAGAAGATGAAAACTGATTTAAAGTTAAGAAACCAAAAAAGTTTTAATCAATACTTCAGTAGCTAAAATTGTAGCAATGAATCTGCTAATATTTCAATAAAAAAACAACACAGCTTTAAGAAAGTCAATCTACAAAATAGCTTACACGATAGTAGAACGAAGAGGATTGATGTTGAGAGGAGATTATTGCATTAATTGAGAAATAAAGTTTAAAAAAATTGTCTTCGCAATCCAGAAATACTATAATGTAAATGTATTCAGCTTAAGACAGTTTTAAATCAAGAACTCAATTTAATTACTATAAGTTATTTCAAGGATGTAAATTGGGATCATCAATGTTCTTATTAATAATATTTTGTGCCTATGCACTTGGTGTATGTCACTTAGTTACGTATAGATGGTTACGTATAGATGGTTGCTGCATAGTAAAGCTTATAACGACTTCTTCCCGCGGGTGCCGTAACTAAGTGACTTAGTGATTGTCAGATAAGGACCTATCACCAACCTAATTCTGATTCTCTAGCTACCCCTTTTCCGTGAGTACATGTTCAAATCCTCACCCTCTAACTCGTACAAGATATGTCACGAACAGCACGAGACACAGCATGGTCAGCAAGGCGGACAGCCCAGCGAGGAAGTACACGGTTAGTCTCGCCGAGTCCCCGCCGATCTCTGGACTGGAGCCGGTTACGAAGTCTTGCAGGATCAGCAGCTCCGTGTTCAGCGTCAGCTGGATGGAGCGTAGCAGCTCTGTGTCGCTGCGGAGACTGGGGTGGTATGGTGTTTTTATTAGTTTTTTTTTTTTATATGTTGCTTGTTTGGCTACTCCTCAAAATTTATGTTATACGTCGTGCTTTTTGGTGTAATTAGTAATAGTTTTTAAAATAGTTGTAGTTGACTGAAGTAAAGTCTTTGTGTGCACTGTCTAAGCCAAGCATGAGTTTTCTGAGCACTGACTCTGGTTTCCCTGCATATCGTATAATTCTTTCGCCCTTTTAATACGTCTGCCAACCCTTCGTAGATATACAGTATGAATGTTTAAGTTTGAGTCGAGTTAAGTCATAAGTAGAATTAGACTGTGAACTTAATGCGTATGGATGTATGTGAGAAACAGCAAATTATGCATTAATAGATTTATTTAAGTTAGCTATACTTCAACCATTAATACCCTATAGGGTAGGTAGAGACTATTGATCGCCACTTTGTAAGATCCTTTGAAACATCTCTTACTTGCTTCGATATGTTTATCAATATTTAAAAATCGTTATATTTTAATCTTCCCCAAAATTTCTCCTAAAATTGCCAACTTTGCCACTGCACTGCTCTCTGCAGCAACACCTTACAGTTCTTTTTCTCTCTGTTTTAAACAATAACTTTTACACCATATCTTATACGAAACACTCTATTTCTAACCCTCTTGCATGATAGTAACACAAAACATACACAACTCTACACTACATATGATTTTGCATTCAATATAAACATAAGTATATTAAATGCAAAAGCATACAATTTTGAGTAAGCTTGGTCAATGTATTAGACTTGTACTACTCACTCACGTCGTCAAGTCTAAACTTAATATCTAACGCCCGATTTTTGAATTGAGTATTCCAGCTGAGAACAACTTAAGTATCGTTCTGTCGCATTGAGATCTTAACAACTGAATGAGACAAAACGATATTTAAGTTGTTCTCAGCTTGAATACTCAATTCAGAAATCGAGCGTAAATCCCTTAGCCGTGTAAACTGAACTCTTGAACTTGCGACTCGCGAATTCTTAGGACTCAAAATCTTAGGACTTACGTCTCAATAACTTCAGCATTAACCGGATTATCATCTCGAATGAAATGAGCCCTCACTTCCGTGATGTCACTCAGAGCCACCCCTTGATCGTTGGTGGCGGGAATGATCTGGTCTATATTGCATGTCATTTCAAATCCAGTCGAGAAAGTCTGGGCTATCTGGAAGGCACAAAAATAACCAACAATAATAAATCAAACGAATGATAATAGTTAGTTTCTCCTTAATAATTCTAGTCATACGACCGGGACCACATAAAATATTAAACTAGAGGGAGAAGGGTTAAATAAGATATTCGAGTGAGACCGCCGCCAGGATTGCGTTGTAAGAGTATTGGTCTTTTATACGAGAAGGATTTAATGCATGATTAAAGTATTTAACATTTTAGCGTAAAAAGTAGGGGCAGATTTATTTATTTTTATTTATTTATTTATTCATACATGATAACCATCATTACAGGCGCAGCCTAATGCAATGGCATCGAAATACATAAAAACTTATAAAATATATGCATAATAAATTATCAACATTATTAAAAAATAACTAATTACCTTAAAATATACCTAAAATAACTAAGACCCATGTACCTGTCTGGTATATTGAGTCGAAGCTGCTCCAGTACAACTGCTTTGTCTAACTTACCTCTGAGCACTTTGAATAGGTACAACACTAAAGAAAGCTGTCTCCTAACCCTCAGCTCTGTATATCCTACCATACCCAACACAAAAAGAGTTGGGTAGTTCAGTGGGTAAAATGGGTATACCCCATAGTATTTGAGATAAAGATACCTTACAAACTTATTCTGTATTCGTTCCAACATAAGACTATATTTAATTTCATGAGGGGACCAGACAAGTGCATTAAATTCCAAATTACTTCTAACTAAAGCATTGTATAATGCTACAATAGATTGAATATTAGTCCCGTTAGTAATCCCGCACATTGCGCAGAATGAACCCTAACTGACCAAAAGCCTTTTTATAAATATTGACAATGTGTTTCCTAAAATGCAATTTATCACAAAATTTAACCCCTATATCTTTAACTTCAGTGATCCTGACCATGGGTGAACCCCCAATGACATACTCCTGCTGGATAGGTGTTAATGCCCTAGTGAAGGATATCACTGCACATTTGGAACTGTTAAATTGCAGCTTGTTATCTATACTCCACTTTTCTATTCTATCAATGTCCTCTTGCAGTCTAATACAGTCACTTTGAGACCTAATTTGTCGGTATAATTTGAGGTCATCAGCAAATAATAGACTTAAAGCATATTTTACTACTTATGGTAGGTCTTTTATCATCAGAATAAATAGTAATGGGCCAAGGTTTGAACCCTGGCTTACGCCAGATCTAGTAAAATATGACTCACTTTTAAATCCAACCCACTCTACATATTGCATTCTGTCCTTCATATAACTTGCAAAAAAATGCAGCAGGTTCTGGATGAAACCAAAACCAGCCAACTTCTTAAGTAGAATGTCATTATCAACCAAGTCGAATGCTTTTTTGAAGTCGAAGTAGGCAGCATCAACTTGACCCTCACCATCTACCTCTGGGATTATACCAATCGCATAGTTCAACAGGTTGCTGGAGGTGCTTCTAGCTGGCCTAAACCCATGACGTTGGTGGACCATGTTCCATCCCGTTGATGTAAAGACGTAGTATTATACATGGCAAGGCGCAGGTAGTGTGATAAGATACATACATATACATACATATACTCACGCCATTATTTCCCATTGGGGTAGGCAGAGACTATTCATCGCCACTTTGTACGATCCTGGCAAACCTCTTCTGCTTCGTTTACATCCATCAATCTTTTCATACATGTAGTAAGTTCATAAGTTTAAGCATTACACGTTAAGCATTACATCCCTATTTCTCAATTAACAAGTTTTAGTGGTTCTGAGGATTACTCACAAAATTCCTGTTAAGCTCGACTTGGTCTATGGTGTTGTAGAACAAGAAGTACACCCGGTTTAACGACGTGATGAGGTAAATCTTCACCCGAGTACTGTCAGTAGCACCAACTGGAATTTACATGAATTTTAATTTAAATTTCAAATTGTTCTTGTACAATACGTTAAGACGCGCGATTAAAAAGCCTTATACACAATCGGTTTTTGTATTCGTTCTACACGGTCGGTGGTTGGAATCAACTTGTCAGTTCAATCGGAAGAGATGCAATTCCGACCAAGGCCGTTGACATCAACCAAAAATCGGATGTACAACAGACTTCTACGCGGTCGCGGTCGCGGGTCGGAAACCGATCGTGTATAAGGCTTTTAAGCATGAAAATTTGGTCGGAGATTGGCAGAGAAGATTCCAGGGTAATATTTGCTAGCAGAGACAAGATATTGAAATAAAGGGTCGTTGGTTATGGGATTCCAGTCACAGCAACCAGCAACCAGCAATCACGTTAAACGTCTTATAACTCTTCTCTTAGTGCCACATGGCATTAATATTTTTTTTTATATATTATACATGTATGGTTAATAAAACAGTACGCAAATGTAACTAACCTGGATCAGTTGCTAAAATATCAAACTCGAACATTCCAAACATCGAAGCTGTTGGTTGTATATTTAACGTCAAAATCCCGGTCTCATTGTTCAGTGCGAAAGCTATTCCCCTCACGGCTTCGAGAGAAGGATCAACAGTCATCGAGTCTTGGTCTATCGAATATGTTACTTCTAATCCTTCAGTATGAACTGCCTGAAATAGTAGAATATGACGATATACTTGTTTTGTTAGTATATCTTATGAGATATGGTATGATACTAATTTGTATGTAGGGAGGTGGCATAGGATCCGTACGTCAATTATAAAAAATACGTTAAAAATTCTTTTTTCCGTGGTAAGTATCGCATTTATACATCCTACTAATCGAAGGAGTAGCCAGAGCTTCATGATTAGATATGTCTCGGATATGTTTGGAAGTTGAGTGGGAAAGAGATTGTAAAGAAAGGGTGTTTGGTGATAGATCTCCAGCCACACCTCAATATGAAAGCCCCAAGTCATCTCTTATGACAATCATCTTAGTCGACACTTGATAGCTATTATATTTATAAGATGGGTTTTTATGTGTTACAATAAACATCCTAAATGTAGGTATATTGCAGAGTTAGAAACTTGTCAAATCATCAGGACTATTTTATTTGAATCTATTTATATTAGCGATACAAACCTTGACGGTCAACAGTTCTCTGGAGATGGTGTCTGTTGTGGATATCCCAGCCATGTATAGGTATTGTTCGAAAATAGGTCGAGGGTTTGCTTCACGCACCTGACAGAAAGATATGTTTAAAACCATTTTATATTTTTGTTCTTAAATTGTGGATGGAACAGCGTTGAATACATTACAATTTTTAATTTTTCGTATATCAAATGGCATTATCCTATAGACAGTGAACCTTACACATTTATTATCGCGTTATTTTACATTTAATCATATGTTAAATAAAAGTCGAATCGAAAGCTCATTTAGTTTAGTTAGTTCAGAAGGATACTAAGTTCTCTCAAACTCAACATTCATGCCGTAATTAACCGAAGGGTTGGCAAAAGTACTAATACTCTCGAAGTTCCGCCTAGTGTTCCGAGTACCCACGTTTGGCTTGGACAGTGTATTCACGTGGGGTAGGCCTATCGCCATTTTGTGGGAATACACTGTCGCATGATTAAGTACCTCAGTACCTAAGTAACTCAGTAGTTGTGGGTTTCTTAATAACCCTCTGTGTGAAGAACGTCGACAAATTAACCAAACATTATGACTTAAGAAACGATACATTGGTTTAAGCCTGACTCAGGTATTTGCATTGCGTCTTCAGCATTTGCAGCGGTAGTTCTCCCCACTGAGATTTCATGGTTGTTACTTATTCTATCAGTTAAATATCACGATGAATATTGATGGGATGAGAAGAATACAATTTTTGAAGAATTGAGTAATCAGCTTTGAAGAAGAGCAATAATTTACCAACCGTAACAGTAACAGTGAGGTACGAAGAGGAAGTGCTTGTGGGAGGAGAGTTTAAGTTGTTAGCAGCGATGAGCAAAGTGTGGATCGCAGTTTCTGTTCGGTTCAACTCTCGGACCACGCGGATTGTGTTGGTCGTGGAGTCGAGGCCAAAATGTCCGTCCGAGTTCCCATCTGTGGAATAATATCATGTAAAACCAACGTATACAATATATAGACCGTATTTCCTTCCTGAAAAATTTCTGCACCAGTTTGTGAATGCAATTAAGGGGACAGACTAGTGGGACCAAAACATTTTAGTGTAGTGGGAATCTACTATACAAAATAAGTCGGTTTTTCCTTCCTAACAATTTAACTCCAGAACGCGCGAACCGATTTGCACGGTTTTGCATTCGTTGAAAAGGTCTGGGGTCCGTGAGGTTTGCAGCGAAAAAAAATCAGGAAATCCTTCGAAAAACAGTGAAACAAAAATTGCAGCACCATTGCTAGGTTTGCTTGTTTCATATAAAAACTTATTTTGCCAAAAATATTCTTAATACAACATTAATTATATGTTATGATTCAAAATATTTGCTTAACTCTGCTTCTTCAATTTTATAAAAATGAAATATTTAGGTTTGTAACGAGTTCTGTCTGGACGAACTAAACCTATTTTGGACTTCTTAAATCGGTAGTGTGACGCAGAAATGGTTAAATCGATGACATCGACAGATTTTGATAAAATATCAACAGAACCATTGACTTACCTATAATCCAGTAGAAAATGTTGTTGCAATCATTAGCACAGAGGTAGTTTTTCGGGTCTTCCGCTGTTGGTAGTTGGAAACTTTCTTCAAGGCCTAGCTCTGATTCTAAAGGAGCAAAGATTTAAATTAAGTTTAAAAATAATTATAAGAATGTTTAGTAAAAGTTTAGATAATAAATACAACAAAGATTACCATAGAACGAGACAGTTGCTGTGGAGATGGGGAATATGGGTTCTCCAATAGTAGGAACAAACACCACTTGAAGAATCACCTCCGAAGACAAAGCATTAGGTTCGGTACCACCATCGGTAGCTCTGATGGTGACCTTTAAAATGAAAAAAATACTTAACGCTATTGTTCCCTTATACCGATCTAAATGTATTTTATGTCATATTATTTACAAAAAAACTGCAAAAACAACAGTGACTTCCATACCTGGAATTCTTTTATCTCCTCCTGGACAATTTGAGTGAGCAGCAAAGAGCCGCTGTTGGGTCCATCATTGATTATATTGAAATATTGTTGGGATTCGCCTAAAACCATATATTAGTGTTAAAAATCGCTCTTTAGGATGCGAACTCACTAGGGATGTGCAAGAAGGCTTAAGTAGGATGAGTGTTTAAGGATCCCATAGAATCACTTCTTTTAATTCGCCTAGATCAGTAAAAAAAAATGCGAAACATAATCTAGGTAGATATTTAGTAATAATGAATAAGGTTTTATTAATTTCGACTTGATATCTTCAGGATTTGATTAATGAAGATTAAGAAAAGTACCATCTCCAGAAACAGTAAAAGTGACCTGGCCAGCCTCAAGTCCATCATCGTCGGAAGCCGATATGCGTTCCATCAACTCTCCATTGACTAGGGACAAAATTCCATTTATTACTGCTCTTTCCTGAAAAATTTAATAAATAACAGCATTTGTTCACTTAATCAACTTAATCTTACAAAAAAAGCTAATAACTATTGATCAACTATTACATTGATTCTTAATTGCTGCGGGTCCCTTTGTTTTAAAATAAAGAAGGTAAAAATGATTTATTTCAAACTAAAAATAGTTCTCGGTTTTTTTTATTACCCAAATAACTTACGCATAAGTTAAATCTAACTCTACTTCGGATTCGGAAGGTTTATTGTTGATAGAAAATACTGTAACAAACTCATCAACACAAATTTATTTTTAGTCATATTGTTTAGCTGCTCAAAGTTCTCCAGTGTGTTAGAATGATTCTGATCCGTCCTAGACACACTGGACAATCATAAATTAGGTGATATATAAAGTGCATGCAAAATAAGAGCGCTACTTGGTCAGAAATATATTTTACTTACCCGGGCTAACCTCAAGACGGTGTTGGGTAGAGGATAAATAAACTGTGGTGCGTGGTAGTTGTAGGGCCTTATTATCAGGTCGTAAGTTTCATTGGACGATTGTTGGGGAACGCCGTGGTCGTATGCCTGTTTAAATAGATGATCTTAAAACAATGACAAAGCATATTGTATATGAGAATTTAGAAAGTATACGTGACCAATGTATTAACAAATATCTCACAAAATACAAATAAAATACATACAAATATATTACTGTTTGTAGGTTACTTTTACTTTTTTCTATTTTTTATTTTTTTTTTCTACTAAAAAAGACAAAGATGAAGTAGAAAAATTCCTCAGCAACTTTTGGAAGTTGAGTGGGAAGAGGATTATAGCAATAAATAGTTGTTGGTGACAGGTCTCTAACCACATCGCCCAAATATCAATTAAAAAGTCCCTATACCCTTAGTTGCCTCTTACTATCACTACGAGTACAAATGGGGTAGCGCTAATCTAAGCCAACACTACACAGCGTTATCTCACAAATTATCAAGACGCACGGCAGTGCGTCAAGCCAAGCCAAGGCGGCGAGCGCGCACCGTATGTGTATATTACACGAACCATTTGGAGCGACTTTTTACACCATCATAACTCAAAATTTAATCAACATAAACCAACCAAATTTGGCTCATTTGTTGATATCAAGGATACAAACTAGTAGCCTAATTTCCATAAATACATAACAAAGGGTTATTAAGATATAAACGTCCAAAAATCGCGATTTTTTTAGTGACTCACTGACATATAGATCAAAAAGCTAACCCACTTCCAGATATCCCAGGAAGTTGAAATTCGGCATCCAGGTCGGTGATCAAATATTAACAAAGGAAAAACTGAAAACGGAGAATTTTTAAGATTTTTCAATATTTCCCTCACAAGAACATTTTGTATAGAAATCATAATAAATTCCATGATGTTTACGCCTGATCCGCGTGTATAGGCAATCCGCAGGCGCGGCGGCGCGGAGATCGCTGGCGGGAGAACGCACTACGCAACCAACCACCGTCGACTTAACATACATATTGTAAATGTAATAACTGTCTTATTTAAAAGTAAATGTTTTATTGGCAAGTCTTCGTCTTTATTATTCCTTGCCTTAACATTTGGCGACCGTGACAGGACAACCTGCCTCCACTTCAATGGCGCCTTGGACGTGTGTCACGCCTCTATCCAGGAGCGGACGGTGTTAGCCGGGTTGCTGATGTAACCACATCAAAAGGGGTCTTACGTAGAGCAGTAAATAGGCTTTGTTTACTACCCCACGAGAATATTAAAAGCTAACTACATCAAGCTTTCAACGTCCCGGAGGATGTTTACACCTGATCCGCGTGTATAGGCAATCCGCAGGCGCGGCGGCGCGGAGATCGCTGGCGAGAGAACGCACTACGCAACCAACCACCGTCGACTTAACATACATATTGTAAATGTAATAACTGTCTTATTTAAAAGTAAATATTTTATTGGCAAGTCTTCGTCTTTATTATTCCTTGCCTTAACATTTGGCGACCGTGACAGGACAACCTGCCTCCACTTCAATGGCGCCTTGGACGTGTGTCACGCCTCTATCCAGGAGCGGACGGTGTTAGCCGGGTTGCTGATGTAACCACATCAAAAGGGGTCTTACGTAGAGCAGTAAATAGGCTTTGTTTACTACACCACGAGAATATTAAAAGCTAACTACATCAAGCTTTCAACGTCCCGGAGGATGTTTACGCCTGATCCGCGTGTATAGGCAATCCGCAGGCGCGGCGGCGCGGAGATCGCTGGCGAGAGAACGCACTACGCAACCAACCACCGTCGACTTAACATACATATTGTAAATGTAATAACTGTCTTATTTAAAAGTAAATATTTTATTGGCAAGTCTTCGTCTTTATTATTCCTTGCCTTAACACATGATGAAATGTTGTTGACGCTAATATAAAACTCCGTTCTGAATAGGTTTAGGTATGCTATGCATACTTACTTGATCATTCATTAAACTTCGACGCTAAAGTTATTTGCAATTACAAAACTCAAACTATGAGTATAGGTACTAACTGTACTGGCACAGCCCGGTTGGTTGCGAACAATAGCAATACATTTCTTCAATATATAAAAACTCAGATTCGATTCCTGGCGTACTAATTAATAGGTATCATAACACCTAGTACCTATCTCATGCCAGCAGAACGGCGACCACTGTATGAGTCATACAGTATGAGTATGACACAACATCGGATAGCGTTTTCATAATACATAGATACCTACTAATCATTAAACCTACGGAAATTAAATAAAATGATTTGATTTTGTGTAATGTCAGCGCTCATAATCATATTTAATAACATAATACTATTTATGATTGTATTTGATAATTACATACATGAAATAACATAAACTAACTTAAACTTAGTCGCTCGCTACCACGTCGCTACAAGCGTGGGGCCACAGGAGATCACAGGGCAAGACGCGTGGGGTGAGGGGCAGGGGCGGGGCATGGCGGGATCTGCGAACGTACCAAAGCGAGCGCCAGCCGCGCTCATGCGCGCGAGCGACCCCATGCTATTCGGTTGTCTAGCGAAATCCCGCCTATAAGGTTGAGTTTTATGCTTCGTCGTCGTATGAGTTACAGCTGGTAACGGTGTTGTAAATTCTGCTTTTTTTCTTGCTGATTGTTTTTAGATTGGGTTGTTTGTAGGTTTGTTTCTTTTGCCAAATTCATTGATTTGTTTGATTAAAATAGTAGATAGATAGTAAGGTAGGTATAAAATCAAACGCAGAAAAAAAAACCAACTTATTTCTTAACAAAAAGTAATGATATCCCACCAAAAACATTTTAAATGTAAAAAATGTTAGCCAAGCAAATACAATACAAAAATTTATAATATGTTAACTAAAAGACTTCGCAGACAAAAGGATTGATATCTGAATGGTTGCCAAGCACTGCAGATAATCCTGAAATACAAAGTAGATAACAAGTTAAATTAAAGTTTTGATTTAATTTGGCTAGTTTTCACCACAAAATCAAATTAAAATGAACCTAGCAGATAAGTTGATTATCATGATAACTCGTATGTGGAAACGAGCCAACTTAAATCAAAACTTTAATTTAACTTGTTATCTACTTTGTATTTCAGGATTATCTGCAGTGCTTGGCAACCATTCAGATATCAATCCTTTTGTCTGCGAAGTCTTTTAGTTAACATATTATAAATTTTTGTATTGTATTTGCTTGGCTAACATTTTTTACATTTAAAATGTTTTTGGTGGGTATATATTATTCAGCGAATTCACCTTACCCTGACGTGCATTTGATAACTGCCCCAATATCCTTTCAAATCTATAGCTGTTTCTAATTCGCCAGTTTCACCATTGATATTGATCATTTGGAACAATTCAGGAACGACGAGATCTCTGTTGGTGGTGACCAGTGATAGAATCTCGTACCCCACTCGGGAATTGTCGGTGTTAGGCTCATCTTTGTCCGGAGCATAAATATGAGGATCCAACCGGGTACCCTGCCAACAACCAACAAGGCTGTAAAACATGTATGCAACATAATCTTAACCAGGAAGATTCCGGCTACTAAGTCGACCAGTAGTATTAGTTAAGGTATGCCAACCTACAATAAGTCAACTGTCAACGATCCTGCAGTACAAGAGTATGATCAAATCACCCTATTAAGGATAGGCTCCAGACCCTCAATGGAGTTATATATGGGATGTGATGTGATGATAATTTAAGGACATTTATAAATATATTAAAAAACAAAGGATCGAGTAATACTCAAAACAAAATTTAGATGCAACCAGTAATTAAAAGTTTGCAGTTGTGATTCAAGCTACCAAAGTAAGCTGCTATGTGTATCATATGCCTAAAGTTCGCCGTCGCACTAATAAAAAACAGAAATTGAGATAAGTATTGAATAAGATGATAAAATACGAAAATGTACAATTCATTTGACTTTAAAATATCACTACCAAAACTAAAACGGATCTATATAACAAATATTTAAAATATAGACCAAGATATAGATTTTTTAATCTTTTTGTTCATGAAAACCTCATGTGGGGATTATTACTAATAAATAAAGAATAAATAAAGCCCGCCTGTGTCGAAATTTTTCTTTCCGTTATTTATTCTTTATTTACAAGATATAGATGTTTAAAAACAAATTAGAACATATTTGTATATCTACCGCAGTTAGGTTCTCGGAAACTGACCACGTCAGTTGATCAGGTGGAGGTAGTTCTGGTGCATTGTCGTTTACATCAAGTAAAATAACACGCACTTCTAAGTCAACTTGGAACCTATTACCATCTGAAATAAAAAATATTTATATACATATAATTATATATTAAATACATACAACTGTGGCTTACTATACTACGTGTAGCTTGCGTTAAAGTTAATAATATTTTGAGTGTGATGCGAGTTAAAAAATTTAATGCTGGACAAATTGTATTTCATTTAACAGTATTATATTATTTAAATCTGTTTGTTCATGAAAACCTCATGTGGGTATTATTACTAATAAATAAAGAATAAATAAAGGAAAGAAAAATTTCGACACAGGCGGGATTCGAACCCGCGACCTCGGGTATATGCCCCCGTCGCTCTGCCAATTAAGCTACCGTGTCAATAGCTGCCAGCGCGATATTCTGCTATCCTTTATTTCTTTTACACGTTTAAGTAGTGTTTGCGTTTCCTACCTCCGAATTTTTGCAAATTCGGAAGGCCACTTGTCTACCTTTTCAGTTAGAATGCAAATGTTGAAAACGCCTAACTATCGCATAATTTAAATCTGTTTGTTCATGAAAACCTCATGTGGGTATTATTACTAATAAATAAAGAATTAATAAAGGAAAGAAAAATTTCGACACAGGGGGGATTCGAACCTGCGACCTCGGGTATACGCGGTGTACATTTGACCCTCTAAAAATAGAATAGAATAGAATAACTCTTTATTGCACATCAAACACAAATTTACAAAAGAAATTATCATACAGTTTACCAGTGTAGTATATCAGTGAGGTACAATTGGCGGTCTTATCAGTCAGTAGTTCATAAGTTAAATGCTGTGTGTAGGAGTTTTAAAATTTAAGTTTTCCACATAAAAGGAGAGCATGAATTGTAAATTGTTGCCTTGAGACATAGACATACATACATACATAAATATACTCACGGCTATAAATCCCTAGAAGGGGTAGCCAGAGCTAAGGAATTACAAATTCCTCAACCACTTTTGGAAAGTTATGTGGGGAAAAGATGTTTAAATAAAGGTTTTTGGTGATGGGTCTCCAACCACATCGCCCAAAATCCCTTAAAAGCCACAATACCGTTAGTCGCCTCTACGTACACCCACCGGAAGAAATGGGGTGGTGCTATTCTAAGCCGACACTACACAGCAAATACATAGACATGTGCGTAGTTATTTGTAAATTACCTCCTTCTGAATAAAAATTGTCGTATAAACTCAAGAAAATCCTATGTTCCGGTTCATCACTATCTCTGTCGAGGGTCTCATCGGAATCGTACTGGACATAAACTAACCCAGTGTCCAAGTTCACTTCAAAGAAATTGCGCAGACGACTGTTGATAGCGTAGTTTATCATGAAACGGACTGTGTGGTATATCTCTGAAATTATTGTAAGTTGAATATAATTAGCGTCGGCGATAGGCCTCCCCTGTGACGTGAGTACACTTTCCACGCAAAACTTGGGTACTCTGAACACCAGGTGAAGATGTCACGTGATGTTCAGAAGTATTAGTACCTCCTCCAACACCTTCGGGGATATACGGCGTGAACACATGAGTCTTGATTAATTAGCGTTTAATGAAAATGTCGGATAATTTATTCATGTGATAATATATTTATTCCAGAACACAACGACATTGGCAAACTGGAAAAAATCATCTTTTGGCTTCGACGTAAGGTCGTGAAAGCTGTTAATATGTACAGCTTCATTGGTCTTCCTGTGCCTATGCAAGGTTAATATTAATTGCCGTCATGCGCGGATCCAGCCATGTGGGCAAGGTGGGCATGCCCTCAACCCTAATTAATTTGCAGCCTCATACTTTCGTGGTCTATTAGGGCTACAATAAGTAGGTTGAATTGGAATGTTAAGGTAGCTATGCCCACAATCTAAATTGAGTGCTGGATCCGCTCTTGATTGCCGTACCATCTCTATCAAGGTCTTCCGTGATGATATTCACAATTTCGTCCCCAGATGTAGCGTTCTCGTAGATGCGGACCGTCGTCTCAAATTGATCAGTCAATGCTACTGGTATTTGGTTGTTGGTGTCGATAATATGAATTGTGATCTGAAAATAGTAGAAATATTTTAAACTGAAGCCGTGATTATATGTATGTATATATGATGTCATACCGTGATTTTTGCTATTAGTTTTTAGCTTGACGTATCTATTAACTATCGTTATTTTGTACATTCCTATTTATTTTTGAGCTTATTTATGTTACTTGTTATTTGCTATGGCATTTTTTTACAAACATCAAGACGCACGGCAGTGCGTCAAGCCAAGCCAAGGCGGCGCGGCGAGCGCGCACCGTATGTGTATATTACACGAACCATTTGGAACGACTTTTTACACCATCATAACTCAAAATCTAATCAACATAAACCAATCAAATTTGGCTCATTTGTTGATATCAAGGATACAAACTAGGAGCCAAAATCAAATTAAAATGTACCTAGCAGATTAGTTGATTATCATGATAACTCGTATGTGGAAACGAGCCAAGTTAAATCAAAACTTTAATTTAACTTGTTATCTACTTTGTATTTCAGGATTATCTGCAGTGCTTGGCAACCATTCAGATATCAATCCTTTTGTCAGCGAAGTCTTTTAGTTAACATATTATAAATTTTTGTATTGTATTTGCTTGGCTAACATTTTTTACATTTAAAATGTTTTTGGTGGGTTGCTTTTTCCGTCTTGCACCAACCATTGATATTACATATTTGTCATACGACTATACTTACATTTCCTTCCGTATCCCAACACGTTGGGTCAGGAGGACATAGTGTTTGGTTGTCCAGAGAGCAGCAATCACTGGCTATAACTGTGTAGTAGAGATTATCACGTTTTGGAACGTCTGCGCTGATTGCTGCGTCCATATCCACGTTAATTTGTCCAGTTATAGGATCTATAGCCACTAGGTTACTTGTGGTATCTTCTCTTGGACTGTAAAAATATTTTAAGTATAAGTTAGGTCATTTATGATTTAATAGCTTAAAGTATAGCTTCAAGAATGATGATGATGATGATATTTTAAGCTTACATATTCGCTGAGGCATTCTTTTTTTCTATCCTTCAATTTTGTTTGTTATTGGTATATCGGTATTGGGACTTTTAAGGGACATTTGGGCGATGCGGTTGGAGACCCATCACCAACAACCTTTATTTCACCATCTTTTCCCTACGGAACTTCCAAAAGTGGCTGAGGAATTTCTAGCTCTGGTTACCCCTTCAAGGGATTTATAGCCGTGAGTATATGTATGTTTAATTTTGTTATTCAATTCCTCCAAGACCGTTTGTCTGATCTTGATAAAACTTTGCTCAATTCTAAGTTTATAATTAAATAAGTGTAATATTGACAAATAATTATCTTACAATATTGCCCATAATAATGTATGGGAATACCAATCAGCGAGTTGCTTTTATTTAATGGCAGCATGCTGTTCGATGCTGACCTAGTCATAAAGTATAGCCATTTTTTCTGTTTTCGAATCAGAGCTTCACCTCTGAGAGTTTCTTAATGTCATATGTGTGGACTGTGGGGTTAAGTGATCACGTTTGTTAGCGTTGAATAAAAATATCGTGAGTTAACTCCCATGGTGGAGCATATTTCAGTCATGTGAGAGCACAGAAGTGGCAGAAGACCAGTGCATATCATGTGATAACACTGTCCAATACATAATTGGGTACTCTGAGCACCACGCGACACTGTGTCACATAATGTTCACAAGAATTAGAACTTTTGTCACCCATTTAGGCATTGACGGCGTAATCGATTTATCTATAGGTAGGTGAGTAGATCTATAAACGAATTAAAAAACATACGTACCGAATAGAATATCTTATTTGGTTGTACAATGGCCCATCTATATCAGTGGCCAGCACGGATCCGATGACGACGCCGGTAGCTGACACCTCGCGGACCCTGAACTCCGTGGTCAGTGTCTCCTCTACCCACACCGGCGCATTGTCGTTCATATCTTCTACTATTATTGTGAACGTTACTGGAACAAAAAGGCCATCATCTAAATTTCGTATTTTTTGGTTTTCATCTTTAAAAACTTTTGGTTACACAATTTAGGTTTGAACTAGTGACTAAAGGTTGACGTAACAATGTCTTATTGATCGATCAATGCCTACTGCACGCACGATAAAGTGTAATGTTTCACGATCGTGAGCGCAGTTTAGAAACCGCGGCAGAAAACCACTTATACGTGAACTGTTTTGTCCACTTTCTTCACTTTCTGTTTTCTTTTGTGATATCAAATTAAATTATGCAAAACATAAAACATGGTGGTGTGCTGTTAGGCAGATAATATATATTTGATTGATACTTACACTCATCATAAGTGTTTCCAATGACAGTATTTATATCGGTTACTCGCACGGTGAGGTACAGCACCTCAAATTCCTCAAAATCTATGGTTACTCCCTCCCTTATCTGCTGAACTATGACTCGACCAATAGCACTACCTTTATTGGTTTCCGTTGGGTAAATTGTTTCAATTGTAACACAGCTGAAAATAGAATAGAAATTTATGAAAACAGGCGCTATATTGATATCATTTTAATTGAGATAAGATTTAAAAAATACGTATTGTTATAAGAAACCAATTCTTTCATCATATTAAATAAGCAATTATATAGATGCATATTACGAGTATAATGGATTTACGAGGGTAAAGATATCTGGCTCAATCTAGAATCTATCATATCTATCAAATATATCGCGGTATGTGGTATTTAATATGGGGGTTAAGTGTACCATGTATAATTATGTTCAATCTACTTTAGGCTAATAAATAAATTTAGATGTAGCCCAACATGGGTTTTGGCCAGCCAGAAGCACTTCCAGTAACCTGTTGAATTATGCGATTGGTATAATCCCAGAGGTAGATGGTGAGGGTCAAGTTGATGCTACCTACTTCGACTTCAAAAAAGCTTTCGACTTGTACGATAATGACATTCTACGGTGGCTGGCTTCGGTTTCATCCCGAAACTGCTGCATTTTTTTGCAAGTTGGATGAAGGACAGAATGCAATATGTAGAGTGGGTTGGATTTAAAAGTGAGTCATATTTTACTAGCTCTGGTGTAAGCCAGGGTTCGAACCTTGGCCCGTTACTATTTTTTCTGATGATAAATTTCTTACCATCAGTAGCAAAATATGCTTTAAGTCTATCATTTGCTGATGACCTCGAATTATACCGACAAATTTGGTGTCAAAATGACTGTATTAGATTGCAAGAGGACATTGATAGAATAGAAAGGTGGAGTATAGATAACAAGCTGCAAATTAATAATTCCAAATGTGCAGTGTTATCCTTCACTAGGGCATTCATAGCTTTCCAGGAGTATGTCATTGGGGGTTCATCTATGTTCAGGGTCACCTAAGTTTGTCTACAGTCTAGGGGTTAAATTTTGTGATAAATTGCATTTTAGGGAACACATTTTCAATATAAGTAAATTTTAGCTGTAAGTATTCCGAACTAATAAAATAAATAAAAATAATAATAAAATATTTCTTAAAAGGCTTTTGGTCAGTTAGGGTTTATTCTACGCAATGTGCGTGATTTTACTTATATTCGAGCTATTGTAGCATTATACAATGCTTTAGTTGGAAGTAATTTGGAATTTAATGCAGTTGTCTGGTCCTCTCATGAAATTAAATTAAGTCTCATGTTGGAACGAATACACAATAAGTTTGTAAGGTATCTTTATCTCAAATACTATGGAGTATACCCATTTTACCCACTGAACTACCGAACTCTTTTTGTGTTGGGTATGATAGGATATACTGAGCTGAGGGTTAGGAGACAGCTTTCTTTAGTGTTGTACCTATTCTATTAAGTGCTCAGAGGTAAGTTAGACAAAGCAGTTGTACTGGAGCAGCTTCGCCTCAATATACCAGACAGATACATGGGTCGTAGGCAACGACCTGCCCTGTTGGCTGTACCGTTCACACGTACCAAGCTACTAGGGGAGGCTCCAATCACTGGGGCCCTTAGAACATTAAATTTAATTGCTGAGGATGTAGACTTGTTCTGGTGTACTCTGGATGAATTCACAATAGAAGTATTAAACATAATTTGCTACAAGTGAATAAATTGAATATTAAATTACATGTATGTTAGAATTAGTTATTTTTTCAATTATGTTGATAATTTTATATGAATATATTTAATAAGTTGCTTTGTATTTCGATGCCATTGCATTGCGCCTGTAATGATCAGTGATCGGAGTAGGCAGAGCTATTTTATGTACTTGCCATATGAAAGAATAATATGGATACTCCCCGAATCCCGGGGTTTCTTTTTTAAGTAGAATAATAATAAAAATCTGTTTACGTCTTAGGGAGTAATGAAAGCATACACTTCCTATAATTAAAAGGACGGGTTTAAGGATAATATAATAAATAGATAGAAACTTGATACGTTAAACCACATATATTTTATTATGTAACAATTTCTTATATTTATACAAAAATCAACAATCATTTAACGTTTTAATTCTGAAGTTTTACACGAACATAATACAAATTATTTATTCCTCAAAAATCTAAACATGATTGAAAATAACAAACTATTTGTATTTAACAACAATATAATCTTAATTAAAATGACCAACACGATTAAACAATAATTAAGTTATTGAAACAAAAAAAAAATCAATGGTCTATTTCTTGGTCTGGGGCGTCTTCAGCTTCACTAGAAGACTGAGTGTGACCTGAGTTAAAATTATACCATTTTTTATACTTATTGATAAAAATAATTATAATAATCGAATCCCGGAGTATTAATCGAATCCCGGAGTATTATTCGGAATCCCGTGGAATATCCATATTAACATCAATGTTTGCGGTCAATGAACCTAAATCGCTCTACCTACTCTGATCAGTGGTAATGACGGTTGTCATGTATGAATAAATAAATAAATATATAAAAAAAAAACTTACTTATTAAATTCACTAGCAGGAGTTTCTCTCCCTTGTTTGGTAGCATACGAGGTCTCCCAGTCTATCTCAAACACCAGTTCAGCTGTGGAGTCAGGGTCTGTGCCAACAATTTCATCCGTGATGAGGTGTCCAGCTGGGACGTTCTCTTGCACTATTGGACTGCCGCGGGGCTGGTTGGAAGCAGAAAATTCTCGTAAAGTATACACATATTATTGCTCTCAACGAGGATCGAACCCGCAACCTCCGGACCGAGAAGCTAGGTCACCTATCCACTCGGCTACGGACGTCGCCGTCTATTGACATCATAGTCATGATATAAAAAATACTCCACATAAGAAGACAAAAAGTTGTCCTAGTGATATACAATAAAATTATAACCCAAAACAGAAAACATAAAATGAATTCTTATAAAACAAACATTTAAGTGTGTATAGTGACAAAGTATATGTATCAACACTTTTCTAAATTTCTAAATAGTGCATAACATTCGGCGTGTAAGTGATATATTAGCACTAAATAGTAAATTTGTCTAACAATGACCGAGCCGTATAAGGTAATCTAAATTAATACTATTATTTAATAAATCTATACTTATAATAAATCTGTAGAGAGGTCAATTCTGTACATGAAATATATTTTCAAAATAACTATCAGGTTGTGATTAGGGATCGATACTGATGCCAAAAATGCAATCAGTAAAATTTTTGTCTGTCTGTCTGTCTGTCTGTCTGTCGGTTTGTATGTTCCTTATGGAAACGAAAACTACTCGACGGATTTAAACGAAACTTGGTACAATTATTCTTCATACTCCTGGGCAGGTTTTTGTATACTTTCCAACCGAGTAGTAAAGGGGAATTTTGGGAAATTTTGGGAAAACGGGAGAAGTTACTCCATTTTTTAAGCTTCCGTCGCGTGTGCAGCCTTAATGGTTAAACTTACATAGAAATCATGTATGACGGAAATATTCTTCATAAAATTATCTAAAAAAAAATCTGTAATAGTTTATGTCTATCTTTTACGGTTGACTCACAATAACACGTGTATTTCCTGATAGCTTAGCAGTTCGGAACATTCTGATTATATTTGTTTACTCTTACGTTTGTAAACCTCTCACTCATCCCTCATTTAAAAAAGGTAACATTATTACCTATTCAATAAAAAAAAAATCATAGAAATCGGTAGAGAAACACCGAAATTGTACATAAAATAAGCCATCGCGTCCGTGAAAACCAAATCTTTACTAATTTACATATAACATACTAGATGACGCCAGTAGTTGCATCCTACATCACGTAATGATTTATTGTTTAGTATAAGTACTTCATAGCGTTTTATTCCAAAATTTGCTATTAAACGGAAATACTGAACCGTTCATTAAAGCGCATTCAAAATCACCAAACTACACTGTTTAGTGTTTAGGGAGTGCTATAAATTTAATAAATTGAAAACATTGCGCTGAATTTCACAATGCTTGAGCAGTGACTGAAGAAAGAAACCTCAGATATTTAAAAAAACAACGCTACCCGTGCGAAGCTGGGACGATCCACTAGTAAATAATAATAAATTTCAACTACAAAATGTAAAGTTCTTACCAAGCGTAACGTAGGTGGCGTATTATTGATGTCGTACAACTGAATCACTAATTGTGTGGTGGCGGTATTTCTTATATCGTTACCCAACGTATCTTCAGCGTGAATCTGTAAATAAAAAAAATAAATACAATTTGAGCATAGAATTAAAAAAACTGAATATTCATTAGGACTATTGCCATTGAATGGAGGATGGGATTTTTTAGCGTACAATTTGTTGTAATTTTATGAATTCTCCTAAACATCACTTGATAATTCATTTTTTTACCTGGTTGCCCATTTTTACCTGCACCATATTTATACACGTCAATTCTGTCACTGATGAGAAATTTTGTGAGACGTTATCAAGTACAAAACTCAGAATAGAACAGTCATTTTTTGCATGTGGTTTCCTCATTAATGTTTTCCTTCAGCATTGAAGAAGTATCTTACATTATAAGAATATCAAGGAAATAAATAAAAATTTTCTTCGTTCCCAATAATACTATTTACTTAGGCTCTAAATTACGAGTTAAGTGTTAAAAATACGGAAAAATGGGAAACACTGAAAATATTGTTTGGCTGTGAACTGGCTAATGCGGAGCTCGCGATTTTTGGGTATTTAAGCATCGTTTGTCTTGATTCCAAAAAGAATTCATGCGTTAGAGGACTACCAACTTTCGCTAGGTCAATTCCTTAACTAATAATATTGTTCGCGCTTAAATTAAAAACGTTCAGACTGTAGTTGTTTGCAGAATATGGTAAAGGCGTTGGACCTAGTCATGTTGATTTTACCTGCACATATATTTCACTCTGGCGATGGTAGTCAAAGGCGTTGTCTTTAGATACTGTGACTACTCCAGTAGTTTCGTTGATGCTGAGGTAGTCGATATTACCCATAATAGAATGCCTGGAATAAACGATTCAATAAGTATCTCATAGCTATACAAGTATGTGGAACTTTTAAAACTAATTTGGTTTATTAATCACTATGCATGCATTGTTTATTTCACAATATGGAAGATATTTACATTACATTGCATAGCCACTGCCATTTTTGTTGCAAGAGTGGTAAATTGGATTGGTTGAATCTCTGTTCTGTATTATAGAAAATTCTGATAAGAGAAATAGTTGTCCTCACTTTCATCTTCGACTTAAAAAAAAACTAGAGGTTAATCCTGACAACACTGCCAACTGTTGTTCAAGAGTTGTGAAATATTAATCCTACAACTAAAAAATTTAATAATATCGTACACGACTCTATCACCAATGTCCCTATCGTTGGCTCTGACCATCTCCACTATGAAACCAGCACCTTCAGTCTCATTGAAGGCAGCGGAGTAACTGCTCTGCTCGAAAATTGGCTCTTCATCGTTCCAGTTTATAAGGTCAATGTAGATGGTTGCTGTACCGACGAAACTAGGAGTATGCAGATCACGGGCAACTGCCTGGAAAAAAGAAAAGTGTCAAAGGAATGTAATGCTAAGGAATAGAATAGAGATACGATTATGTATGGTATTCTAATCATATGCTAATATATAAAATTCGCTTGTTGTGGTCATAAAGAAAATGTTGATTGAAATTCGTAGGTAAATTGTTTGACGTAATTATGATATAGGTCTAGGTATTATGGTATGAAGTAGGAAGTGGTAGGTAGTAGATGCTGAAGTGGATCTAACGAAAAATATTTTTATTCTTGTTAGTTAGGTAAATTTGACTACTAGTCGAATTTTAACATTACGGCTCTGCTCTCACCATATCTAGTTACAGGATAAATTTAGTATCGGTGGGACCTCTTTGCAAGGACTAGAATTTGAAATAGGAGTTCCTCAAAGTTCTATTACACTCAGCCTATTACTATTTCTGATTTTGTCCATGACTTATCATTTATGGTAGGTACATAAATATTCTGAGATAGTTATGTTTGCAGATGATGCTTCGTTAATATGCATGTATTTAATAATTAATTTACTATCTTAAACTACAAGCACTAGTTATAATATTGTAGATTTGAATATGATCGCTCGTTACTAAACTGAGCCAATATCATACATACCCTACCTTTACGGTAGGTTCCTAAATATTCTGAGATAGTTATGTTTGCAGATGGTGCTTCGTTAATATACATACATACATATACGCACGGCGATATTTCCCTAGAAGGGGTAGCCAGAGCTAAGGAATTATAAATTCCTCAGCCACTTTTGGAAGTTGAGTGGGAAAAAGATGGTAAAAATAAAGGTTTTTGGTGATGGGTCTCTAACCGCATCGCCCAAAAATCAAATAAAAAGCCCCAATACCCTTAGTCGCCTCTTACGACACCCGTGGGTAGAAAGGGGTAGCGACATTCTAAGCCGGCACTACACGGCGATAATATGCATGTATTAAATAATTAATTTTCTACCTTAAACTACAAACACAAGATATAATATTGTAGATTTGTATGTGATCGCTCGTTACTAATAAGCTCAGCCAATCTATATTATATTAAAATACGTACCCGTATAATAATTTGCTGAAACTCTGGCACTTCATAATCGAGCATCGTATGGTTGACGGTGCCCACTGTGAAAGTCTGTCGTTGGTACCCTATTCCCGGTGCTATGTAGAACGCGTCCGCTACGCCGGCAGGCTGGACACTTTCCAGAAATACTTCGTACCGGGCATGTTCCCCCTATACAGTGATACATATTAAAGAAAGCAACCCAGAGAAGGATATTTCATGGAATGACACCCCATCAACATAGCAAATAAATGCTTCTTGTTTTATACCCCTTTTAAGTCATTTGTAGGCAATCTGTTAATGAATGAGAGATGAATAAGGAAAAAAAAAATCGACACCGGTGGGGTTCAAACCCGCGACCTCAGGTATACGCCCCCGTCGCTCTGCCAATTGAGCTACAGTGTCAATGGCTTCCAGTTCCAGTGCGAAATTCTTCTATCTTTTGTTTGTTTTTCTATTTTTAAGTAGTGTTTGCATTCCCTACCTCCGAATTTTTACAAATTCGGAAGTTATCTGTTGAATCGTTAAGCATCTGTTCTTTAAATTTGGGTTTAGAGTTATGTGAATGATACTTTACCAAATCTTTATCATAAAATCCAAAATCATCGTCAAAGCTCAAAGTCAACGGCGTCTCTTCCAAGATAGCAACTCTGTATTCCTCTTTGAACGGTTCTGGATACTGGTCATTGATATCGTTCACTATAATAACTATGCTTGCTTCCGTCGCAAAGGATTCGTTGTCAAATTTGTAGGCTATTATGGATAACTGGAATACTTCCTGCTCCAATTCATCACGGTCAATTGGAGCCACGCTGAAAATAGCACCGTTGTAACCTTCTCCGATTGTTTCGATGCTAAAAAAGGTATCTGAAAGAAAAGTTACATATTTTAATTAAGAACGGAATGAACAATTGAAAACTTTAGATTTGAACGTTTGACCTTTTCTGCCTGTACCTAAAAGTAGTAGAGAAGAAGACGACGTTTTGAGGGGTAGAAAAAGATAAGAGGTGAGATTTAATTCTCTCATATAATTTAAAAAGTTTATTTTAAATTTGAAGATTTCACATTTTGTGATAAGATAAGGTATAATTATGTTAAATATATATGCGATTACAAAGTACTAACAAACCTTAGATTTAGCGAGTATTACACTACATGGTACAAAGAAAATGGTGGAAGATGAACAAAGGGTGTGATAAGCTTAGTTAGTATAAATTTGCTAATTACACATGGAACACCTTCGTTACGTAACCGCACTCTTTATATGGTACAATACATTAATTGTTTCAGCTATGATGTTTTCCTTATTTTCACGAGTTTACACACTTGGAGTCTTGTGTCCAGTACACGTACAATATATTTTACTTACAGTTATCAGGGTTGTCCAATTTATAATAAATCGGTTTATTGATCCCTGTATCTCCATCGATTGCTCTTATTGTAAAACTTTGATTTGTTTTTTCGTCAAATTGTTGGACTGCCCAGATTTCAACCCACCGAGGAGGTCGAGACTCCACGTTTTCGACTTGAACCATCATGGATACAGTATGAGTATTAGGGAGAGAGTCCTGAAAATATTAATATACACTACTTATGTCAATTTTGTATCTTTCTAGGGTATAATTTTGTGACTTTATAAACAACATTAAACATTGTCAACTTTTACGCGCAATACACTCTGAGCCTGTCATCGCCAGGCCGACAAAACCTTTGTATGAAATCTAGACCACCGACAAAGAGTTGCCGACTAATATCTGCGGCTCGGTGGGCTTAATGTGTATTGCGCTTAAGGGCCTTTCAAATTTAAAGCTATAATTAAGTAATCATTGAAGAAATGCTGAAAAATTTGCAACTCACCGAGGCAGTTACGCTAAATATATGTAGAGCGCTAGTTTCATAATTCAGTAACTGTTCCAACCGTATAGTCATCATCACTCTATAAACATCGTTGGCTACAGGTTCTTGATGGATCGAAAATAATTGGTCATCACCTCGGTCACTATTGATTTTGAAGGTCATGAAACCAGTACTTATATAGCCATCCACATCAGTAACTTCATACACACATTCTGTGAGGCGCGGGATTTCTCCTTGTTCCTGAAAAAGATTTGAAATACTTTTACATTCAAATTTAATGACGCGTTGAATTTGAAATATAAAAAAATAAGATGTGGAATCTTTTACTCAGCCTAAATAAGACCAAAAATATTTTCAAAGGGTGATATTTAGTTTAAGCATATAATGCAAGAGCCTCAAAAAGATCTTACCGGAACCACGCAAGTATCAAACACATTGATGACCGGAGCATTATCGTCAATATTGACGATTTCTAGCGACACTCTAGCCACCAGCGTCTCTCCTTCTATGTTCACTTCGAACAGGTACCGCTGCATTATAGGAGTTTCATAATCTTGTCTAAAATGAGTCACAATTGTTAGTTTAGTTGGGAATGGCTTATTTGTTAATAGAAAGCCTCTTAACAATTTTAACTATATCGTCAGTTAATATTATTAAGAACAAGCTACCAGTAAATATGCTTTCTAAGTTAATTTTAATTTGTATAAAGTTGTTAACGTTGATAGAAGAAGATAGAAGATTTTGAATATATACATATACGCACGGCTATAAGTCCCAGAAAGGGGTAGACAGAGCTTCAGAGCTAGAAACTCCTCAGCCACATTTGGAAGTTGATAGGTGACAAGATGGAAGAAACAAAGTATCGTCGGTGACGGGTTTCCAACCGCATAGCCCAAAAACCACTTAAAAAAGCTCCATTACCTTAGTCGCCTCGTACGACACCCGTGGGTAGAAAGGGGTAGTGATATTGAAATATTGAGGGGTAGTGAAATTATGCTGATAAAGTGTATTAGATCTAAGGCTTACCTTTCGGTGACAATTAGATACCAAGAGTTATCTAGATCAGGCAACCGTCTGATCACCGCGTTAAGCAGGTTTCTTTGCCCAGCCAAAAAACCTCCGACATAAGGAGTTTGATTGCCTGAAATATTGTTTAATTTATAGTAGTTATATATATGACATGATAGTCCAGTGGGTAGAACACCCGCCCGAAAACAGAAGGGCGTGAGTTCCAATCCTGGGTCGGGCCTACACCAATTTGTCTTTTCTAAAGTCATATGTGTGGTTAATTTATCATGGTTGTTAACGGTGAGGGAAAACATCGTGAGGAAACCCACATGGCTGAGTTGTACTTAGTCATGTGACAGTGTATTCGTACAAAACGG
Source organism: Bedellia somnulentella (assembly GCA_963576735.1). NCBI lineage: Eukaryota > Metazoa > Arthropoda > Insecta > Lepidoptera > Bedelliidae > Bedellia > Bedellia somnulentella. The sequence goes on along the minus strand of OY755181.1, from coordinate 16,625,488 downwards.
CGATATGCCTGCCCCCTATCACGTGAGTACACTGTCTAAGCAAAACGTGGGTACCTTCTCTGGAAACTAGATGGCGCTTGCCATGTGAGTTCAGAAGTATTGGTACTCTGCCAACCCCTTCGGGGATAAACGGCGTGAACGTTTATGTTATGTTATGTAGTTATATATATATATATGTATATTGTGTATTGTATATTGTATGTGTAGACCACCTGCAAATTACAATGTGGACTATCGTTGTTAGATTTTGGGAGAACCCTAAGTCCAGCAGATTCTCAGCATTGGACATTAGTGGCCCAAATGAAAGGAAAAGGGGACAATAGGTTGAAATTGATAATATCCATAACCATCATTATTGGGTTTAACTGGCCTGTTGCTACAAAATACATTGGGCAATTATTTAAAGCTGTTTTAATGATTACAAAGCTTTAACTTTACAAAAAGATTAGTGAAGCAAGATGTCACCATGACTTAATGTGTGCCAGGCAGCTGAGGGCCACCCTAGGGCTGGGCACAAAGCTGTTTGCACCTAAGCTAAATCGAATTGAGTTCCGGTACATTAAGCTTTGAACGTTTTTATTCTGACTCTAAGATACTTTCATGCGATACAAATTCTACAAAAAGACTTATTTACGTGATAATTATTGTTATTACTTATTATAATTTAAAAAAATCACGATTTTATATCTAAGCGCTCAGTGAAAAAAACCCATTCTAATACAGAAGTTATATGAATTTATATAGCAACGGCTTTAAGTAAATAAATGACGATTCTTTTATCTTGGCTAAAATTTTATAAACTACGTATTTCTTAAAGAGGCAGAAGAGTAAGTTGTTCTTTAAGCATTTTCTCTCTGGGGTTCTAGACGTAAATATGCATAAAAGAATAATAACCATCATAGTTGAGTTTAGCGATGACGACTTCTCCTTCAATCTCCTCTTCTATATAGATGGCCTGAGTGCCAAAATTACCAGTAGAAGTATAGGCGTCCATACATACATCCTCTCTCAGAGGAGCAGGAATCAAGGGTCTCATTGACCAAGTTACACCTGAAAGGTAAATGTTATTCATATTTTATATTACAAAAAACAAAAAGAATTTACTAATAATTAAAGAATAAATAAAGGAAAGAAAAATTTCGACACAGGCGGGGATCGAACCCGCGACCTCGGGTAAACGCCCCGACGCTCTGCCAACTGAGCTACCGTGTCAGTTGGCTGCCAGTGTGAAATTCTTCTATCCTTTATTTCTTTTACACGTTTAAGTAGTGTTTGCGTTTCCTACCTCCGAATTATTACTAATTCGAAAGGCCACTTGTCTACCTTTTCAGATAGAATGCAAATGTTGAAAACGCCTAACTATCACATAATTTAAATCTTTTTGTTCATGAAAACCTCATGTGGGGATTATTACTAATAATTAAAGAATAAATAAAGGAAAGAAAAATTTCGACACAGGCGGGGATCGAACCCGCGACCTCGGGTAAACGCCCCGACGCTCTGCCAACTGAGCTACCGTGTCAGTTGGCTGCCAGTGCGAAATTCTTCTATCCCCGCCTGTGTCGAAATTTTTCTTTCCTTTATTTATTCTTTAATTATTAGTAATAATCCCCACATGAGGTTTTCATGAACAAAAAGATTTAAAAAAGAATTTAGTTAAGTATACTCAATTGGTGGTTTCTGCACTTCGTTCAATTCTAGGACAAAGATGACAATTTGAATAAGTAGAAGTACATTAACGCCCGATTTCTGAATTGAGTATTCCAGCTGAGAACAACTTAAGTATCGTTTTGTCTCATTCAGTTGTTAAGATTTCAATGCGACAGAACGATACTTAAGTGGTTCTCAGCTGGAATACTCAATTCAGAACTCGGGTGCAAATAAGTAAGTACAAGTAAACTAATAAATCATCCAACAATATTACCCAGTCTCGAGACGATAAAACCGGAGGTATTAGTGTAATTTTAACCTAACAATTTCTATATTTTGCCACCGTTTATTTGTCGATACTGCACCATAGGTGCTACAGTTACAGAAAATCAAATAAAGTAGTGAAAAGACTAAAAGAGCATGTATGAGAGGAATGATGAATGTGACAGAAGCAAGAGAGATTTGCCAGGATCGTACAAAGTGACGATCTATATATATATATAAGTGTAAGATCGATATAAGTGTCTCTACATATCCCGATCGAAACAACGGGCGTGAGTATAATTAAGTAGGTAAGTAAGAAATCAAATAAATTATCTACAAATAAACGATTCGACAAATTTCATGAACAATTTGATTGATACGTATGATAACTAACATTAATGTTTTAATTCGGGAAAATAGTAAGTACTAGTATTTTATACAAAGAGTACTAAAGATTTGGACTCACCTGTGAAATCTTCTTCTAATATATTCGGACGCGGTTCCTTCGGCACCGAGGTGAAGTACGAACATATCGCTGTAACAATCGTGTTTTTTATCATTATTATATATTGCTGTCAGCCAAGTGTCGGCTTAGAATAGCACTACCCCAATTCTTCCGGTGGGTGTACGTAAGAAGCGACTAACGGTATTGGGGCTTTTAAGGGATTTTTGGGCGATGCGGTTGGAGATCCATCACCGAAAACCTTTATTTTACCATCTTTTTCCCACTCACATCTCCAAAAGTGGCTGAGGAATTTCTAATTCTTTGGCTCTCCCCTCCTAGGGATTTATAGCTATGAGTATATGTGTGTATGTATGTATAAGAGTTGATGTTAAATATATAAGCTGCATTCATGTGTTTTATACTTTAGGTAATGAGGGGTTCATAATTCTTTGACTCTGTGTAGAGTCGGCTTAGAATAGCACAACCCCATTTCTTCCCGTGGGTGTTCGTAATAGGCGGCTAAGGGTATTAGGGTTTTTAAGTGATATTTGGGCGATGCGTTTGAAGACCCAAGACCTTTGTTTTACAATCTTATCCTTGCAAGTTCCAAAAGTGGCTGAAAATTTTCTTATTCCGAAGCTCTGGCTTCTAGCCGTGAGTATTTGTATGTATGTTGTTAGTACGCGCCCTGATTACGTATCTTTAGCGACCACGATTGTGACGCAAGTTGCATAATTGTCGCTGTCAAAAGTGTCAAAACGCATACAAATTTATGACATTGACAGCGATAATCGTGCAACTTGCGACACAATGGTCAGTCGCAAAAGATACGTAATCAGGGGGACGGTTTGGCCATTTACCCACGCCCACACATTAGACGATCTGCGGCGGCTGTCTTCACTTCTCTGAAAATGAGTTACTAGTGGCTCGCTATTTCGATCAAGTTTTGAGAAGGTATTTCTTTGTAAACACCAGTCAAAGTCAATCCTTTGTACGATCAGTTCGTCTGTCAAGTTCACATCAAACCAGCACGGGGTGACTTCAATTTATGGGCTGGGACTGAGTGTTACATAGACTCTATGTAAGTAAGGTGTAGAGGTTTGATGACTTTCTCTAAAATATTACTTTCGTTGTTAAAATGTATAACTCCATGTTTTGAAAAAAGAGCTTTGTTCCGATACACCCAACAATCCATTTCAGATGCCACCGGGTTACATACAACTGTTGATATATCTTAACATATATCTTATATATAAGATATCTTGTTGACGAGAATCTATACTCCCTAATACAGACTCGCACTTCAAATGAAAAATTCGTGTACTTATAGACATTTACTTACATTGTGCTTCAGTTGTGGAAATTATCGTAAAGACTAATAAACTTATAACAGTCCACTTCATTCTGTATGCCGTTTTGTTTTACATAGTTGGTTTTGAAACTTCTGCATGCATCTGAAAATAAATAAAATATTTTTAAAGTAGGATCATATTAATAAGGGATTTATCGTAAGGCAACCCTTTGTCATGTAACATTGTATCTATGAAACCATGTCACCTTATGTATCCTTATATAGGTTCAAAATCCCATGAAAACAATTAGTCGTTAATTGGAATTAAAATATTATTCTGAAAGTTTGACTAAATGGACGTATTGATGGCAGATATCTCCACATGCTATCCGGACAGGTAAGCTTTTGAAATTAAAATGTTGGAAATAAGCCTACCCCAATACCGCAAACAATTTCTATCCAAAAACCACTCAACTCAAAGCGTGCCACAACAGTGAGCGTTTGCGTTATCATGTATACGGCCTTATTTCTATGTAGTCAGTTGGTTCAATTATTGCATTGTATCGGTCTAGTTAAAGTATGTAGTGGAAATTTATTTAGTTATATGCATATATTATATGCAGACTACAGATATGAGAAATTACATGATAAGTAACATGCTTGAGGTCTTACATTCTGGTAACAATATCGTTGATTGAGTGTTGACAACATTTTAAAACTATTGCGGGTAAACGTCTTCTCTTAAATATTTATAGAATACACTAGTTAATATTATTGTGAAAAATCTGACAAAAAGAATAAAATAACAACTTAGGAAAAAGAGAAGTAGTATTAAGGGTTTAAATTTCAGAACTTTACGGTTACATACTGTATATCCGAAACTTTTAAACCCGAATATTATTTTACCGAAAACTAATCGACTTTTTTTTAATTGCCATAATATTGTTTCACCGAAATTTCAAATGCCATATTCTTACATTCCAGATTATCGATTGACTTTTTTTTTCTTTACTATCATTATGATTAACCACTAGAACGGATTCCCACAGAATTAAAAACCAGATATACCTTAATTGCGCAATATTGCTTTTCCGAATAATCACTATTCCAAAAAATCATTTTCCATACATTTGAAATACAGATGTATTGAATGATACCTACTGCTATGAATAATTTTGCAGGCATATTTTATGTAAGTAGTATACCCCGCCCCCCGTCCCCTATGTGTAGCAAGCATGCAAGCAAACTGCAAGCAAACTGCAAGCAAGCAAATATGCATATAGGCATGCATCAGGCATTTAGGTGCTCGCTCCGCTGCGCTCCGCTGCGCTCGTTTTATACATAGTCCAACCTAATCTAACCTAACTAAATGTGACCTAACTTTTCTTTGTCTGTAGGGGGCTTTCGCCCCCCGACCCCCCCAAGCAGGGGGGTCTGCCCCCCTGCACCCCCTGACATGCAACCAAGCATGCAAACAAGCAAGCAAGTATACATACAAACAGGCATGCATCCGCATTTTATTTATCCAATTTTTGTAACATAAATAATATCTAGTTAAAGAGATTTACGATTTGTAAGACTATAGATAAAGTTACTTCGGTCTTTTAAACCTTTGGAATAATGAGATTATAGTAAAAGATATAGTTGGTAAAAGCAAAAAATTCATTTTAATAATCTGGTTTTAGTTTTTCTGGGAAGTGATACTTCTGGAAAATGTATTTATGTACTAATGAAGTTGTGGAAAATAAAGCATCTGTGATACGTAAATTCTGTAAACCGTTTTCTGAATGTTGAAATTCGGATTTAAAATATTCGAATATTCGAAATGTTACCCAACGGGTAGCTGTGTAGTGTCGGCTCAGAATAGCACTACCCATCACAGGCGTATCCAGCCCTCAAATAAGGTTGTGGGAATGGGAATAGTGGCCTAAAAATCAAATAAGTCCCTAAGGAGTCATAGTCGGTTACGATGTAGCACTTCATCACGGAATAACCCACTTACTCAAAAAAAATATCAATTTGCGACTTAGTGTATGTTATTATTTGCATATTAATTTTAGCCTTAACAGACAATCGAAGTGTGGGGTTGCTAGTCAATTAGGGTTGTGGGCATGTCCATCTTGTCCATACGGGTGGATCCACGCATCCTACCCCATTTCTTCCTGGGGTGTTTGTAAGATAGGCCTGCCCCCTATCACGTGAGTACACTGTCTAAGCAAAACGTGGGTACCTTCTCTGGAAACTAGATAGCGCTTGCCATGTGAGTTCAGGAGTATTGGTACCTCTGCCAACCCCTTCGGGGATAAACGGCGTGAACGTTTATGTTTATGTTTATGTGTTTGTAAGAGGGGTCCATATTGGCTCACATAAAATTCTAAATCATATTGATTCAGACATTTATTTGGAAAATTAACACGCACACACAAACAAAAACAGAATAACACATAATACAAAACACATAAAAAAATATTAAATGAACATTGCCAAAAGTGTGTCGTCTCAGCATGTGTGCCTGGAACGGGACACAGACCGTTCCGAGACTCGCTGGTTTTCAGCCGACACCGCCTAATTTAAATAAAAATATAATATAACAAGATAAAATAAACTTACATATTTTCATGTTATAACTAAAAACGTTTCAATTACTAACAAAATTTCGATATTCGTGGTCTTTATAACGATTTGTGTTCATAATAATCACTCTTTATAATTGTACACCTGTCATCCTACTACGAAAAATGGAGGGTCTAGGTATTCGCGGCATTGATATAAATTGGTTTTCAAGTTACCTAACCGACCGGAAACAATGCACAAAGATTGGTGAACTAAAGAGCGGTATAAATGATATCATGTTCGGGGTCCCTCAAGGCAGTATTCTTGATCCACCCTTGTTTCTTATTTACATGAACGACATTTGTAGTAATATCCCAATAAATGCTGACCTTTTATGCTATGCTGACGATACAGCCATTATTTTCCAAGATACATCTTGGACGGCTGTACACCCACGCCGCACAAAATGGCTTAGACCAACTTACAAGATGGCTCAAATATAACCTCCTTACTACCAACGCCACGAAATCTAAAGCATACGCACCCCCGACTAATCTAAGCTCCATCAAGGTACATGACGGCACTTGCTCCTTTTATCAAGAAGTATCGATCACACACTCGTGCACATGTTCTTGTAGCTCCATTACATCCGCTAAAATTGTTAGGTAGGCATTACTGTTGATGAAAATCTGAATTTAGGGAACATGTCAGTATTACCTCTGAACGCACGCGAAAGTTGATTTTCGTAATGAAATTGTTAAGGGAGGTTACCGATGAATACATTGTCAAAACAGTATATCTTGCACTATGTCAATCAATAATAAACTATTATATTATCGCGTGGGGAGGGTGTGCATCGTCAATAATAATTGTACTAGAGAGGGCACAAAGAGCGGTTCTTAAGACACTTCTTTAAAAGCCCCATAAATTTCCTACATTTGAACTGTATCGTGAAACTGAACTTCTTGGCGTCCGTAAATAATACTTATTGAAACTGAAAACTTATACACAAAATGTTTCAAAATTATGGCAAAATGCTTCATAAGCGTAACTTCCAGGCTCCAGTTCTCAAAGTTAAAACCTCGTTTGCCCAGCGGTTCCCAAGTTTTCTGTGTCCTTTCATCTATACTTATAATAAATCGGTAGAGAGGTCAATTCTGTACATGAAATATATTTTCAAAATAATTATTCTTCATACTCCTGGGCAGATTATAGTATACTTTTCAGCAGAGTAGTGAAGGAGAATTTTGGGAAATTTTGGGAAAACGGGAGAAGTTACTCCATTTTTTAAGCTTCCGTCGCGCGTGCAGCCTCTAATGGGTAAACTTACATAGAAATCATGTATGACGAAAATATTCGTCGTGAAATTATCTAAAAAAAATCCCGCTACAGTATATGTCTATCTTTTATGGTTGACTCACAATAACACGTGTAACTCCTGATAGCAGTTCGGAGAATTCTGATTAAATTTGTTTACTCTTACGTTTATAATACTCTCATTAATTTAAAAAGGTAGCATTATTACCTATTCAATAATTTTTTTTATAGAAATCGGTAGAGAAACACCGAAATTATACATGAAACAAGCCAACGCGCCCGTGACCAAAACCAAATCGTTACTAATTTACATATTACATACTAGATGGCGCCAGTAATTGCATCCTACATCACGTAATGATTTCTTTTTAGATTATTATAAATACTTCATATCGTTTTATTCCAAAATTTGCTAATAAACGGAAATACTGAACCGTTCATAAAAGCGCATTCAAAATCACCAAACTACACTGTTCAGGGAGTGCTATAAATTTAATAAATTTAAATGATTTCTTTTTTAGATTGTTATAAATACTTCATAGCGTTTTATTCCAAAATTTGCTAACTATTTCAATAAAATAATTTTCCATATATTTAAAATACAGATAATGCATTTAAGGTGCTTGCTCCAACGCTCGTTTTAGACATAACCTAACCAGACCTAGTTAAATGTGACCTAGCTTTTCTTCCCCTGCAAAGGGGCTTTCGCCCCCCGATCAATGTTTTGAATTTTTAATGAAGACTAATCATTTTTATTTTCAAAGATATGTGAAATATTTTTGGACCTCCGATGATAGGAGTTAAAAAGTTATGTAAGACAATGCGCACCCTTGTACGAGACGGTTAAGGGTCAATACCCCAATGGGTTTTTTTAAGTCATTTTGAGTTTTTAGGCGATACAGTTGGAGACCCACAACCAAAAACCTTTGTGTAAATTGTAAATCTCATCCCCACGCAACTTCCAGAAGTGGCTAAGGATTGTTTTTCCGAAGATCTGGCTAGCCCTTTTAGGATTTTATTGGCGTGAGTGTATTTATGTATGTATGTATCTTAGCACAGTTCATTATATCATAATAATGTTTACTATACACTCATTTCGAAATAATAGTGCTGTTTGTTCTAGTCAAAATAAAAAATATTTACATGGTATTGTCGCGGTCTCTGAGTTTTTATGAATTTATTTGTTTATTTGTATGTTTATAAACCCACCACGTCATATATATTTTATTCCTTCAAAAGAAAGTAGTTCTTTTTTTATTCGGTAATATTGCTCAGATTAAAAACGGTAACCTAGATTTACTTTGTTTATCAGTCTACCTACACTTTCACTTGCTGCCGTATTCGTTTTATACTGTCGGGTTATACCCACTTAAGGAGAAATTAACTTAGTTTTTCATATCTTTAATAATTAAAAATATAAATCTGAGTCTAACTTCACTTGGTGTCGTTCTTTTTAATATAATTCTCGCATTATATGAACGTTACTAAAGTAGCTTTTTAGAGATCATTTCTTTGTAGTGAATGGTACCCTGTTTTTGGTTTTGCCAACTTGTACCTGAGTCGCTTTTTACAAAACAAAGAAGGAAATTTCAGTTAAAATTTACACAACACCGATAGTTGCTCTCATACATACCCAGGACATAATATCTATACTTATAATAAATCTGTAGAGAGCTCGATTCTGTACATGAAATATATTTTCAAAATAACTATCAGGGGGTGATCGATACTGATGCCAAAAATGCAATCAGTAAAATTTTTGTCTGTCTGTCTGTCTGTTGGTTTGTATGTTCCTTATGGAAACCAAAACTACTCAACGGATTTTAACGAAACTTGGCACAATTATTCTTCATACTCCTGGGCAGGTTATAGTATACTTTTCAGCAGAGTAGTGAAGGGGAATTTTGGGAAATTTTGGAAAAACGGGAGAAGTTACTCCAGTTCTTAAGCTTCCGTCGCGTGTGCATCCTTAATGGTTAAAATTACATAGAAATCATGTATCACGGAAATATTCTTCATAAAATTGTCTAAAAAATATCCTTTATCACCATATGGTTTTATGGTTGACGCACAATAACACGGGTAACTCCCGATAGCTTAGCAGTTCGGAGCATCCTGAATATATTTGTTTACTCTTACGTTTATAATACTCCCACTTATCCATAATTTAAAAAAGTTGACATTATAACCAATTCAATAAAAAAGAATCATAGAAATCGGTACAGAAACACCGAAATTGTACATGAAATAAGCCATCGCGCCCGTGACCAAAACCAAATCCTTACTAATTTACATATTACATACTATATGGCGCCAGTAGTTGCATCCAACGTCGCGGGATGGTTTCTGTTTTAGATTGTTATAAATTCTTTATGGCGTTCAACTCCACTTCAACTCAACTAGAAAATTTGCTTAATAACGGAGATACTTAATTTTCCAAAAGTGGCTGAGGAATTTTGAATTCCTTAGCTCTGGCTACCCCTTTTAGGGATTTATAGCCGTGAGTATATGTATGTATGTACTGAACCGTTCATTAAAGCGCATTAAAAATCTCAAAGCTACACTGTTCAGGTGTGCTAAAAATCGCGATCATTGCGCTAAATATCACAAACCTTGAGCAGTGATTGAAGAAACCTCGGATATTTATAAACCAACGCTACCCGTGCGAAGCTGGGCCGATCCATCCACTAGTAATTAATGAAACTCGAAAGTTTATGGAAAACATCCCAAAAAGTAGTCGATACTAGTAATTGAATTAATCGTTTAAAGGTTATTGAATTACGATTCTATTGTAGCAACACTATTTCGCTCACAACAAATAATGATTGCTGACAGTGCAAGAGCAGAGGAGACATTCATTTTATATCACAGTGTGACTTGTAACTTTGCCGTGTAGTGCCGGCTTAGAATGTCACAACCCCTGTCGACGACTAAGGTCATGGGGTTTTTTAGGTGGTTTTTGGGCGATGCGGTTGGAGACCCATCACCAACGATACTTTATTTCTATCATCTTCTCCTCTATCAACTTCTAAATTTGGCTGAGAAGTTTCCAGCTCAGCTCCGACGCTCTGACTTGACTACCCCTTTTTAGGATTGATGGCCATGAGTATATGTATGTATGTATGTGTAACTTGTAACAAAACTGTTGATATAAATTACGAGTATTCGTTATCATTTATATATGCAATTCCTACATCGTGCATTGAAATTTCTACGCTGTAGATGTTTCCTTATTCTCCACACATTAGTTACTTTAGACACGTAACAAAAATGATGGTGAAATAAAGAATACATACATACATACTCACGGCTATAAATCCCTTAAAGGGGTAGCCAGAGCTGAGAAATAATAAATTCCTTAGCCATTTTTGGAAGTTGAGTGGGGAAAAGATAGTAGTATAAAGGTTGTTGGTGATGGGTCTCCAACCGCATCGCCCAAAAATCCCTTAAAAAGTCCCAAGTCTGTTAGTCGCCTCTTACGTACACCCACCGAAAGAAATGGGGTAGTGCTATTCTAAGCCGACACTACACAGCATAAAGAAATAAATATGAAATAAAGAATCTTAACTGATAATTAATATTATTATTAATCCTAATCCCTAAAACCCTATCTCTCACGCCATTCTTTTCACATGTATTGGTAGAAGATGCAGAATGCTATTTTGCATGATCCCGACCAACGTTACATGTTTCATTTACATTTATCAATGTTTTAATGCATGCCGTATCATTCTTAATCCACAAAATAAATGAAAAAATGTATTCTAAACCATCACTACACTGAAAAAACCAAACATAATATACAACATATTTATAGTAAGTACCTGTGACAGTCCACCAATGTCCAAAAATCTTTTCGCACACGAGTCACTCAAACTAATATATTTTCACTATCACTAGACAATGTCTTTGTTCATTCACAAATTCAATTCAACACCAAAGGATATTTTAATAAAAACTGATAAGATTATCTAGTAATATGATAATTATCGTCCGCCGATTACCAACACTATCGTGTGATTGGTGGAATCATAATACTTTTACACAAATGATTGTGATGTCATTCAATAGGCCAAATAAAAGAAAACAATGGATTAAATTTAATAATTAAAGAGCCCTTATCAAACAAATTAATTTATAGGTTCACGTTTCAAGACCAGGTAGCATACACATACATACATACATATACTCACGCCATAAATCCACAAAAGGGGTAGCCAGAGCTTCAGAGCTAGAAACTTCTCAGCCACATTTGGAAGTTGATGGAGAAGAAGATGGTAGAAATAAAGTATCGTTGGTGATGGATCTCCATCCAACCGCATCGCCCAAAATACTACTTGAAAAGCCCCATTCCCTCAGTCGCCTCTTAGAACACCCAAGGGTAAATCGTAGGGTAATCGTACTTTTTTTACCGTAACTTACAATGCTACGATCAATTTTCTCTGCCTTCCCAACAATGAAATCATTGAAGTAACTGTAGAGTGTTGACTTCGTTTTTTTTTCCAATATTTTCAGGCCGTTGTATTTTGAGGCAACTTTCCTATTTGTGTTAGGATAATAAGCTTAATGTCAAGCCATTTTACGTGTTCGTGTAAATATTTGTATTAAAAGAAGTAAATATTGTGAGTTTGTGAATTGTTATCATGATCGGAAGTTTTTTTAAGAGCTTATTCCATTTGTCAGAATGAAGACGTCTGAAAGCCACAGAATCTGAATTCAGACTAGTGGAATAACGTTCAGAACGCTAGGCTTCTGAAAAGAAGACAAAGTGTAGTGAAATAACAAGCGTCTGCGGCAGTAACTTCGAAGGACGTCTGAATTCAGAAACGACAAAGTGTAATGGAATAAGCTCTTTATTTATTTATTAAATATATCAACCTAATACTTTTTCAAACGATTCGGATTTTGCCAGCTTCCCTCACGTGTTTTCACTCACCATATACCCATTAACAGTAAAAAAACCTCTATAAAATACCACGGTTCTGAGTAGTAATTACTCCTTTTAATAGCATTCAAATCACGGGATATCAAACGATATCGATAACGCTAATATGATAGATATAAATCACATAGATAAAAGTGCTTGAAGTTTCCGAATTCTACTAGCAGCCCGGCTAGTACGAGCGGTGTTTAAACTAGTTATCGCGCGGGATAAAGCAGCCATCTCTTACGCACTTACTTAGTATCGTATACTGCCATCTCATTCTAACCGTTATCGTGTCGATAAAATAGCGCTCGTGCTTGCAGTTTTCGTTTGTGCCTTGGGTAGTCTCAGTGCATTTTTTTTGCTACGATAAGTTTTCTTTGTGAATTATAATATATTCTGAATGCAACTTTATCAGTATAATGTTAACAACACTTAGGGACTACTATTAAATTATCAGTGTTATATGAATAAAAATATGTAATTATAATTCATTTTATACTGATATCATATAATGATTATTATAATAAAACAAGGCATAATTTCTTTGATATATGTTATACAATATTTCGCTATTACTATGTTTAAAACTTTACCTCTCCTCCTTTTTTTGTCTATTAAATAAAATAAAGTGAAAAATATGAGAAGTTTCAATTTCTCACCTAGTGTAGAGTTTTAATTTTCGCCAGACTCTCCAATTTGTATAAAAATACATAGGTCACATGACAGCATATTAACTCAGCATGTGTAATTTCTGTAGATGTTGCCTTCACCTATAACAAAAACCTTCAGGCTGATTACGCATATTTCGACAACTTGCGATAAAACAGTAGACGCGACACCTTAGCCGCAGCGACACAACTCAATCGGAAAAAAGTTGGTATTACGTAAGCACACTGGTCGCTGCGAATGCACTTTGACTGTATTCACACTAGCGTCCTCAGCAACCAAATAGCAATCAGTGGAACCACTAGAGTGACACCATTTTAGACTTTAGATTTAAATCCACGCCTGTTTGAGTGACGAAGATATTGAAAGAAACGTAAAAAAGCGCTGTGTAGTGTCGGCTTAGAAAAGAACTACCACTTTTCTTACGCTGGGTGCACGTAAGAGGCGACTAACGGTATTGGGGTTTTTAAGGGATTTTTGGGCGATGCGGTTGGAGACCCATCACCAACATTCTTTACTTTACCATCTTTTTCCCACTCAACTTCCAAAAGTGGCTGAGGAATTTCTTTTTCCTTAGCTCTGGCTACCCCTTCTAGGGATTCATAGCCGTGAGTATATGTATGTATGTGTAAAAAAGCGAAGCAGTCAAGTCAGTCGTTGTCTGACAAGGCCCAGACTGCAGTGTATGATGCTATTTAGTGAATGGCAAAAGAACCATTAAAACAAAATGTATGCAGTAGAGTTGAAGAAAAAGTTATGATAGGATACAAATGTGTTCGAATGAGAAATAATGTGATTCGCGAAAGAAACTATTGAAAAAGGATAGACAAAGAAATGTTAACATGGTTTGGGCTAATGAGAAGGTAGAAGAAAGTAAATTGGTGAGAGGGATTTATAGAGCCAATCTGAATGGTAATGTCGGTAGATGACGACTACGAAGTAGGACACACTGCAGAACAAGCACGAGCCGTGTTTAAACTAGTTATCGCGTGGGATAAAGCAGCCATCTCTTACGCACTTACTGAGTATCGTATACTGCCATCTCATTCTAACCGTTATCGTGTCGCGCGCGCGTAATAGCGCTCGTACTAGACGGGCTGGTAGCCTGAAATAAATAAATGGTTTATTATTAGTTAAAAAAGATAACGTAGCTGAAAACGCTAGGTGTTCGAAGCGTGAAGAATAAAAGAGCATGTATTAAAATAATAATGAATGTGAACGATACGTTTGCTAGGATCGTAAAAAGCGTTGGTCGATATTTTCTGCCTAACACCATGGGAACTAAATGCGTAAGTATATGTATGCAAACCCTATACAATAATACATACACCTTTTACGATATTATCCATAATTGGGCATTGAGAGACGGTCGTTCCGATTTATGTGCCGAACAACAAACTGTACTCGAAATAACTACCACGCTTGTTCGGCTGCATCAATCTTGAGTCGAGCTCAAGCAGGTAAATCATTCATATTTACAAATAATTAACTGCAGCACTAGTAATGAATCGAATTTATCAAATCTGTTGCAACTACTAGTATGCCAGCCCGCCTGCAGTGGATACATGATTGTTCTTAGTCCTTTTAATTACAAATCTCATGTAAGTTAAATCTTTTTGTTCATGAAAACCTCATGTGGGGATTATTACTAATAAATAAAGAATAAATAAAGGAAAGAAAAATTTCGACACAGGCGGGAATCGAACCCGCGACCTCGGGTATACGCCCCGACGCTCTGCCAATTGAGCCACCGTGTCAATGGCTGCCAGCGCGAAATTCTTCTATCCTTTATTTCTTTTACACGTTTAAGTAGTGTTTCGGGTTCGATTCCCGCCTGTGTCGAAATTTTTCTTTCCTTTATATATTCTTTATTTATTACAAATCTTATTGTTTAAAACTGTTATCTCTTTCACAATTTCGAAGTAACGTATATTTCTAACTATTTCTAATCAGCTTCCAAAGATGGCCGACGAGTTTCTAGCTCAGAAGCTCTGGCAACCCCTTTTTGTTTTGGGATTTATGACCGTGAATATATGTATGTATGTATTTCTAACCGTCGAACCTATGATATAATCACGAGCGGGCTTTGTACAGCCCCTGCACTCATGTAATCAACAATGAAAATTTATAACGCTATATTTACCCTCAAGTTTCAAGAGGCTGAAGTCTTGATTTGATTTGGGTATTGCTTATTAGAAAATATAAACGTAAGTCTATATATATATTAACCTGGGCCAAACATTTAGTTGATTTAGTTAATAAGAGCCAGTTATATCTATATTTCTTGAATTCCAGGAAGAAGAATACGAGAAGCAAAACCAGGTCATAAACTAGGTAAGCTCATAGTGTACACTTACACTTTCCTCAAATCCTAAAAATGTCTTCATTGAGTGTGTGTAAATGAATGATTAGGATGTAGACCAAGTGCGGGTTGGTACTACCACTAATGACAACTACCGTGATGGTAGCCGGGACCGACGAAGGCCCTCCGAAGCAAGGATTCATCCTATTTTTCAGATAATTAGGGGATTCCAAATAATAATATCTTTTCATATTCATATTCGTTTATTGCTTCATGTGGTATACATAGGTGGTACAATTTATAGAAGTAGCCGTAACAAGAGCCCTGCAAGGGCACAGTAATGCCTTAAAATAATTTACAAAAGAACATTTAAATTTAAACATTAGATAACAAAGATATCTTCTTTTCTTTTTTAAACATATTGTATTAGCTTAAATAACTAGGTATCTTAATAATAATATATATTTATAATTATATGTATTGCGTTAAGTATATGTTAGTTGTTAATAGGTGTTGTGAGTTAACTTCTCCGGGGATCGAACCCAAGACCTCCGAATTCGATGCCGAGCGCTTTACCATTAGACCACCGAGGCAGTTACACACTTTATTACGTTCGAAAGGTGTAGAGATCTCACGAGACTGGAACACATTTTACGCGTTGCTGTTTTAATTAAGCTACCAAGGTTTAAGTGTATTTGAATGAAGTAATAGAGTGTCCATGGTATCAACGCATGATTATGAAACCCTTGTCCTTTAATGGCTGTAAAAACAATCACTTATCAATAGGTCCCAGATAATGCTCTCACTGTAGCATCAGTGTGTTGTCTGCGTTCGTGCATGCTAATCGTGCCTGTTATCGATATAGTGGAAAGTGAATTTTACAAGTAAGTTCTTATATTCCTTATTTAAAGATAAATAAGTAGGTATAAATTTGTGTTGTTATTTTTGTGTGTGTCATAGGGATTATTATTTTGTTATTATCATTCCTATTTGGGTAGGCAGAGACTATCCAATCGCCACTTTACACAATTCTGAAAAATCTTTCTTGCTTCACTCACATTCATTTGCATCAAATTTTGTTAAATGAAGATGGAAAAAAAGCTTACTTAATAAAGGGATTCTTTAAGTTTTGGTGTATCTCTTTACCTTTTATGGAACATCAATGCATTGAATGTCACCGAAAGACATTATCATATTTTTTCTGTGTATGATATTTATTATACATAAGTGAATTTCATTGTTTATAGTGTAAATAAAAGTGCAGCAATTACGAAGTAACGTTTATAAGTTTATATGGGTTACTCAAACTAATTTGGAATAAAAAAATATTTTTATACTGCTCTTGATTGATGTAGGCTATGTAAAATACTGTAGAATCAATAGTTTTACCAATCGTCAGGAAGGAGGCTTAAACAAACTTTACTCCGTCTCTTGTCGACAGTTGTAGTATCAACTTTCTTAGGCTTAACCTAACTAGTGCCATTCGAAGAAGATACATGGATTTTTTACAAAGCCTATTCATTTTTCAACATAATTAAAATTCAAAATTAATTGACCATATCGTGAAATCTGGCCATGTGGTGTTCAAGGTATCCTTTTTTTACCCGTTCAGTTTACTCATGTGGTAGGGGTAGGCCAATCAGCGCAGCCACAGATGGATACAATAATAAGTGACTAAATCAAAGTTCTACAGGCCTGTGGCTTTTCCTATGCGATTTTCTTCACCGTCCACAACCACGATAAATTAAAACAATATATGAATTCAAAAGGGAGAATTCTGAATGAGTGCTATCTGAGTTGCTGACCAATATTAATAAACCAGAGTTATCAAAAATCGTTCGTCTATTTGAACTAAAAAGCATCTTGATGAAAATTGACGGTATAAAATCAATTTAAAAACTCTTAAATATGAGATTTTGTTTCATAAATCGAACTTTGAACCAGTTGAAAGATAACTTCAATATACTCCATCATGTCTCAACGAAATGAAGATCTTCCAAAGTTCAAAGTCATCAGCTAATCATTTGCGATAACATAAGATTCTAAACAAATAATATAGACTAAGTTTATTTATGTGAGTTTTATCTTAGTTATTATGAAAACAAACGTCCCTTAACTGATTAAATACATTCAACCAACATGTAACATTTAAATTGTCATGTGAGTCCACTGTCCGAAATTTCTACTGCAAACATGTGGTATCTACCAGATGTAATCTAACCGTAATCTAATAATCTGAGGTCAGCTAAATTAGAAATTATGCCAAACTATAATAGATTATGAAATTAGGAGATGCGTACTTATTGAGTTATTTTGTGTATTTTGAACGAATCAACTATAATAAGGATTTCTCAGCGAATTGTGGTCGATGAAAGGAATACCACAATTTACTTTAAACTCTGTTGAACTTATTCCCTTTTAACATCTGTATCCCTAAACAAACCTTCCATATCTTTACATATAGGCATAGTTCTCAAAAAGATGTAGCCAGACCTTGAGAATTAGAAATTACATAGTCATTTTATAGAAGTTCAGTGGGGGAGAGATTGTAAAAAAAACTGTGGTTGGTGGTCTCCAGCTACATATCTGACCAATTTGGTATGCAAAGTTTTATAAAAGTGACGCTGATTAGAAAATAATTTCGAGATATTATGTTTTCAAATCAATATCATTCATTACTTCAGCGATCGATGACGTCATTGATAGTAAAAGATGAAGAATCGTTAAAAAATAATAACTATGCCATTATTTATTTTAAATGAATAATATTCACATTGGTTTTTATTTTTTTAATTTCTAGCAATCAAAATAATAAAAAAATATACAAAAAAAGACTTTCCTCACTGAATAACCTCAGAGGATCCTGACCTGAACCATTTAATTATTTTTACAAAATGGGGTAATATTTTTACACCTGTAAACATAGTCCGATTTGTACTTTGAATATGTTGTTGAAATTTAGTCATCTTAGGTCATCTTTTTTATTTTGTTTTTATATATTGGGTACGTTATTAATTAGTTAATACGAACCAAATTTAAATAGTTTTGTCTTAAGTTTATCCTTGATGTTTTAACGTCCAAATAAGGCTTAAGTAAAAAACCAGCTGATCATGGATTTAAATTTACTAGATCCATAGAAATCAAAATATTCTTATTTTGTAAAGAATAGTGGAGTGATTGATAGAAGTGATATACCATACAATAATTCGAGAGCAAAATGCGGATGTTGGCACATCCTACCTCTATCTCACGACGAGTCGGTTGCTATTCGAGCAAAGTAAAATAGAACCAATAGAACCACAAAAATATACTCGTATATGTAAATTTAGCATCTACTTATGAAAGCGGCTACATAATTATTGATCCTAAATCTTTGGCTACTCCAAAACCTCGGAGAAAGGTCAAATAGGTCGGTCAGAAGTCAGAAGTTGTAGGAGATATTTAGTATTTAAAACAGAATGTGAATTCAGCTGGGTAATATTGGCTTAGAATAGCACTAACCCATTTCTATCTGCAGGTGTCGTAATAAGTGATTTAAGGGGACATAGGAAGCGTTATAAGTGACATAGTTTTAGGGGACATAGGACGGGAGACACATCACATAAATACATACATATACTCACGGCTATAAATCCCTAGAAGGGGTAGCCAGAGCTAAGGAATTAGAAATTCCTCAGCCACATTTGGCAAATTGAGTGGGGAAAGGATGGTAAAGTAAAGGTTGTTGGTGATGGGTCTCCAGCCGCATCGCCCAAAAATCCCTTAAAAGCCCCAATACCGTTAGTCGCCTCTTACGTACACCCATCGGTAGAAACGGGGTAGTGCTATTCTAAGCCGACACTACACATCACATACCATTCTTTTTTTTATATATATATATATATATAACTTGCCCTCAAAAAACGACTAAGTTATTCTTAATTTTTAAACTCTGCCTACCATTTTATGGGACATTTACCCGTGAGTTTATTTTGTCAATATGTATTTGCATGAAAATTCTGAATCGTTACTTTCCTTTATTTGCATTTATATATTCATGAATAAAAATCCTTCGGTTTTGATCTCTTAAAGGTGGAGGAGAATGAGAGGTGGGTTAAGCGATTTGGTTCCAAAACAAGTATATCGGAAGAGTGTTTCGTACGATATGACTCAATATTTGATAAATGGATGTGACTTTAATAACAAATTTGCCACAGTGATCAAGTGGGCTAAGTGTCTCAAGGGGTCGCATATCGAGATCGAACCTTTTGATGAATAATTTTAAAAAAATGAGAAATAATCACTGAAAAACCTTACCTAACTCGCTCAGCTCAATTCATTTCCATTTGCATTGAAGTCCTAGTAAATAAGTACGTCATTGTGAGTGAGAGTGACGCACGTTAGGCCAAGCAAGCTTGCATGTTTTGATGTGGTACTAAACCTTCGCGCACAACTTATTTTAATTACCTCAATGTCTTTATACTCTGTACTGTATGTTGATATTGACCCCGTATCACAATAAACAACACGTCATGTCTTAAATATTAGAAATATTATAAGCCGTGTAGAGTCACTTTAGAATAGCTAAAAACAAAGTAGTTATTTCTCATCGCCTTTAGCAGAAATGGAAACAGCAGTAACAAATTGATTGCCGAATTATTGTTTACAATTTTATCTTTAAATTAAATCTTTTATAAAATATATGAATTATGAAAAACTTTTCTTATATATCTCATCTTTTCCCGTGGCTCACACACTACATGACTCAGTGTGTGACAAATGTAAGTATTTTTAAAGCGTTGCGAACGCAGGTATAACCAATTGCCTTTATGCTCTTTAACTTCATGAGCTTTAATGTGATTGAATTTAATGTGAAATATATAAATAAATTTATTATTATTATTATATTTTCCAGTTATTTTACTATAACATACATACATACATATACTCACGGCTATAAATCCCTAAAAGGGGTAGCCAGAGCTGAGGAATTAGAAATTCCTCAGCCACTTTTGGAAGTTGAGTGGGGAAAAGATGGTATAATATAGGCTGTTGGTGATGGGTCTCCAACCGCATCGCCCATAAATCCCTTAAAAAGCCCCAAGCCCGTTAGTCGCCTCTTACGTACACCCACCGGAAGAAATGGGGTAGTGCTATTCTAAGCCGACACTACACAGCAAACTACTATAACATGTTCCCGCGTTTTTCAGTTTAAACAATGGAGTTCTTACCGCGAAAATTGGCTATGATATTTTTATTTTCATAAACATAAACGTAAACATAAACATAACATAAACGTTCACGCCGTTTATCCCCGAAGGGGTTGGCAGAGGTACCAATACTCCTGAACTCACATGGCAAGCGCCATCTAGTTTCCAGAGAAGGTACCCACGTTTTGCTTAGACAGTCTACTCACGTGATAGGGGGCAGGCCTATCGCCGTTTTGTACGAATACACTGTCACATGACTAAGTACAACTCAGCCATGTGGGTTTCCTCACGATGTTTTCCCTCACCGTTAGCAACCATGATAAATTAACCACACATATGACTTTAGAAAAGACAAATTGGTGTAGGCCCGTCCCACGATTGGAACTCACGCCCTTCTGTTTTTCGGGCGGGTGTTCTACCCACTGGACTATCATGTCGCTTTTATTTTCAATTTGGTTTTAATCAACGAAATAAGTTATAACGATTACAATCGGCATTCTGGGGCTGTGCTTTATCTTGGGCAAAAGATGTTGGATGAGAAAGTTTTTAGATGGTTCGGTGAATTAAAAATAAAACAATAAATAGAAATTAAAAAAGCTGTGTAGTGTCGGCTTAGAATAGCACCACCTCATTTCTCCCGGTGGGTGTACATAAGAGGCGACTAACGGTATTGGGGCTTTTGAGGGATTTTTGGGTGATGCGGTTGGAGACCCATCACCAACAACCTTTATTTTTACCATCTTTTCCCTACTCACATTTCCAAAAGTGACTGAGGAATTTCTAATTCCTTAGCTCTGGCTACCCCTTCTAGGGATTTATAGCCGTGGGTAAATGCATGTATGTAATTTAAAAAATAGGACATTGAGACATATTTCTGAAACTGTCATAGTTGATAAACCTAGAGCTATCAGTATGATCCTAGAAGTAAGAGATAATTTCAAAGAGGGCAAGTAACCGACAAGAACTCCAAAGATCTCAGAACGTTGGCAAAAATATGATGGCTTATTTTCAATCGACCTGGCCGACTTCAATGCTATGAAATCATAGGTTCGTTGACTTGGAGTTGTACACTACAGTAGCTTTGCCGAAAGACATGCAAGCTGTGCGTGAGAAGTGGCCAAGGACTGGACTTCGTGAGATCACGCTGAAACATGATAATGCCTCCTCACATACGCCCCTCAAAACAAAGGCATTTATTGAAAAATTTGGCATTGATACCATACCCAACCTGCAGCCCGGACTTAGCTCCTTGTGATATATTTTCATACCCAACAATTAAATGAAAATGAGGCATTTTTGGAGTCCTAATGATGCCGTGGTTACCTATGAAACAGCGATTTTCGACTGGATAAAGTGTTTCCAAAGTTGGTTCAGGAAAGTAACTATGTATAGAAGATGAGAGAGAGTATTTCGCAAAAAGTAAATAAAAATAATGTTATTATTTATAATATACTTTTGTGCCAAAACTTATCGGTTGGCCCACACATATTTATCATCCTATTGAAAATGTATGGCGTAAATAAGATCTCAAAGATGCAAAGAGGTTCATAGATTCTCTATGGATCAATAAATAAATGAGTGCGTTCTGTGCATTACCGAGCACGT
Organism: Bedellia somnulentella; assembly: GCA_963576735.1. Taxonomy (NCBI): domain Eukaryota; kingdom Metazoa; phylum Arthropoda; class Insecta; order Lepidoptera; family Bedelliidae; genus Bedellia; species Bedellia somnulentella. Next base: position 16,603,279 of record OY755181.1, on the reverse strand, counting down.
TCTGAACATTCGATTTATCAAACTCTTCATATTATATTTTTATGGTCAACTGCCGTCATCTCCGAGCGATAACAGCGATAAAATGGAATATATATCGACCACAGATCACAGGTCAAATTAAACAACAAAAACTTAGTGCATTTTAATGATGTCATCTTACAAACGACGGCCACGTGAGCTGTCTACGAGTACTGTGCTTCTCACTTGTTACTTCAGCTATTTAGCTAGCAGCGGATTGACCCGGGTTTGCACGGGTATCAAAAGTATAAAAAAGTGGCATTAGTTACCCATTACAATATGTGCCAGTCAAAGTCTCGTCAAAATCGTTCTAGCTTTTATATCGGTGTACTTTCCAACATTTATACTCATGAAGAAAACCACGGTTATTTCAAACTATGCACAGTAATTTTTATATTTATAGATTCTTTACCATTTACTATCACAGAGACTATTCAATTTTCGTGATGAAAGTAAAACAAATAAACAATCGATGATAACCATCCTCTTCCCGTTTGATGAAGAATATTTAAATTAGCATAAACATAATTCATGCTAATTTATTCCTATTGGGTTGTTAAAAATGTATAAGTCTGTCAGTACCTCACTTCTCACGTGACACACTTGCTTGCATACGGCTCATGCTTCCTAAATGCTAATAATTATTTCTTCGCATGAAATATTTTCTTTAAATTCAAATGTTTGAACCGAACCATCCAATAAATATCATTTTAGAACATACAAACATACATATACTCACGGCTATAAATCCCAAGAAGGGGTAGCCAGAGCTAAGGAATTTAAAATTCCTAAGCCACTTTTGGAAAGTTGAGTGGGGAGAAGATGGTGAGATAAAGGTCGTTGGTGATGGGTCTCCAACCGCATCGCCCAAAACCCCCTAAAAGCCCCGATACCGTTAGTCGCCTTTTACGTACACCCATCGGAAGAAATGGGGTAGAGCTATTCTAAGCCGACTCTACACAGCATTTTAAAAAAAAATATATTTATTTATAAAACCCTTATCGTAATATGTACCTAATCCATATAATAAAATTTGATCGCTTAATGTGTCAACAAGCGCAAAACTCAAGAAGGGCTGACCGATACGACTCATTCTTTTTGTAAAGTGTTTTTGGGGAAGGTTCTTAGCTCTAAAAAAGTGGAAAGTGTGAGGATAATATTAAAAACATCGTTTTTGTCATCGCATGATAGAGACCCTCGGAGTATGGACTAAATAATATTTATTATGATAATTTGAGGACATCCTATATGTAAATATCCATTATTTTTGGACAGTACCAAGTCTTTCGGGTCAGCTAGTTGAAAATATAATACTAATAATGACATTCACGTTAGCAACAAAGTTTATCATATAATAATGCAATGATTACACATCATCGCTGAAACAGCGGAGGTTTTTTTTAACATTAAACTTTAATCAAGAATGGGCATAAAGACATGCAGCCGATAACCTTTGCAAAAAGTTTTAATAGCAGTCTTAATCTAATTACAACTTCGTTCAGTTCTCATCTGATTATTTATAACTGTACATAGGTTGCAAAGAATGTTTTTATTAAAACTTGTTAATCTAAAACTTTTGTGAGAAGTTTAAGAACGTTTTATATATTTAAATAATAAATGACTGCTGGTTTAGTGGAGTGTAACGCAAAAATAACAGTGAGCAAAATGAATGAAAATGGTGTATTGGACAAAAAAACATATAATGGAACGTGTGCAATTAGTTTCGGGAAGAATAAGAAAGGAGGATCTATTGCAAAAAGAGCGGAGGAATACCTTCGAGCTGTCAATAAGAGTCTGGGCAAAAACGCGAGAACTAATGACGGTAAAGATAGATTTGTTCGTAATTTTTGAACTTAAACGGGGGGACATATAATTGGCCTAGACCTCGCTTTTATAACATACCCTTTTTATATTATAAATCGATAAAGGACATCAAACTAAACAACTTTGCCCATGGAATGCCTATCTAAAATATTGTAATTTTCAAAAATAATAATAATTAAAAATTGTCGTACCTAGTTCAAACTGAGAATGTATAGAATATATATTATAGTTGTAATGTCTGAATTCGCCTGCGCAAGATTTTACTGATTTTATTAATGAGTTCGTACTTCAGAATTTGCATCTACAATAAATTTAATTATACGGCATGATATCAGGAATCTGAGGAGATATGATAATGTTGCGCTCTTCTATGCCGACCATATATAGATACATTGCACCCTATTTTACATTTTATTTAAAATACATTGATCAGTATTATGCAGTGACATTCCTCTTGGTTTTACATTACTGAATGTATCCTCCAGTGGCATATTTACCTTTACATCAGTGAGGATCAGGCATAGGGCAGCTAGATTTAGAGGCGGCTCGAATGTTTTCAAATCTTTTCATGTCTATGCAGGAAAAAGGGCGGGTGATGACTTGTGGCCTAGGGTGGCCAAGACTGTAAATCTAACACTGCCTAAAGGTGTAGTAGGAAAAAAATTGGTTCGGTTCTGAACAAATATATGATAGGAAGTAGGAAAATTACATGAATTTCCATAAAAACATATGAAAAACTATTAACTCTAGTCGAAGAATAAGTTTATACAAGAAGCTTACATATGACAACGACATTAAAAACTGAAAAACACCTCATTCTTCACTTGCTCACTTACGTTACGCCCATTATTCCCATTTAAGTAGGCAAAGACTATTTTATATTTATTTTACTGTAAATGTATAAAATTATCTACATAACACACACAGAAATCCCTAGAAGAGGTAGCCATATCTAAGGAATTAGAAATACCTCAGCCACTTTTGGAACTTGCGTGTATGGTAAAATTAAGGTTGTCAGTGATAGGCCTTCATCCGCATCGCCCAAAACTCGCTTAAAAGCCCCAATACCGTTAGTAGCTTATAACAAACATTCACCGGAAGCAATGGGGTAGTGCTATTCTAAGCCGACACCACACAGCAATGTAACTATCTAACGTTCCTGTTTTCCCCAGTGGTGATGATAGAGAGACGGCAGCAGCTGCCGAAGCTGGAGGCGGTGAGCAGGGTGGCCTCTATCCCCATCGTGGACGCAGGGCTCGAGATGAGCGAGAAACTCTATCACAAATTGAGGGTAAGCATTCTTAACATACATACATATACTCACGCCATTAGTTCCCATTGGGGTTGACAGAGACTATCGATCGCTATTTCGTACGATCCTGACTCTCTAGCTTCGTTTACGACCATCAATCTTTTCATACATGCTCTTTTATTTTTCGTAGTTCATCATAAATTTAATGTAGCATTTTTAAATGATGTAATATTCTATTTGTAAACTTGTTCTTTAAAATTATTCACATAGTTAATCTACAATACACATAAATACATATACTTACGGCTATAGTACCCAAGAAAGAGTACCTGCGTATGCTGTGTAGTGCCGGCTTAGAATAGCGCTACCCCATTTCTTCCGGTGGGTGTACGTAAGATGCGACTAACGGACTTGGGGCTTTTTAATGGATTTTTGGGCGATGCGGTTGGAGACCCATCACCAACAACCTTTATTTTACCATTTTTCCCCACTCAACTTTCCAAAAGTGGCTGAGGAATTTCTAATTCCTTAGCTTTGGCTATCCCTTCTAGGGATTTATAGCCGTGAGTATATGTATGTAAAGAGTACCCAGAGGTTAAATTTACAAAAGCTTATTTTTGAAGTTGAGTGAGAAATATAATGTGAATCACAGTACTGTTGGTGAGAGGTCTCCAGCCAAATTGCCAACAATTAGTTTTAAACGCAGAATACTCTTAATCGTCACTATCTTACAACACACGCGTGGTGTAGCAGAGCAAAAAAAAAACACTATCCTCAGCGAGGCGTGGTAATTAAAGCGAGCATTGGTTCTTAAAAACACTGTCCTCGCACATCTCTGGTGAAATCTCAACCTAAAACTCCCACTCTACAGATACAAATTTTTATTAATTTCTTCAGTTTTGAGATATATTTCTATATTTTTTCACAAATTTTATCACACTGCTCTTATTATTACCAGGAATCAAACACCTGGATTCGGTGGTACCTGACCCTCGGCGAGAAGTCGTTATCAACTGGAGTTCAGCTGGCGCTTCCAGCTGTCACCATGCTCGAAGGACCAATTCATCAGCTGGACAGGTTCCTTTGCAAGTCACTGGATATAGTTGAAAAACGGGTACCGTCCATTTATTTGCCGCCAGAGAGGGTAAGACCTTTTTCTAGGACATATTTTCAGTACCATAAATAACTTTAAACTAAAAACTTGCTGCCTGGTTGTATTGTAAAATTATCATTTTTTTATCGTTATTAAAATAAAATAAAATAAAATAAAATAATCATTTATTTCAAAATAAAAAGATAAATCTTTGTTTTTTGAACGTCAAATTTTAACTTAATACTAAGTTTACTTCGGATTCGGAAGGTGTTTTGTTGAGAGAAGAACCCGTAAGAAACTCGTCAACACACATCTTTTTTTAACGTCCATTACAATTTTGGTGTTAGCCCGGAAACATCCTGCACAGAGCCCTGATGACACCAAGCCACTTCATCATTAATGTAATCATTGACATTGTAATAGGCTTTCGAACTAAGATTTTTTTTAACTGCTGCTTTGAATTTTGTTTCTGTTAAATTTAAAATGTCCTCAGGTATTTTATTATACATTTTTACGCATAACCCCATGAAAGATGTATTTACTTTTGACAATCTGTATTTTGGTACTGATATTTTATTGTTGTCTCTCAGGTTTCGAATATGTCTGTCACAATTTTTCACAAAAGAGGCCTGATTCTTTCTTACATACATAATATTTTCATAAATATATTGACATGGCAGTGTCATTATATTTATTGTTTTAAACAATTCCCTCAGGGAATCTCGGGATCTCAAATTGTATATAGCTCTTATTGCTCTCTTTTGGAGAATAAATATGGAACCAACATCAGCTGCTCTGCCCCAGAGTAAAATACCGTAAGACATTACACTATGAAAATAGCTGTAATAAACTAATCGAGCTGTCTGTACATCTGTCAAATGTCTTATTTTCCTAACGGCATATGCAGCACTACTTAGCCTGCCAGCTAGTGAGCTAATGTGGGGTCCCCATTGGAGCTTGGAGTCCAGAGTTATCCCTAAGAAAACTGTGTTATCCGAAAATACTAACTTTTCATTATTTAAAATTATTTCGTTATCAACGCACCTAACATTAGGTAATACAAATTTAATGCATTTGGTTTTTTTACCATTCAGTACAAGATTATTGGAAGCAAACCATGTTTGAATCTGTGAAACCGTGTTATTCACCTCGTCAATATTCTGATTATTTCTTTCAACGTCAAATACTAAAGAAGTATCATCAGCAAATAACACTATCTCGGACATTTTCTCGACCATGAACGGCAAATCATTAATATAAACTAAAAATAAAAATGGGCCCAAAATAGAACCCTGCGGAACACCCATTTTTACATGAGTTCCAGGTGATATTGCATTATTGATTTGCACTTTCTGTATCCGATCCTATTAATGCACAAAAAATTTAAGTCGATGGCCATAAGCTTAACAATCAGTGTTACGAAAACCGGAACTTTATTTTACAAATATTTAATAAACAGGTATACAATCCGGGTGCATAATTTCAATAAAACCTAATGCATAATTTTTCATGTTGCCGTGCATACTCGTTATCCCACTAAGTGTGTTTTGTTCTGTGATCTCAAAAAATAATTCCTATCGTCGTCTTTGATGACCCGTACATAATGATAGCTTTTTCGTCATTGCATCCGAACGGTAGACTTAAACACTGTCAAATGTGTACCAGCGTATTCAAACATCTGTTATTTTTATCAGTTTCTTTTATTTATTTATCATTTATTTATTAGTAATATTTCCCACATGAGGTTTTCATGAACAAAATCATTCTAATTATCTGTGATTTGTCAAAAGATGTACACTGAAACCCGCCGCTACGTGATGCGCCGCGCCGACTCCGTCAAGCAACTGGGCGAGGCGGTGCTGGATTCCAGAGTGACAGCCGTGACAGCTGGAGCGCTGGACCTGGCGTTGACCACGGCGGACAAATACGTCGACAAGTATCTGCCCCCTGATTTTCAAGATGCGGCTGATGGTAAGCGATTATCGAGACTCGTATATGGTTATATCGAACAATCTCAAACCATCACAAAATTTCAGAAGATCATGTGTTATTTTTGTTACCTACTTATTAGTGTATCCATATTTTTTCTTGGACTTGATTTCTACGAAGTTCTGTCATATGACTAAGTTCATTAGCTTAGTTATAAGGGCTTCCTCACTACTACGTCGTCGGTGGTATTTCCCTCACAGTAAACAACCTTGATAAATTAACCATAACATTCACGTAGATCGATCTCGAATAAAATTCGAATTAATTTACATCCCGATATATGGTTTGTCACGTTTTGAAAACTCATAAATACTGAAATTATATGCAATTAATATTGCAATAAAATCTTTTGCGGAAATAACACTTTAAATATTTATACCTTAATATATAGTAAAGCTGTTATTTATATTACGATTTGGACATGATGCCAATCGGTATATTTCATCTATGAAGGACATTCTATAATTCGTCTACAAGTCATCTAATCCAAAAAATCATATAATAGCAGAGTATTAAAGAAAAGGTCTTAACGTATTGTTGCATAATTAGAGCTACATTAATAGAGTGATAGGAAGGCAATTAGTAAATGTGTGGTCGGTAATTTCCGCCGGTTATCGCAGGTCAGTAGATACCGGTTGAATCATATTGGACCTTGTTCTGTCTGTCTGGCTGACACTCGGTACTAGTCTGGAACGATAATTGGTACCTCCCGTCCAGATTGTTCCTCAAATACCTATCGTCAATGCTTTCAACTTTTGAATGTAGCTCTTGGTTTAATTTCTAAATTTACGGTTAATTTTATATTTCCTAAATTATTATAAATTTAGCTGTGTAGCATCGGCTTAGAATAGCACTACCCTATTTCTTCCCGTGGGTATTCGTAAGAGGCGGCTAAGGGCATCGGGGCCTTTTAAGTGATATGTGGGCGATGCGGTTGGAGACCCATTTACCAAAAACATTTACTTTACAATCTTTTCACCACCCAACTTCTGAAATTTGCTGACTAATTCCTTATTCTGAAGCTCTGGAAGCTCTTCTAGAGTCTATAGCACTGAGTGTATGTATGTATGTATGTTTAAACTTCTACGTGTTTTGTCGTCTATAAAGCTATAAAAATAGATGCATACATTTATTGTAACTCTTTGGCAGGCGTAAAAGTAATTGAGAAAATTTATTTTCGCTACGGATTTTTTTAATGTGATTTAACTTTGCAGATATGTTTTCTCTTTTCACAATTCTATTTGTGCAAATATTTTTTTATTCGATAACAATCAATATTTCCATATTAAAATAATTTAAATGGTAATTTAGTTATTTTATTTAAACAAAACAAACAAAGCTATTATACTGATATAATAAAAAAACTTCCTATACATCTTAAACAAGCAAAACAATCATATTAAAACTTTAGCATTACTTATAGAGTAATAATTTTATCTATTATCCCTATTGTGCTGTGTAGTGTCGGCTTAGAATAGCACTACCCTATTTCTATCCGTGGGTGTACGTAAGAGGCGACTAAGGATATTGGGGCTTTTAAGGGATTTTTGGGCGATGCGGTTGGAGACCCATCACCAACAACCTTTATTTTGCCATCTTTTTCCCACTCAACTTTCCAAAAGTGGCTGAGGAACTTCTAGTTCCTTAGCTCTGGCTACCCCTTTTAGGGATTTATAGCCGTGAGTATATGCATGTATGTGTGTATGTGTAGTAAACATGTAACAAAGTAAATCACCATTATCTATGATGCAACGTGTTATCTGCCGACAAATTGAGTCCGCAGTTCATCGCTGGCTCCGGGTTCAAGTCTCGTTGACCAGCGCGTTTCAAATGAGACAAATGATATGAGATAACTACATACTCGGATATAATGTAAAAAATGGCTTGAGTGATGGAACGGATTTAAAGAATGAATAAAAAAAAGAAGAATAAGTTTGACCAGCCGTTCCTCTTAGAGAATTTAACACACATACATACATAATCTCACGCCGTTAGTTCACACTACCCCATTTCTACCCGTGGGTGAGAGTAAGAGGCGACTAAGGGTATAGGGGCTTTTAAAGTGATTTTTGGGCGATGTGGTTGGAGACCCATCACCAAAAACATTTATTATTACCATCTTTTCCCCAATCAACTTCCAAAAGTGGCTGAGGAATTTCTCATTCCAAAGTTCGGGCTACCCCGTTCAGGGATTTATAGCCGTGAGTATATGTATGTTATGTATGTACCTGTTAATAAATTGGATTTTGCACTAGTTCTTTCTTACGTCTCCGTAGTCTAAGAGTTAGAGTGCTAGGTGCACACCTTGATGGACATTTACGCCCACTCCTTGAATCGCCTTCACGCTACCCGCCTACTTAATTCTAAGCTTTCCACCGCTTCAACCTACTTCTTGCCTTGCGGGCGTGAATTTACGGGCTCGACTATTAAATCATCTTCTACTAATCCTATAATGCAAGCAAGATCCTTCCACTGTTCACTAGTATCACGTTTAGAAATCAGTTACATTAATTCTAAAACCCAACTTATTATCCAACACTGACGTCCATGCCCTCCCACCACCAACAACAAAACAAGCTGTTTTAACAAAGCGCAGTAATGATTATAGTGACAGGTCCAGATGAGGTGGACGGTGCGACCGGCGACTCGGGCCGCGCTCGGGCCGCTCATGCCGTCCAGCATAGCGTGAGACTTCGAAGGAAGCTGCAGCGGAGACTCACCAGACAGGCGCTGGCTGAAGCCAAAGCTATCAAGGAGCAGATGAACGTTTTGGTCTATGTTGCAGAATTGGTGAGGCATATTTTAAAATAAATGTTAATAAAGTTTCATTCATATTTCATATTGGTTATTGAACCATCACGACACATAGCCAATTAGACTTTGGACTTAATTTGACATTCCACCGGAAGAAATGGGGTAGTGCTATTCTAAGCCGTAGTGCTATACACAGCAAGTAAGAGGCGACTAACGGTATTAGGGCTTTTAAGGGATTTTTGGGCGATGCGGTTGGAGACCCATCACCAAAAACCTTTATTTCACCATCTTTTCCCCACGAAACTTCCAAAAGTGGCTGAGGAATTTCTAGTTCCCTAGCTCTGGCTACCCCTTCATGGGATTTATAGCCGTGAGTATATGTATGTATGTATGTTGACAATCCAGTTCTTTCCCGTAAAGATTCAGTGTATTACTTTACTCTATGCCGTAAAGCCATAACGTTACTTTATATCTGTCCATCGTTCAGTATATTATAGCCAGTCAAAAATCTGTATATAGCGTACTGCAAAATGTTCACTAGTTTTTTTTATTAAGCACAGCTTTACTTGTGGACTAAGCCATTACATTTGAACTTTCAAAAGTGGCTGAGTAGCGCATATACGACCCATACTGTTCTCTCTTCAAAACAATCTCTCACACCCCACCAACCAACTTAATACGAACCTCAAAACCAACAAACAACCAACAAACATCATAATGCCAGGTAGTAAGAGACCCGATCCTAGCGTGGCAGAAAGCGAAGGCGCTGTACTCTTGCATTACAAATTAAAAAATACACCTACAGCGTATATACAACCAATACCCTTTTAATCAAAGTCTCACACCACACCAACCAGCCTAATACGAACCTCGCAACCAAACTAACTTCATATTATCAGGTAGCAAGAGACCCGGTCTTAGCGTGGCAGAAAGCGAAGGAGCTGTACGCGACGCTGAGCGGGCCCGAGCCGGAGAACCAGGCGCGGCCGACCACCGTCGAGGAGATGGTGGTGCTGCTGGCAAGAGAGGCCGCCAGGAGGGTCGTCCATCTTATCAACTATACGCACACGGATTTACCTAAGTGAGTTGACACTTGTTCTTCGTAAGATGATTACGTTGTAGAGACGTGTGAAAGGAAGTATGTCTGTTATTAAATTGTGTTTTTTATAGTCGTATAAAAACATAATACTATAGGAAATAAGGTACATACTCACGGCTTCAAATCCCTAAAAGGGGAAGCCAGAGCTTCTGAATATGAAATTCCTCAGCCACTTTTGGAAGTTAAGTGGGGAAAAGAAAGTTAAAGAGCCGTTTTTGAGCCGTGGAAAGGTGATAGGTCTCCAACCACATCGACCATTTTAAAAGCCCTAAACACTTAGTTCTCTCTTACGAACACCCACCGGAGAATGGAGTAGTGATATTCTAAGCCGACACTACTCAGCTAATAAGGTCTTATTGTTATAAACAGCTATATATTGCTATAACTTAATATTTTTCCAGGAACGTGAAGCAAGGGATGACCATTGTCACCAGCCACCTTTCCATCGCTGCTGATGCGCTACTGAAGGTGCGTATATGATTATCAATTTTTATCATCACGTTCATAAATAATTAATTATACGGAAATATTACACAGAGATCAAATAACTTTAAACTTAGTAAAACTTGTATTATGGGATACTAACTCAACGTTACATTCAATAAGCTTAAATACACATATACATAACATCCAAGACTAAGAAACAATCATTTATGTTCACCATTCAGCACATAAATGTTGCTCTCAGCGGGGATTGAACCCGCAACCTCCAGACCGAGAAGCTAGTCACCTATTCACTCGGCCACGGATGTCGTCAAATAAATATTAAACTAGTAGTAGTATACTTAATTCTCAGTTTATAGAGAAACTATTTTAATTTGTTGTCATTGTTTAAGACTCAAGACTCAAACGTTTACGCCGAATATCCCCGAAGGTGTTGGCAGAGGTACTAATACTTCTGAACATCACGTGACATTGTCACCTGGTGTTCAGAGTACCCACGTTTTGCTTGGACAGTGTACTCGCGTGGTAGGAGGCAGGCCTATCGCCGTTTTATACAAATACACTGTCACATGACTAAGTACAACTCAGACATGTGGGTTTCCTCACGATGTTTTCCCTCACTGTTAACAACCATAATAAATTCACCACACATATGCCTTTAGAAAAGACAAATTGGTGTAGACCCGACCCGGGATTAGAACACTTGTCGTCTGCACGATAAGCGATGCTCTATCCACTGAGCTATCACGCCGTCATTGTTTTTGGTATCGTCAAAATCCATTAAAAAAAACTTTCATTCTCTAAATATGTGACTGATATTTGAAGACGGTGTCTTGATATATCTCTTTCACCACTTTACTTTCATCCATCCTCTTTATGTACATGTTCTGCTTTATAATTAAAATTGAATATATTAGCTGTGTAGTGTCGGCTTAGAATAGCACTACCCCATTTCTTCCGGTGGGTGTACGTAAGAGGCGACTAACGGACTTGGGGCTTTTTAATGGATTTTTGGGCGATGAGGTTGGAGACCCATCACCAACAACCTTTATTCTACCGTCTTTTCCCCACCCAACTTCCAAAAGTGGCTGAGGAATTTGTAATTTCTCAGCTCTGGCTACTCCTTTTAGGGATTTATAGCCGTGAGTATATGTATGTATGTATGTAATGAATATATTATTTTATTTCAGTCCACACATGTCGAAGCAGCTCTAGCGGAAGTTAAGGGTTTACGCAGCAAGCTCGAAGCTCTTTTGCACCAACTACAAATTACGTCAAAAGCATACTTGGTTTGTATTACCTGAAAATTTAATGAACCGAAATAAGGAGTAAGAGATTTAGTATCCCATCTATACTTATAATAAATCTGTAGAGAGGTCAATTCTGTACATGAAATATATTTTCAAAATAACTATCAGGTGATGATTAGGGATCGATACTGATGCCAAAAATGCAATCAGTAAAATTTTTGTCTGTCTGTCTGTCTGTCGGTTTGTATGTTCCTTATGGAAACAAAAACTACTCGACGGATTTTAACGAAACTTGGTACAATTATTCTTCATACTCCTGCACAGGTTTTTGTATACTTTCCAGCAGAGTAGTAAAGGGGAATTTTGGGAAATTTTGGAAAAACGGGAGAAGTTACTCCATTTTTGAAACTTCCGTCGCGTGTGCAGCCTTAATGGTTAAAGTTACATAAAATGTATGTATGGCGGAAAAAATCTTCATAAATTTTTCTAAAAAAAAATGTTCAACAGCATATGTCTATCTTTTATGGTTGACTCACAATATCACGTGTAACTCCTGATAGCTTAGTAGTTCGGAGTATTCTGATTATATTTGTTTACTCTTACGTTTATAATACTCTCACTCATCCCTAATTTAAAAAAGGTAACATTATTACCTATTCAATAAAAAAAATATCATAGAAATCGATAGAGAAACAGCGAAATTACACATGAAATAAGCCATCGCGCCCGTGACCAAAACCAAATAATTACTAATTTACATATTAAATACTAGACTCAACTCAACTTCAACTCATTCTAAAAATTAGTTTATGTTCGAAGATACTAAACCGTTCATATGAGCGCTTTCACAGAAATCACGAAGCTACACTCAGGGGCTGGAAATGAAAACTTCCCTCCAGTCTCACTTTGTAGTTTTTAACAGCGCAAACCTGATACAAAAGCGCGCTGTGATTTGCATATTCACCAATAGATGGCACTGTCGGTAATTGCTACATCGCGGTATGATTTCTTCTTTATTAGAGTATATAAACCAAAAAAATCTTCGTGTGTTTTAGTATCTCATGCAGGGGCTGAAAACTTCCTTACATCCTCACTTTGTGATTTTTAACAGCGCCTCTATTGCAGTTCCACCTGATCTTATTAAAAAAGCGCGCCGTAATTTGCATATTCATCAATAGATGGCACTGTTGGTAATTCCTACATACATCGCGGTATGATTTCTTCTTTATTAGAGTATATAAACCTAAAATTTTACGAAATATTTTTATTCTATCCGACTTAGCTTCCCTATCCGACTTAGCTTAGGTACACTCCCTTTCACCGCCAGGGCGGCCTTCAGCCGCCCGGCACAACACATCAAGGTGACGCCGCATAGGCCGCTGGGCCAGCAGCACCGAGCCGGAGGGGTTTTAGTCGGTAAAAGTCTCGCTCGAGAGAGCGACGGGGGATCCATGAGGATTTCCCCTCCGGTAAACAAAAAAAAAAAAAAAATTTATAAGGAAAATTACGAAAAACGGTAGAGAAATGTGTCTACTTCTTCGACATGTTTTGTTTTTTTTTTAATGTTATATATTCTTAGCCATACACAGACAGTACATCGAAGTTAAGGCGCAATATACTTATAGATATATATAGGTGATTAAATTGTAGCAGAAGTTCGGGTGGAATGCCTCGAGATGGCGATAAGTTTGCATTATAAACTAGGTGACATTAAAATCCAGCAAGTTGGCTCTTTAAATCCAGTGTATTACTTTACTCTATGATCTCATGGCATTGATAATAATACAATAATGCTGTCGTTGTTATAATTTATGTACGTAGTACGTAGTACGATACGATACTGTAGATTAGGTATGTAATGTATTGTATGTTGGAGTTTGTTGTAATAGAACTTCGGTCGGGTGATTTCTTCGAAGTTCGACCCAAAATGGCGTTTATTAGGCAACATAAACTGAGTGTCATTGAAATCTAGCAAGACGTAGCGTTCTAGCGTTGTATTGTATATCTCACTCTTTTTAATGAGTATTGAGTTCTGAATGAGTTCTAATGTTTTATACTTGGTATTTTTTTATAAATAAACTTAAGGGCCTCCCCGCATTTTGCAGCTATTGCGCTCACTCTTACGTCAAATTTACTGAGAGTGACAGGGACAGAAAAAACGCGCGCGCAGGATAAATGTAGTTTATTTAGTTTTATTGAATAACTATAATGTTTAAATGAAAAGTTCAACATCAAAGTTACAGATGTTAAAGCTACGCGTATGTAGACACATGAGTTCACATGTATGTTATGCCAGTGGAGCCTATACGGTTTTTATGAAAACAAAGCATGTTCCAATTCAATTTTTTTCATCATATTTTTCAGCAATTTATTAAAATGTTAAACATCAAATTTTAACACCATGAACTAATCACCAACATTTATTTTATTCATGTCATATCAATATCATCAAATCAGACTTTATAGAACTTCCAAACAATCAACATCAACCTATTTTTCCGGGGACGCCCTTAATTAAATTATTCAAAATTTGTAAATTGAAACAAACTTTCTATAACTGCTTTATTAGTTCTTTTACTCACTTCGGCCCATTAATATAATTAAGCTATTATAATTTGCCGTGTAGTGCCGGCTTTGCCGTGTAGTGCCGACTTAGATTGCCGTGTAGTGCCGGCTTAGAATGTCGCTACCCCTTTCTACCCACGGGTGTCGTAAGAGGTGACTAAGGGTATGGGGCCTTTAGTGGTTTTTGGGCGATGCAGTTGGAAACCCATCACCAACTATACTACATTTCTGCCATCTAATCCCCTATCAATATCCAAATGTGGCTGAGGAGATTCTAGCTCTGCAGCTCTGGCTACCCCGTTTTGGGATTAATGGCCGTGAGTATATGTATGTATGTATGTAAGCTAATCTAAGGTAAAATTAAATGAGTACTATTTGTAAGAAAACGCTAAAATAAACTGACTAATCATTCCATCAAACTGACCCGACTCCTTCTACCGCGACACGAGTATAATGTATGTATCGACTCAACATTTAAATAGTCGGTAACTCACTCACTCACTTTGGTCTATTCGAGTGCTGCCTCGACTCGCGCCTCGAAAAAGTGAGGAGCTACGTGAGGTGGTTTATATTTCAAATACGAGAACTTCCTCATTTTTTCGCGACGAGTAACTTAAACGAGGTACCTCACGAGTGAGGGGTTATCACTAAGCAAGAAGGCTCTCTATTTCCAGTGTATTTCTTTACTCTATGGCTACACTATTCAGGAGTGCTCTAAGTAGTAATCATTGCGCTAAATTTCACAAATCTTGAGCAGTGTTTGAAGAAACCTCAGATATAAATAAAACAACGCTACCCGTGCGAAGCTGGGCCGATCCACTAGTTTTAAATACGAGTCGAGTATATAGTCTGAACACGGTCTGCACTGCTAGCACGAACGATCTTTTAACTAGATAACGTGTGGTATAAAAATCGCCATCTCTTTCGCACTTACATCTATTGCATATACTTTTATCTCATTCTCACCAACGATGAAATAGCGCTCGTGCTAGGCCTCGTATTAATTCGAAACAAATAAGTAGTTTTAAATATTTAAATTTAAAATAAAGTCGGGGTACTTATCCCACCCATCCCCTCTTTCTTATCAGTACAGTTACCTACCTACTTATTCTGGCATGGGAAAATTATTCTACAAGAAATATGGTTTGTGATATGTCTCAATCTCAAGCTATATTCCCTATGTTCATTAATCACAAAGAATAATTACAGATATATAATATTGACTGCGTCCGTGGTCTCGCAGTTAAGCGCTTGTTTCAAGTACGGAGGTCTCGGGTTCGATCCCCGGGGGGTGGTAACCTTACAAATTTAATTTGTAAGATTTAACCCAGTTTGGTAGGATATTGCAGGCTTGAATCACCTGATTATCCGAAAATTAAGATGATTCCGTGCTTCGCAGGGCACGTAAAGCCGTCGGTCCCGGCTATTAAAAAAAAAAAAAAAAAGCGTTTATTTACGAGAAACAAGAGTTAAATAAGGTGGTAGGTTTTTTTTAAATGGTTCATCTTGTTCTACCTTACTATTACGGTAGTAGTCTTTAGTAGTAGTCCCTGTGATGAAGATGATATCTTCGAAGTTTCAACAAGTATCTTAAACCTTTACTAATGAGACTCAGCATATTCTGATATTTTTTTTCAACAGGAACATCTCGCAATATTTTTGGCGGGAAACGAAGAACGAGAGAAGATCGCACCCAGGTCTTCGTACGAGCAGCGAAGTGACCTATCTTCTATCAACGGCGTCAATTGAATAAAACTATAATTCCATCTAATACATTTATAATTAAGCGAAAATTTTAGTTTTGTATTCATATAAAACGCAATAAAATATAATCAGAAGAATAATAACATCTTTTCTCATATACATTGAAATGTGATAGCAAACAAGTATGTTCTTTAATATTTTTCTAGTTGCCATTGCCATATTATTGATAAGTGTAGAGGGGTATATATAATTGGCGTTTATAATGAATACATATTTTTGTAGCTGACTGTACCGTAGATATATTTAATTGTATCATAAAACCATCATGATGTTTTTTAATGTTTAGGCCTGGAAACGAATTGTATGATTGATAAGCTAAGATTAAAATATATAATTGAGGGAGTTATTCATAAAAAGAAAAAGCTTTTAATTATTAAATAAAAATAAACAATAATATAAAAAAAAAGAATGACTACGCTGCATTTGAAATTCTCATTAAATCTTCTGTCCTAAAATATAGCCGTGATTAAATAATAAATAATATATGAAGATAATTCTTCATTTTGAGTTCCTTATAAACCTTAGTTTCTTGTAAGTAACAGCTTTTGTACCATGTTAACTTACCTTTAAAATTGAATACTTATATTATAGCTATAATAATTATAGTCATTTTAACTAATATAAGCTTAAGATTAAAAATTTTCGTTGTATCATTAGATAAATACGACAATATAACTGAACATAGGCTTAAGGGACTGTTCTAGCAATGTTTAAACCTATCGGGTATCGCATATTTAAAGGTTCTTGTACACGATCTAGAAGTTTAGACAAACAATAAAGTTTATACACAATATTTTTGAAGTTTCAATCTGTTTTGTAAAGACGACTAAGACTACACTATGTGAAAATAAGTTCAACTGATCCTGTTGTACATAGATTTTTATTTTGAGTATATATGTAAGATTCCCATCACTTCCATCCCATGGCCAAAAAGTAAATTTCATTTTTAAAACGGGAGATTCCCTGATAAAAGCGCAGTGCCAGTGACTCAGGTTCAAGAACTGAATTTGTGCTGGAACCAACACTCAGAAATCCAACCACCTCAAGTTAGTCGCGAGGCTGGTTGGAAGTAAAATTCGTCGAATTCAAACTCGGTCAGTAATCTCGTGGCTCGGATCCCGATACTTCCGACGTTTCTCGGTTTCGACTTTCACGAGACCCTTGGCATGCAAGGGTCAGGCTTACTCCCTAGAACAGTCATGTACGTGATAACGGATAAGTCATGTGGGAATAGCAAATATATACAGGCCAGTACAACCGACTGTGTGCCAACTCATAATTTGTATTTATACTTAGCTAAAAGAAATATTTCGATACTGCGATGTAGGATTATAAGACGCTGCTAGTGTGAGAGTGAGTCCGTGGGCTGTTGGGACGCTACAGTTCCAATAGATTTAGCTCGGTTGCTTTCTAGAATCGGCTCCGGTAGATCCTCTGTTGCGTCCGTAATTCAGAGCAAGCTGTTGATGTAGAATCTGGGCTGCTGGGTTATACTTTTTTCTGTTACATGATAAATAGTGAGACATCTATAGCATTTGTCTCATTACAGATAATACCAAAATATTGTTCAGACTTTGACTGAAACATGACAATAGCAATAGTTGAAAAACAAACGGTATCGAAGTTTCTACAATATTTAGTATACAAGATCTTTCCCTATCCTCCACATTGACCACCGACAACAGGAGGCCTAGCACAAGCGCTATTTTATCGACACGATAACGGTAAGAATGAGATGACAATATACGATACTAAGTAAGTGCGTTAAAAGACGGCTCGTACTAGCTACGCAGAACACGATAGTTTCCTTCTATGTATGTACAAGCAGTCATTTGGATTGGCCAGACAAATACAAGCAGAAATGGGATTTCAAAGGACTGCAGATAAAGCGCTTTGAATCCACCGTGGCGGCTGGAGTCTATATTGAGGTACCCAGGCACACCACCGCGTGGCGAATCTGGCCTACACTATCTAAGAAAACTTAGCTATATAAATATGGCTGACGGAGAGAGACAGCGAAGCTGCGGCAATAGGGCCCCATTATAAATTTCTGCAGATGCTCACGTACAAAAGTAAAATTTATATATTTATTTATTATATAAGGATCATCAACAGCAACACATATTATATAGTAAGTTGAAACAGTACAGTAAATAAGGCCAATAACAGATGATCACAAGTTAAAACAAGATACACACACAGTTAATTCAAAAGAAAAAATAATAATAAACTAAACTATCTAAAGACATAATGAGTAACAACAGAAAAAGAAAAAAAAATATATGTAAAAATGCTAAACAATTGAGAAAAGAATAAAATTTAATATTAATGATAATTGATGATACTTGTAATGTGTGTTATGATGTGTGAGTGTGTATATGAGAATGTGAGTGTATGTATGTGAATGTGATTGTATTGATATGCATAAACGTTATATAATAGTAAAACCTTATTTAAATAATATGACATAGAAATGGTTGAATCTACCTAAACAACTATAGCGTCTAGAACCAAGCGTTTGAAAATAGACTTGCTATGTGCAAACGGATCGAGGGAATAAAAATATTTGTTGTACTCATCTAAAATTCGTTGAATAGGCGCGTTATGAGCATAGTTGGTTCTAGCAAAAGGTAAGTGAAACATTTTTCTAAAAGTATGGCGAGTTCTGAGCGCAGGCGTGTTTAGTCCAATTTGGGAAACTACGTTGGGACCTGGGACAATCCATCCGACCACTCAAAACATCATGCAGAACTAACATGTCTAAAAGAATGCGGCGCTGGTCAAGTTGTAATATTTTCTGATGTTTGCATGACGTTTCGTAGGTGCAGTCCCATCGTTTAGTTCTGAAGTCCAAGTGACGTATAAATATGCGCTGTATCGACTCAATCATTTGAATATACTTTAGATAATGCGGGGACCAAATAGAGGAAGCGAATTCTAGAACACTACGTACATATGCGTAATAAATAGATTTTATACAATTAAGATCATTAAAAGGCTCACATACCCTCATAACAAAGCCCAAACGATACGATAAGCGCGATTGGTGATATCGTCTATATGATTTTCAAAAGTGAGCTTCGAATCCCAAGGTGACTCCTAGATCTTTCACGGAGTTAACTCGTTTTATTGGCTGGTTATCTAAGTAGTAGGTATGCTGGATAGGTCGAAGGTTGCGCGAAAAAGATATTTGAACGCACTTTGAAACGCTAACGTTTATTTTGTTGGCTTTGTAATACGCTGCCAAGTTATCGAGATCCCTTTGAAGCTTATCGCAGTCGTTTTCATTGCGAAAGCCGCAGTAAATCTTTTTGTCATCCGCATTCATAATAAAATTTGACTCACCAAAGACGCTGTAAATGTCATACAATTATGCGTTAAACAAAAGAGGGCCCAAATGAGATCCCTGGGGAACCCCCGAGGGTACATCCACGTAGTCGGATCTATAACCTCCCAACACTACATCTTGGTGCCGATTTTCAATATAAGAAGACAACCAGCGAAGCAGGTCACCCTGCACGCCCAATTTGAGTAGTTTACGTAATAGAATATTATGGTCTGTACGGTCGAAGCATTTTTCTATGTCGGTGTATATGACGTCAACTTGAACCCGACGCTCCATACTGTGTAGAAGGGAATCTACAAAGACTATTAAATTTGTGTTGACAGATTTGCCCCGTATGAACCCATGTTGTTGGGGAGGAAGTTTAGGTCTAATTACGGGATAGATGTGGTTGTATACAATTTTCTCTAAAACCTTAGCAAAAACGTTTAAAATAGATATAGGTCTGTAATTAGATATTTTATATTTTGGCCCCTTTTTATGGATAGGTAAAATTAGTGCATCTTTCCATTTAGAGGGGAAAACCCCTTCGAAGTATGTATGTTGGGCGCTAACCGCCTCGGGTTTCCGCACTTAACCCAGCTGCGAGGTGGGCCATTGTACGTGGGCCATTTGGCCGTTTAAGTTTCCCAACCTAATTCAGACCAGAAGGACAAAAGCTTATCCAGGTCAGCCATTGCCTCTGGTAGCGACTTTTTGGATCCGATGGTGTTATTTCGGATATCGGTTACTCCGTTGCATTCCTGGAGCACATGAGTGACCGTTTCGTCCGCCTCCATGCACGCACGGCACAGAGGGCTGTCGGTGATGCCTAGAGTGTGGAAGTGTTTGTTTAGGGCATAGTGCCCTGTGATAACACCCACTAGAGTTCGTAGATTTGGTCTGCTAAGGCGTAAGGCATATCTGGTCAGATTTTTCCTAAGAGTTGGCATTGCCTCTTTAGACTGTCTGCAGCCAGGCGTGCCTTGCCAACACGCGCTTGCTAGGGTTTGTGTGCGTTCCCTTAGCCACGTGCGCAGCTGGTTGAATGGAAGAGGTATTATGGGTTCGGGTCCGTACAGAGACATAGCCGATCCCCCTCTAGCCAGCTCATCAGCCGCATCATTGCCTAAGGACCCACTATGGCCTTTTATCCATTGCAGGATAATATTGTTGTCCTGCGCCACTTCTTCTAAGGCTTGGTGACATTCCAGGACTAGACCTGAAGTGTATTCGCTTCGATTGAGGGCTTGCAGGACAGAAGTGCTGTCCGATATAATTTTTATGGTCATTTCTGAGATTTTTCTTGCTTTTATGGCCTGGGCAGCTTGCATGATTCCAAGACATTCGGCCTAAAAAACAGTGTTATATTGGCCCAGGCTTTTTGATATTCTTATATTTAGATCTAGGGAGTGTGTGCCAGCCCCCGTGCCTTGATTGGTCTTGGACCCATCAGTATACACACGTAACTCCTTAGGGCCAGAGAAGTCTGACTTTTCTTCGTCAAGTATAACCCGATAGTTATGTTTGGATCTAATAGTTTTGGTGATCCCATCACACGGGGCGGCCAGTAGGGGCTGGTCTTTCAACGCTTCTGTGAGTATTTCAGTATGTAGGATTCTGGAGTCGTTGCTTAGGTGTCCTGCTCTCTGTAGCCTTACAGCAGAGATGGCTGCTTCTTGCTGTATGTATAAATACAGTGGGGGGAGATTTAGTAAGGCTTGTAGTGCGGCTGTAGGCGTAGTGCACATGCAGCCCGTTATTGCTAGACAAGCCTGTCGTTGCATCTTGTCTAATTCATGTTGGGCTGTAACAAGTTTCGTTCTTGGCCACCAGATCAGAGCTCCGTAGGTTATCACCGGTCTGATGACAGTGGTATAAAGCCAGTGTGTGATTCTCGGTTTGAGTCCCCAGTTCTTACCCAAGATTCTTTTACATTGCCAAAGGGTTGCGCTGGCTTTTTTTATTACCTTTTCTAAGTGTGGTTTCCAGTTAAGTTTATCATCTAGGGTGATTCCTAGATATTTTACTGTTTTGGATAAAGTAAGTTGCGTGCCAAACAACTTAGGAGGGTCAAACGGCGGTAGTTTCCGTTTGCGAGTAAAGAGAATTAGTTCAGTCTTCTTAGGATTGACGTGTAGGTCAAAATCTTTACACCATTTTTCAACCACCCTCAAAGCGTGACCCATTTGATTGCAGAGGGTGTTCGCATGGTTTCCGTTTATGAGAATCGTGAGATCGTCTGCATAGCCAATAGTTAGGTAGCCTTGCATGTTTAGTCTTTTAATGAGTGAGTCGACCACCATGTTCCAGAGCAGTGGGGATAAAACACCTCCTTGAGGACAACCCCTTGTCACCACCGCTCTGTTGGTGTCATTAACAGTTATTTGTACCGCTCTGAGTTTCAACATGTTTACTATCCAGCCCCGCAGTGTGGGATTAACATGGAATTTTTCCAGGGCTCTATTGATATTTGGGATATTAGTTTTATCGAAGGCACCTTCAATGTCTATGAAGGTGCATAATGAGGACAACTTAGTGCTGAGAGCACACTCAATTTTGGAAACAACTCTGTGGAGAGCTGTTTCGGTTGATTTGTCCTTCGTGTAGACATGCTGTTGAGTATGTAGGGGCTTTTTTGTTAATATCTCCTCTCTAATGAACCTGTCACAGAGTCTCTCTAGTGTTTTTAAGAGAAAAGAAGTTAGGCTAATGGGTCTAAAGGATTTGGGGTCTGTATAGTCAGATTTTCCAGGTTTGGGAATGAAGGTCACTTTAACCTCCCGCCATGGTAGGGGGGTATATCTGTGCGCCATGCACGATTGGTAAAGTTTCACCAACCACGGGGTGATGATATCTCTGGCCCACTGTAGTAGTGCCGGAATTATGCCGTCAAGTCCCGGCGATTTGAAGGGGTTGAAGGTTTTGATTGCCCATTCAACTCTATCTTGTGTGACTATCTTTTCAGCTTGGGATACATCTATGTTCGTGGGGCTGCTGATTGGTTCCTCTGGCCAGTACACTTCATCAGTGTGACGGCAGTCTGGGAAGTGGCATTCCAGTAGCAATTTGTGTGTTTCTGTATGTGTGGTAGTGTATGTTTCATCTGGTTTTTTTAACGGCCCTACGGTGAGATTATTATCTGAAGCCAGGAGTTTCCTGATTCTCGCCGCCTTATTGTTTGATTCTATTGATTCGCAGTATTTCCGCCAAGCTTTCCTTCTGCGTGATCTAGTAAGTTTTTTGTATTTTCTTAGGAATAATTTGTATTCCTCCCAGTCATCTGGTATTCTGGAGTTTTTGGCTTTGTTAAAGAGATTACGGAGTTCACCGCGCATAGATTCGAGTTCCCCATCCCACCATCTACTAGACTCTTTTCCTGGAGTTGTGGGCTCCTAAGGGGGCAGGACGCCTCGTAAGATTTGGTGATAGCATCAGTGAGAAATTTGACATTGTCTTCAATCGCTACTGTACTATCTAGATTTGGCGCGGTTGCGGAGGTTAACTCGTCTCTCAGTAATGTTCGATATTTCAGGACATTCGTTGTCCGTGGGTTACGTTTGGATGGCTGTTCGGGAAATTGGTTAGATAGATCGAAACAGATTCGCCTATGGTCGGAGCAACTTACATCTTGAGACACATGCCAATTCGTTACAAGATGAGAAGCTCCTCTACTAACTAAGGTTATATCTACTATTGTTTGCCCTCGGGATGTGACCCATGTTGGTTCGGATCCTACGTTAGCTACATTTAGGTTAGTGGAGAATAAATATGTTGATAGTACCTCTCCTCTGGAATTTGATTTCTGACACCCCCAGAGCGGGTGATGTGCGTTCGCGTCAGCCCCAATGACGATCTCTGTTCGGAGCGTCTCGCAGTACCGCACAAGTTCAGCTAGCTCCTTTGGTGGGCAGTCCTCAGCATCGCCGGGCATATAGCAGGAGGCTAGCACCATCTCTGGTAGGCCCGTATCAGCTGTCTGGATCTTGACAGCGATCAGGTCCCTAGAACAGAATTGCATAAGGGACAAACCCTGCATATGATTAGGAATGAGTATGCAGGCTCTTGGTGTTTGGGATGTGGTATCATAAAACAACTTACCTCCGGTATTATTGAGACCACAAATACGGTTTCCTCTGATCCACGGCTCCTGAATCAGGGCGATGATGTTTGGGGTTTTCTCCAACACTGTGCGTAGGGTAGCCGTCGCCGCGTGACTATGTTGGAGATTTGCTTGGAGGATTTGAATGTTATTGGGGAGCATCGTGTCCGATGTCCTCCTCCTCTTCCTTTTGGGTTGGTGCGTGTGACTCAGCTGGTGATGACGATGTCATCATAGAGTCAAGCCACGGCACTGGGGAAGGGTTGTCGTTCATCAACCGGCACAGCTCGTCCATTGCTGGAAAACCCCTTCTTTGAAAGATTTGTTATAAATTATGCACAGAGGTGATGAAAGATTTCTAGCGCACATTTTAATAAAAAATGGTGGAATACCATCTGAACCAGCAACAGCGTTAGGATCCAAGGATAGTAATAGCTTATAAATTTCATCTTCATCCGTCTTTAAACTGCAAATAGTATTCCCAGTGTCGCAATAGGGAGGGGGGAGTGTATCTGAAGTATAGTTGTTAGAGGGTTGAGAAAATACCGAGCTAAAAAACTTATTAAAGGTGTTGCAAATAATTTGCCCAGAGTCCAGTGACTTGTTTTCATGCTCAAAAACTCTTGGATAAGATGACTCACCACGTTTTCCTTTTATGTAAGACCTGTTTCGGGTTAGTCTTTATATTATTTTGAATACTAATCAAGTAGTTGTTGTAACAATCCTGAGCTAATAATTTACAGCGCCTACGTCAGAGTGAAAACTCTTCGTAATCTAACGGGTTTTTGTTTTTTTTCCAACGAGAGTGAGCATGATTTTTTTCTCGCAAGGCCTTCATGAGGGCAGATGTATACCATTTAGGATATTTACGGCCTTGCGTACGTGTATCTAAGGGAACAAATTTAGTTATTAATCTATTAAGAATTTCATAGAAAATATTTAAACTACAATCTAAAGAGGGTGCATCAGCAACGGTTGACCATGAAGTATTGGATAGATATTTATTTATCTTCTCGTAATCACCCTTACGATATCTGTATTTGGTCTCAGAGGACTCAATGAATGGATATGATAATATGTCTGTGATAGCCATATCGAGTGCAGGGTGATATTCATCAATTTTTACAAGAGGTAAATCCGACCGCCGGATTTCAACCGCTGAATTAGAAAAAACTAAATCCAGAGTATTGTTTTTCGAGTTTAAAATGTAATTATACTGCAAAAAGTTAAGACTTGCTAATTTTCCAACAAAACTCTGTGAGGCCATCTGAAGCTCAACACTGCCTCGGTGGATGTAAGTAGGGGTACTATCAGTATGCCACTGTATATTAGGTAAGTTAAAATCACAAGAAATAAAATAATAATCAGAGGGACGATTCACCAAAGACGCCTCGACCATAGTTTGGATTTTCGTTATAACTAAAGGCAAATCTTTCCCCGGCGCACAGTGGGCTGAAAATTGACTTTCATAGACTTAGGGACTTTAATTTTAGAATGCCGCTTTTTTTGTTGTAAACTGCTTCTACCAACCATTTCCATGCTCTAATATGCCAAAAAAGTTAATTTAGCGTACAAGCGAATAAGTTATTTATTTTTTTCGAAAATTTTGTATGAAGCTCATATGAAAAATCCGATTTTCTTTGGATCTGCAAGAGTAACCGTTATATCCTCACAGGGGGTCTTAGTACTAATTATTTGTGATTTTTTGGCATACCACACATGACGGTCCCTGCTGCAGATTTTTTTTTTAAAATCAAATAAATTTTAATATTTATTTTTATTTTTAAAATGATTTATTTTATTCTATAAATCAACATACTACATACTAATGAACTACTTTTATCTTCCTGGCCTAAGTTTGGACTAGTTTTCAACAACATAATCATCCTATTCTAAAAGTTTGTGAGTTTCAGTGAAATCTAAAGGGACTTTTACCTGCCCAGCTAGTTATTAAGGGTAAATTATATTATAATGGTAATAATAGTAAATTGCAATTGAAATTTATTTATTTGGCACACATAATAATGAAAATTTAATAAATAAAAATACAAAAAATGTACCTAATTCCAAAAACATTGTTTCTTAACATCTACTAAATAGAATTATACAATTTAAAACTTAAATATAAATTAAACTTATTATACATGCAATAACAAAATAACTATCATTCAATATCGCTCTCATCTGATTCAAGTTCGGAGTCAGGATCTAAATTAGTCATATCTAAAAACTCAATCTGAGCTTCTGGTGACTTAATTGAATTGAATGAAAAATCCGATTTTCTTTGGATGTGCAAGAGTAACCGTTATATCCTCACAGGGGGTCTTAGTACTAATTATTTGTGATTTTTTGGCATACCACACATGACGGTCCCTGCTGCAGAATTTTTTTAAAAAATCAAAGCAATTTTAATATTTTTTTTCTTTTGAAGATGATTCATTTTATTCTATAAATCAACATACTACATACTAATGAACTACTTTTATCTTCCTGGCCTAAGTTTGGACTAGTTTTCAACAACATAATCATCCTATTCTAAAAGTTTGTGAGTTTCAGTGAAATCTAAAGGGACTTTTACCTGCCCAGCTAGTTATTAAGGGTAAATTATATTATAATGGTAATAATAGTAAATTGCAATTGAAATTTTAAATCAACGTACTAGGTACACACTAATTAGCTATTATTGTCTTCCTGGCTTAATTAAGTAAGGACTAGTATTCATCAACACAAATCATCAATTATTATCTTTTTCTAAAAAATTAGAAAGTAATTAGGATTATGAGTTCCAGTAAATACTTTATCGTCATTAGGGACTTTTGTCAGGAAAACTGATAAAAAAATCGTTATTGAGGGTGTTTAAGCAAGGAATAAATTCAAACTAAGTCTTGCTTTTAAACACAAATTTACTTTTAAATATTTAAATTACAAAATGTACAATATAATATGTTAAGTTGGCGGTGGTTGATTGCGTAGTGAAGCTTGTCCCCGCGCCGCCGCCGCCGCCGCACCTGCGGCTTGCCGTATCATGTGGATCAGGCGTTAACATCCTCCGGGACGTTGAAAGCTTTACAGCTTTCAAGAATATAGTGGACCCCGTGGCGGACCACTCTGCTCCTGGTCGTCTTCTTCAGTAGGTCCCTGAGTCGGCAGAAGGCACATCTTGTTGACGGCCCTCCGAAGAATACCCTTTGCTGTGGTTACCTCAGCGACTCTGGTAACGCCGTCTGTGCCAGGAAAGAGACGGATCACGCGTCCCATTCGCCAATGGAGAGGCGGCAGGTTATCGTCGTTGAGTAAAACCAAGTCCCCCGGCGCAAGCTGGCGCTGTGGAGACTGCCACTTCGTGCGCTGCTGCAGCTCGGCTATATATTCTCGACGCCAGCGGTCCCAGAAGTGCTGGCGGATCTTCTCTATAAGCTGATATCTGTTGGGGCTGGTAACAGTGACAGGAGCTGTTGGTATAGACGTGAGCGGTCTCCCGATCAGAAAGTGGCCTGGGGTCAGAGGAGAAGGATCGGTACAGTTGGTCGAGAGAGGAGACAGTGGGCGTGAGTTTAGGATAGCTTCAATTTGTGTAAACAATGTCGCTAACTCCTCAAATGTCAAAGAAGCATTTCCAGCTACACGCTTTAAATGAAATTTGGCTGAGCGTATTCCAGCCTCAAAAAATTCCTCCAAATGTTGGGGAATATAAATCTAATTCCTTCATAACTAGCGAAATCATAGACACAGACTGACGGCTGGATCTCAGTAGCCTACCTAATTCATTGTGAGCACCAACAAAATTCCTACCGTTGTCGCAATATATTTCAATTGGTTTACCCCTTCTTGATATAAACCTACGTAAACATAGAATAAAAGCTTGGGTACTCAGATCACTGACGAGTTCCAAATGAACGGCTTTGGTAGTGAGGCAAACGAATAAGCAAAGATAGCATTTAGTTATTCTATTACCTCGGCCTTTACGACTACTGATCATAAACGGTCCAGCAAAGTCCATCCCGCACGAGTAGAAAGGGAAAACACCGTTAGTACGCGCCTCTGGCAGGTGCCCCATGATTGGCTGCATAGTGACAGCACGCATTCTCGCGCACGTGACACAGCGCCGCGCCACGCGCCGCGCTAAACTCCTACCCCCAACCGGCCAATATCTATCGCGCACGGATGACAGTAATAACTGTGGACCTGCATGGAATAAACGAATATGCTCATGGTTCATAATAAAATACATGAAATGATGCTTAGCATCTAATAAAATGGGATATTTCTTGTCGAAATCAAAACTCGAATTATTTAATCGACCACCAACTCGAACAATTTTATCAGTGTCAATAAACGGTGTCAACTGTATTAATTTATTATTTTTTGGTAAACATTTCCCTTGTTCAAGTAGCTTAATTTCTTCGGGAAACGATTCTGTTTGGCTAAACCTAACTAAAATTTTTAACGAATTATCCAACTCCGTAATATTAAGCGGACCTGACAATCTTTGCCTTAATTTTGTAATATTATTTATAAACCGCAAGACGAACGCAAAACTCCTTAACAATTTATTAAATGTGGAGTACCTATCGAAATCGATGAGTGACTGTAAATGCGCTCGCTCGGACGCCACAAACAGAGCGTTCACCTTAATATCGGGTAAACTCTCGGTGGGGTATGAATGCCGCGGCCACTCAGACTCCTCCGTCTTTAGGAAGGAAGGACCCTCCCACCACAAAGAAGATGACGCTAGAACCTGAGGGTCGACCCCCCGCGAGGCAAGGTCAGCTGGGTTCATACTCGTAGGAACATGCCTGAATTGAAAATCACGTGTTAGTTCGTTAATTTCGTTAACCCTATTACATACAAACATTTTTAATTGTTTTACATCAGTCTTTAACCAACCGAGAACAACAGTAGAATCGGTCCAAATTATTTTTTGTTGAACGTTAAAACGTACCGCTTTGAGAACCTTATCACATAAACGCGCGCCTAGTAGATTACCTAACAATTCTACTCGTGGGATAGTAGTCGGCTTTAAAGGCATAACGCGAGCCTTTCCACAAAATAGGTTCACCGTAACGTCATTGTTTTTATTGACTGAACGTAAATACACGCAAGCAGCATAGGCATCCTTTGACGCATCGACAAAACAATGTAAATCTATTGAAATTGAATCTATTAATTTAGAAAAATTTATTTATTAATCACCCACATTTTTAGTTTCGGAGACATATAAATAAACTATTTTTCACTTAATAGTTCAGTGTATTCCAAACTTTCGGGCTACTACCATTACTCCGCGACCGTAAAATACTTACAATGGAAAGTCTACGTACGAATTTAGACTTGTTTGTTATTCTAAGAGGTGAAGGTACTTCGTTTCGTCATGAAGTATTATTCAGAGCAGTGGTGGATCGCCTAGGTAATCAAATTACTGACGAAGATCGTGTAACACTAGACGAGTTTTGTCGAAGATTTACCCGAGCTGCTTCACAAAGATGGCAGAAGTCTCATCGTATCCTTGATGAATTTAGAAAACAGTACGAAAACTGGCTCCACGCTGATGTCGATTGGCCGAATTGCGTGTCAAGAAATTTAGTTTTGCTACAATCAATTGAAGAAGACCAGGTATCTAGCGGACATGTGAACAGACCAGAACCGTCGACGTCGTCTACTGGTACTATGACAAAAAGACCTAGAAAAGCATTCGAGGATCTAGGAAGCAAACAAAAGAAGAGAAGATCTGACGATTACAGGGAAAAAGAGTCAACAGAAATGGCACATTCAGCTGCCTTACTTTAGAAAGAAGACGGCCGTGAAGATATAGCATCAGTCATCCAATATATGCTGAAAAATCCAGAAGCAGCTACGAAAATTATGGAAACTCTTAAGAAGCCAGTTAAGATTACTATCTTTACACCAGAAAAGGCGCTAGGTTTGCTCCTTTCACTAAAGCTTTCGAAGTGGCAATTCATCACGCTGCGAGAGACGGCAATTCGAGAAGGTGCAAAAGATGTTTACCCGTCTTATTACAAAGTGCAACAAGCAAAGGAACAATGTTATCCTTCGAAGCAATCATTGACTGTAACGGATTCATCAGCAAGAATTACGCTTCAAGCATTACTCGACATAACAGTGAAGAGGATCCTTGAAAGTCTTCCGGAAAGTGTTCAAAATAAAGATTTGAAGCTCTTATCTAAGTATGGATTTGATGGTGCTTCCAACCAAAGCCGCTACAAACAGAAAATGGAGGGGCAGCAAGAGGATTCCAGTATATTCATGACGTCCTTGGTGCCATTACTTCTGACTGCAGGAGATGAAAATATATGGACGAATCCAAAACCATGCTCAGTGATGTATTGCCGTCGCGTGCAATTTACATTCGTAAAGGAGAGTGAAGAAGTGGTGGTCAGTCACAAAAGGCATATGGATGACGAAATTAAATCCCCACTGAGTGCAGCAGTAACAAGGTAACTCATGAACTGAAGATGACAATGATTGACGCTAAAATCTGCACGTACCTTTCTGAAGCGAAATCGAACGCAACCTGCTACCTGTGTTTATCTAAACCTACAGAAATGAACCGCTTGGATTGTGTATCGACAAAGACTGTATCCAATAGTGCTTTGGAATTTGGATTGTCATCGTTACATGCCCGTATAAATACAATGGAATGCTTATTGCATATAGCATACAGACTGGATTTTAAGAAGTGGGCTGCAAGAGCAAATGAGCACAAGACCTTATTAGAAAATAGAAAAAAACTTATCCAAGACAAATTTAAAGATGAACTCAACCTTTTGATTGATATTGTAAAGCAAGGCTCAGGAACAACAAATGACGGGAATACAGCAAGAAGATTTTTCGAATCTCCCGACAAAACGGCAGCCATTACAGGGTTAGATGAA
Source organism: Bedellia somnulentella (assembly GCA_963576735.1). Classification (NCBI taxonomy): domain Eukaryota; kingdom Metazoa; phylum Arthropoda; class Insecta; order Lepidoptera; family Bedelliidae; genus Bedellia; species Bedellia somnulentella. Next base: position 16,572,910 of record OY755181.1, on the reverse strand, counting down.
GAGCTTGTGAAGAGATTTGCTGTTATCCTGCAAGCAATAACATCCGGAGAGCAAATCGATGTTATCCGGTTTAAAGAATATGCCCGCACAACAGCAGAAAAGTACGTGGAGTTATACGACTGGTACTATATGTCCTCTACCGTCCATAAGTTGCTTATACATGGTGCAGACATAATCGCGAATAATGATGTTGTTCCAATCGGAAGTCTCTCAGAAGAAGCCTCAGAAGCCCGCAACAAAGATTTTAGGAGGTTTCGGGAACACCATTCGCGCAAGAAGACCAGACAAGCTTCCAATGAAGATATTCTGAACAACCTTATTCTTTCGTCTGATCCTTTGATATCTGCACAAAGACCGATACTAGACGCTAAGAAAAAACAGAATTTGTTCGCTGAAACTTTAGATTTAATTAAGTCACCAGAAGCTCAGATTGAGTTTTTAGATATGACTAATTTAGATCCTGACTCCGAACTTGAATCAGATGAGAGCGATATTGAATGATAGTTATTTTGTTATTGCATGTATAATAAGTTTAATTTATATTTAAGTTTTAAATTGTATAATTCTATTTAGTAGATGTTAAGAAACAATGTTTTTGGAATTAGGTACATTTTTTGTATTTTTATTTATTAAATTTTCATTATTATTTGTGCCAAATAAATAAATTTCAATTGCAATTTACTATTATTACCATTATAATATAATTTACCCTTAATAACTAGCTGGGCAGGTAAAAGTCCCTTTAGATTTCACTGAAACTCACAAACTTTTAGAATAGGATGATTATGTTGTTGAAAACTAGTCCAAACTTAGTATGTTGATTTATAGAATAAAATAAATCATTTTAAAAATAAAAATAAATATTAAAATTTATTTGATTTTAAAAAAAAATCTGCAGCAGGGACCGTCATGTGTGGTATGCCAAAAAATCACAAATAATTAGTACTAAGACCCCCTGTGAGGATATAACGGTTACTCTTGCAGATCCAAAGAAAATCGGATTTTTCATATGAGCTTCATACAAAATTTTCGAAAAAAATAAATAACTTATTCGCTTGTACGCTAAATTAACTTTTTTGGCATATTAGAGCTTGGAAATGGTTGGTAGAAGCAGTTTACAACAAAAAAAGCGGCATTCTAAAATTAAAGTCCCTAAGTCTATGAAAGTCAATTTTCAGCCCACTGTGCGGCGGCGCATACACAGCACAGAAATGTAGGTCAGGGACAAGTGTCGTCGATCGGTCAGCTGTTGAGCGGCGCGCACGCAGTGACTGATTCGGTATTGTGACCCACAAGCACTCCAGTCCTTCGCGAAACCATTCAGGGCGAACACGGGCGTTAAGATTTTTAAGAACTAAAATTAATATACCTCCACCATCAGCCTTTTTGGTAGCAACTCGATCTCGGTCCATTCTGAAAACGTCGTATCTAGGATCGCATAATTCCGAGTCTAAAACACCATCGCATAACCAACTTTCTGTGATTATTATAACATCATAATTGTTAACATTTATGTTGTTGTAGAATTGTATTAACTTAGAGCGTAAACCTCGCGTATTTTGGTAGAATATGTACAAACTGTCAAGCACAGTGAAGTTTTTGAAACATTACTGAGAAATATAAATCTAAATGTATTATCGTAAATATAGTACTCAATAAAAGTAAATTCATGAAAATAGTGCGGAAACATCCAATTTAATCTATCTTCCATCTGTTTGGTTAAAATTTAAAGGCGCACAGAAGAAGATTTAGCGATAAGACCGCCAATCTTTGACTATGAACACTATAGACAGAGCGATGTTACGTCATCCATTTTAAAAAGAGAAGCCCTTATTTAAGTTCTTATATGTTAAAAAGAGACACAAAATCTTTATTGTCATCTCTATCGCGTAACCCGTTTTGTTGATGTCACACTTTTAAATTGTGACAAACAAAGCGTCGACTTGTGAGCGATTTTGGTTTTCTTTTGATTTTGAGAAAGATTTTATTCATTTGTATTTTGTTATTGTGACAAAAGAGACTCCATTAGTTAAGTTATCATTTAGTGAGGTATGGTTGGGTGTAGCGTGCTTGGCTGCGGAAGCCACAGCGAAAAACACATCGAAGGATTGACTTTCCACAAGTGAGTGAGTTTTTTAATGTTTTTCTACAGATAAATACATAATAAATACATTGCGCGATCAGAAAATAAGTGATTCAAATGTTAATTACGTTGAACTAGATTACTAGCATTTTCTTTAGTTATTTTGAGCAATTTTTTAATAGTATAACCTAAAAATATGCAGTATCTCAGTGTTGCCATAATTCACGTTTTCATCCTACCCTGTCGTTAGGGTAAAATTTTCAAATTAGTAAACTGATGTTAATGAGTGAGTATATTATGAATTTCGTCGCGCTATAGCGACGCTGAATGATTTCCAATTGTTATCTACGGAATTGGTGAGTAATAAATTTGTTATATTTATTTAATTTCTTCGTATTCATTACAGTTTTCCTAAAGACCCGAATCTACGAGAAAAATGGATTGCGGCCACTGGAAGATGCATTTCGAAATCAACCAAAGTTTTGAGGCATACTATAAAATTGAAAGGCACCTCGTTTTTGTCCAAAGACTAAGCTTTGGCTCAAATCGTCGCAGTTGTTTTGAAAAAGAATTTAGGTAAAAGAATATTTCCGACATTAAACGACCACATCAGAGAGCAAAATCCGTTCGAAAACCACCTTGTGCTGTTAATAAAGGCTATAGCTTTAAAATAGATAGATGTACGAATACATCATCTTTTGAAAAATGTGACTGAAATAGACGAATGAATTCGAAATTTTCACACGAAACTGATTTTGTTTAAAGGTCAATAGTAAATAATGCAATAAAACTCATGTACAAAATAGTGCTGTCTTTGACTTTTCAAAATACAAACATAGACCCCACTATACCCATGATGACCCGTATGATATTTACATAACTTGCACTTATGGAACAGCTGTTTTTTTTTGTCCAGTAACAAAGTTAGTCCCGTACAAAAATTTATTCGTAATCATGGGAAGATTCATCCCTGATAGTTAGTACAATGCTTTAGATTTCACGGTGTATTAAACATCAGTATAAATGGTAAAATTAAACAAAAAAGATTGTATAATACTAGGAGCAAGTATGTATAATTATATGATTGCAGGAAATAATATAGTAAACAGTAAACCTTTGTCCGATGTCCTCCTCCTCTTCCTTTTGGGTTGGTGCGTGTGACTCAGCTGGTGATGACGATGTCATCATAGAGTCAAGCCACGGCACTGGGGAAGGGTTGTCGTTCATCAACCGGCACAGCTCGTCCATTGCTGGAAAACCCCTTCTTTGAAAGATTTGTTATAAATTATGCACAGAGGTGATGAAAGATTTCTAGCGCACATTTTAATAAAAAATGGTGGAATACCATCTGAACCAGCACCAGCGTTAGGATCCAAGGATAGTAATAGCTTATAAATTTCATCTTCATCCGTCTTTAAACTGCAAATAGTATTCCCAGTGTCGCAATAGGGAGGGGGGAGTGTATCTGAAGTATAGTTGTTAGAGGGTTGAGAAAATACCGAGCTAAAAAACTTATTAAAGGTGTTGCAAATAATTTGCCCAGAGTCCAGTGACTTGTTTTCATGCTCAAAAACTCTTGGATAAGATGACTCACCACGTTTTCCTTTTATGTAAGACCTGTTTCGGGTTAGTCTTTATATTATTTTGAATACTAATCAAGTAGTTGTTGTAACAATCCTGAGCTAATAATTTACAGCGCCTACGTCAGAGTGAAAACTCTTCGTAATCTAACGGGTTTTTGTTTTTTTTCCAACGAGAGTGAGCATGATTTTTTTCTCGCAAGGCCTTCATGAGGGCAGATGTATACCATTTAGGATATTTACGGCCTTGCGTACGTGTATCTAAGGGAACAAATTTAGTTATTAATCTATTAAGAATTTCATAGAAAATATTTAAACTACAATCTAAAGAGGGTGCATCAGCAACGGTTGACCATGAAGTATTGGATAGATATTTATTTATCTTCTCGTAATCACCCTTACGATATCTGTATTTGGTCTCAGAGGACTCAATGAATGGATATGATAATATGTCTGTGATAGCCATATCGAGTGCAGGGTGATATTCATCAATTTTTACAAGAGGTAAATCCGACCGCCGGATTTCAACCGCTGAATTAGAAAAAACTAAATCCAGAGTATTGTTTTTCGAGTTTAAAATGTAATTATACTGCAAAAAGTTAAGACTTGCTAATTTTCCAACAAAACTCTGTGAGGCCATCTGAAGCTCAACACTGCCTCGGTGGATGTAAGTAGGGGTACTATCAGTATGCCACTGTATATTAGGTAAGTTAAAATCACAAGAAATAAAATAATAATCAGAGGGACGATTCACCAAAGACGCCTCGACCATAGTTTGGATTTTCGTTATAACTAAAGGCAAATCTTTCCCCGGCGCACAGTGGGCTGAAAATTGACTTTCATAGACTTAGGGACTTTAATTTTAGAATGCCGCTTTTTTTGTTGTAAACTGCTTCTACCAACCATTTCCATGCTCTAATATGCCAAAAAAGTTAATTTAGCGTACAAGCGAATAAGTTATTTATTTTTTTCGAAAATTTTGTATGAAGCTCATATGAAAAATCCGATTTTCTTTGGATCTGCAAGAGTAACCGTTATATCCTCACAGGGGGTCTTAGTACTAATTATTTGTGATTTTTTGGCATACCACACATGACGGTCCCTGCTGCAGATTTTTTTTTTAAAATCAAATAAATTTTAATATTTATTTTTATTTTTAAAATGATTTATTTTATTCTATAAATCAACATACTACATACTAATGAACTACTTTTATCTTCCTGGCCTAAGTTTGGACTAGTTTTCAACAACATAATCATCCTATTCTAAAAGTTTGTGAGTTTCAGTGAAATCTAAAGGGACTTTTACCTGCCCAGCTAGTTATTAAGGGTAAATTATATTATAATGGTAATAATAGTAAATTGCAATTGAAATTTATTTATTTGGCACACATAATAATGAAAATTTAATAAATAAAAATACAAAAAATGTACCTAATTCCAAAAACATTGTTTCTTAACATCTACTAAATAGAATTATACAATTTAAAACTTAAATATAAATTAAACTTATTATACATGCAATAACAAAATAACTATCATTCAATATCGCTCTCATCTGATTCAAGTTCGGAGTCAGGATCTAAATTAGTCATATCTAAAAACTCAATCTGAGCTTCTGGTGACTTAATTGAATTGAATGAAAAATCCGATTTTCTTTGGATGTGCAAGAGTAACCGTTATATCCTCACAGGGGGTCTTAGTACTAATTATTTGTGATTTTTTGGCATACCACACATGACGGTCCCTGCTGCAGAATTTTTTTAAAAAATCAAAGCAATTTTAATATTTTTTTTCTTTTGAAGATGATTCATTTTATTCTATAAATCAACATACTACATACTAATGAACTACTTTTATCTTCCTGGCCTAAGTTTGGACTAGTTTTCAACAACATAATCATCCTATTCTAAAAGTTTGTGAGTTTCAGTGAAATCTAAAGGGACTTTTACCTGCCCAGCTAGTTATTAAGGGTAAATTATATTATAATGGTAATAATAGTAAATTGCAATTGAAATTTTAAATCAACGTACTAGGTACACACTAATTAGCTATTATTGTCTTCCTGGCTTAATTAAGTAAGGACTAGTATTCATCAACACAAATCATCAATTATTATCTTTTTCTAAAAAATTAGAAAGTAATTAGGATTATGAGTTCCAGTAAATACTTTATCGTCATTAGGGACTTTTGTCAGGAAAACTGATAAAAAAATCGTTATTGAGGGTGTTTAAGCAAGGAATAAATTCAAACTAAGTCTTGCTTTTAAACACAAATTTACTTTTAAATATTTAAATTACAAAATGTACAATATAATATGTTAAGTTGGCGGTGGTTGATTGCGTAGTGAAGCTTGTCCCCGCGCCGCCGCCGCCGCCGCACCTGCGGCTTGCCGTATCATGTGGATCAGGCGTTAACATCCTCCGGGACGTTGAAAGCTTTACAGCTTTCAAGAATATAGTGGACCCCGTGGCGGACCACTCTGCTCCTGGTCGTCTTCTTCAGTAGGTCCCTGAGTCGGCAGAAGGCACATCTTGTTGACGGCCCTCCGAAGAATACCCTTTGCTGTGGTTACCTCAGCGACTCTGGTAACGCCGTCTGTGCCAGGAAAGAGACGGATCACGCGTCCCATTCGCCAATGGAGAGGCGGCAGGTTATCGTCGTTGAGTAAAACCAAGTCCCCCGGCGCAAGCTGGCGCTGTGGAGACTGCCACTTCGTGCGCTGCTGCAGCTCGGCTATATATTCTCGACGCCAGCGGTCCCAGAAGTGCTGGCGGATCTTCTCTATAAGCTGATATCTGTTGGGGCTGGTAACAGTGACAGGAGCTGTTGGTATAGACGTGAGCGGTCTCCCGATCAGAAAGTGGCCTGGGGTCAGAGGAGAAGGATCGGTACAGTTGGTCGAGAGAGGAGACAGTGGGCGTGAGTTTAGGATAGCTTCAATTTGTGTAAACAATGTCGCTAACTCCTCAAATGTCAAAGAAGCATTTCCAGCTACACGCTTTAAATGAAATTTGGCTGAGCGTATTCCAGCCTCAAAAAATTCCTCCAAATGTTGGGGAATATAAATCTAATTCCTTCATAACTAGCGAAATCATAGACACAGACTGACGGCTGGATCTCAGTAGCCTACCTAATTCATTGTGAGCACCAACAAAATTCCTACCGTTGTCGCAATATATTTCAATTGGTTTACCCCTTCTTGATATAAACCTACGTAAACATAGAATAAAAGCTTGGGTACTCAGATCACTGACGAGTTCCAAATGAACGGCTTTGGTAGTGAGGCAAACGAATAAGCAAAGATAGCATTTAGTTATTCTATTACCTCGGCCTTTACGACTACTGATCATAAACGGTCCAGCAAAGTCCATCCCGCACGAGTAGAAAGGGAAAACACCGTTAGTACGCGCCTCTGGCAGGTGCCCCATGATTGGCTGCATAGTGACAGCACGCATTCTCGCGCACGTGACACAGCGCCGCGCCACGCGCCGCGCTAAACTCCTACCCCCAACCGGCCAATATCTATCGCGCACGGATGACAGTAATAACTGTGGACCTGCATGGAATAAACGAATATGCTCATGGTTCATAATAAAATACATGAAATGATGCTTAGCATCTAATAAAATGGGATATTTCTTGTCGAAATCAAAACTCGAATTATTTAATCGACCACCAACTCGAACAATTTTATCAGTGTCAATAAACGGTGTCAACTGTATTAATTTATTATTTTTTGGTAAACATTTCCCTTGTTCAAGTAGCTTAATTTCTTCGGGAAACGATTCTGTTTGGCTAAACCTAACTAAAATTTTTAACGAATTATCCAACTCCGTAATATTAAGCGGACCTGACAATCTTTGCCTTAATTTTGTAATATTATTTATAAACCGCAAGACGAACGCAAAACTCCTTAACAATTTATTAAATGTGGAGTACCTATCGAAATCGATGAGTGACTGTAAATGCGCTCGCTCGGACGCCACAAACAGAGCGTTCACCTTAATATCGGGTAAACTCTCGGTGGGGTATGAATGCCGCGGCCACTCAGACTCCTCCGTCTTTAGGAAGGAAGGACCCTCCCACCACAAAGAAGATGACGCTAGAACCTGAGGGTCGACCCCCCGCGAGGCAAGGTCAGCTGGGTTCATACTCGTAGGAACATGCCTGAATTGAAAATCACGTGTTAGTTCGTTAATTTCGTTAACCCTATTACATACAAACATTTTTAATTGTTTTACATCAGTCTTTAACCAACCGAGAACAACAGTAGAATCGGTCCAAATTATTTTTTGTTGAACGTTAAAACGTACCGCTTTGAGAACCTTATCACATAAACGCGCGCCTAGTAGATTACCTAACAATTCTACTCGTGGGATAGTAGTCGGCTTTAAAGGCATAACGCGAGCCTTTCCACAAAATAGGTTCACCGTAACGTCATTGTTTTTATTGACTGAACGTAAATACACGCAAGCAGCATAGGCATCCTTTGACGCATCGACAAAACAATGTAAATCTATTGAAATTGAATCTATTAATTTAGAAAAATTTATTTATTAATCACCCACATTTTTAGTTTCGGAGACATATAAATAAACTATTTTTCACTTAATAGTTCAGTGTATTCCAAACTTTCGGGCTACTACCATTACTCCGCGACCGTAAAATACTTACAATGGAAAGTCTACGTACGAATTTAGACTTTTTTGTTATTCTAAGAGGTGAAGGTACTTCGTTTCGTCATGAAGTATTATTCAGAGCAGTGGTGGATCGCCTAGGTAATCAAATTACTGACGAAGATCGTGTAACACTAGACGAGTTTTGTCGAAGATTTACCCGAGCTGCTTCACAAAGATGGCAGAAGTCTCATCGTATCCTTGATGAATTTAGAAAACAGTACGAAAACTGGCTCCAGGCTGATGTCGATTGGCCGAATTGCGTGTCAAGAAATTTAGTTTTGCTACAATCAATTGAAGAAGACCAGGTATCTAGCGGACATGTGAACAGACCAGAACCGTCGACGTCGTCTACTGGTACTATGACAAAAAGACCTAGAAAAGCATTCGAGGATCTAGGAAGCAAACAAAAGAAGAGAAGATCTGACGATTACAGGGAAAAAGAGTCAACAGAAATGGCACATTCAGCTGCCTTACTTTAGAAAGAAGACGGCCGTGAAGATATAGCATCAGTCATCCAATAAATGCTGAAAAATCCAGAAGCAGCTACGAAAATTATGGAAACTCTTAAGAAGCCAGTTAAGATTACTATCTTTACACCAGAAAAGGCGCTAGGTTTGCTCCTTTCACTAAAGCTTTCGAAGTGGCAATTCATCACGCTGCGAGAGACGGCAATTCGAGAAGGTGCAAAAGATGTTTACCCGTCTTATTACAAAGTGCAACAAGCAAAGGAACAATGTTATCCTTCGAAGCAATCATTGACTGTAACGGATTCATCAGCAAGAATTACGCTTCAAGCATTACTCGACATAACAGTGAAGAGGATCCTTGAAAGTCTTCCGGAAAGTGTTCAAAATAAAGATTTGAAGCTCTTATCTAAGTATGGATTTGATGGTGCTTCCAACCAAAGCCGCTACAAACAGAAAATGGAGGGGCAGCAAGAGGATTCCAGTATATTCATGACGTCCTTGGTGCCATTACTTCTGACTGCAGGAGATGAAAATATATGGACGAATCCAAAACCATGCTCAGTGATGTATTGCCGTCGCGTGCAATTTACATTCGTAAAGGAGAGTGAAGAAGTGGTGGTCAGTCACAAAAGGCATATGGATGACGAAATTAAATCCCCACTGAGTGCAGCAGTAACAAGGTAACTCATGAACTGAAGATGACAATGATTGACGCTAAAATCTGCACGTACCTTTCTGAAGCGAAATCGAACGCAACCTGCTACCTGTGTTTATCTAAACCTACAGAAATGAACCGCTTGGATTGTGTATCGACAAAGACTGTATCCAATAGTGCTTTGGAATTTGGATTGTCATCGTTACATGCCCGTATAAATACAATGGAATGCTTATTGCATATAGCATACAGACTGGATTTTAAGAAGTGGGCTGCAAGAGCAAATGAGCACAAGACCTTATTAGAAAATAGAAAAAAACTTATCCAAGACAAATTTAAAGATGAACTCAACCTTTTGATTGATATTGTAAAGCAAGGCTCAGGAACAACAAATGACGGGAATACAGCAAGAAGATTTTTCGAATCTCCCGACAAAACGGCAGCCATTACAGGGTTAGATGAAGAGCTTGTGAAGAGATTTGCTGTTATCCTGCAAGCAATAACATCCGGAGAGCAAATCGATGTTATCCGGTTTAAAGAATATGCCCGCACAACAGCAGAAAAGTACGTGGAGTTATACGACTGGTACTATATGTCCTCTACCGTCCATAAGTTGCTTATACATGGTGCAGACATAATCGCGAATAATGATGTTGTTCCAATCGGAAGTCTCTCAGAAGAAGCCTCAGAAGCCCGCAACAAAGATTTTAGGAGGTTTCGGGAACACCATTCGCGCAAGAAGACCAGACAAGCTTCCAATGAAGATATTCTGAACAACCTTATTCTTTCGTCTGATCCTTTGATATCTGCACAAAGACCGATACTAGACGCTAAGAAAAAACAGAATTTGTTCGCTGAAACTTTAGATTTAATTAAGTCACCAGAAGCTCAGATTGAGTTTTTAGATATGACTAATTTAGATCCTGACTCCGAACTTGAATCAGATGAGAGCGATATTGAATGATAGTTATTTTGTTATTGCATGTATAATAAGTTTAATTTATATTTAAGTTTTAAATTGTATAATTCTATTTAGTAGATGTTAAGAAACAATGTTTTTGGAATTAGGTACATTTTTTGTATTTTTATTTATTAAATTTTCATTATTATTTGTGCCAAATAAATAAATTTCAATTGCAATTTACTATTATTACCATTATAATATAATTTACCCTTAATAACTAGCTGGGCAGGTAAAAGTCCCTTTAGATTTCACTGAAACTCACAAACTTTTAGAATAGGATGATTATGTTGTTGAAAACTAGTCCAAACTTAGTATGTTGATTTATAGAATAAAATAAATCATTTTAAAAATAAAAATAAATATTAAAATTTATTTGATTTTAAAAAAAAATCTGCAGCAGGGACCGTCATGTGTGGTATGCCAAAAAATCACAAATAATTAGTACTAAGACCCCCTGTGAGGATATAACGGTTACTCTTGCAGATCCAAAGAAAATCGGATTTTTCATATGAGCTTCATACAAAATTTTCGAAAAAAATAAATAACTTATTCGCTTGTACGCTAAATTAACTTTTTTGGCATATTAGAGCATGGAAATGGTTGGTAGAAGCAGTTTACAACAAAAAAAGCGGCATTCTAAAATTAAAGTCCCTAAGTCTATGAAAGTCAATTTTCAGCCCACTGTGCGGCGGCGCATACACAGCACAGAAATGTAGGTCAGGGACAAGTGTCGTCGATCGGTCAGCTGTTGAGCGGCGCGCACGCAGTGACTGATTCGGTATTGTGACCCACAAGCACTCCAGTCCTTCGCGAAACCATTCAGGGCGAACACGGGCGTTAAGATTTTTAAGAACTAAAATTAATATACCTCCACCATCAGCCTTTTTGGTAGCAACTCGATCTCGGTCCATTCTGAAAACGTCGTATCTAGGATCGCATAATTCCGAGTCTAAAACACCATCGCATAACCAACTTTCTGTGATTATTATAACATCATAATTGTTAACATTTATGTTGTTGTAGAATTGTATTAACTTAGAGCGTAAACCTCGCGTATTTTGGTAGAATATGTACAAACTGTCAAGCACAGTGAAGTTTTTGAAACATTACTGAGAAATATAAATCTAAATGTATTATCGTAAATATAGTACTCAATAAAAGTAAATTCATGAAAATAGTGCGGAAACATCCAATTTAATCTATCTTCCATCTGTTTGGTTAAAATTTAAAGGCGCACAGAAGAAGATTTAGCGATAAGACCGCCAATCTTTGACTATGAACACTATAGACAGAGCGATGTTACGTCATCCATTTTAAAAAGAGAAGCCCTTATTTAAGTTCTTATATGTTAAAAAGAGACACAAAATCTTTATTGTCATCTCTATCGCGTAACCCGTTTTGTTGATGTCACACTTTTAAATTGTGACAAACAAAGCGTCGACTTGTGAGCGATTTTGGTTTTCTTTTGATTTTGAGAAAGATTTTATTCATTTGTATTTTGTTATTGTGACAAAAGAGACTCCATTAGTTAAGTTATCATTTAGTGAGGTATGGTTGGGTGTAGCGTGCTTGGCTGCGGAAGCCACAGCGAAAAACACATCGAAGGATTGACTTTCCACAAGTGAGTGAGTTTTTTAATGTTTTTCTACAGATAAATACATAATAAATACATTGCGCGATCAGAAAATAAGTGATTCAAATGTTAATTACGTTGAACTAGATTACTAGCATTTTCTTTAGTTATTTTGAGCAATTTTTTAATAGTATAACCTAAAAATATGCAGTATCTCAGTGTTGCCATAATTCACGTTTTCATCCTACCCTGTCGTTAGGGTAAAATTTTCAAATTAGTAAACTGATGTTAATGAGTGAGTATATTATGAATTTCGTCGCGCTATAGCGACGCTGAATGATTTCCAATTGTTATCTACGGAATTGGTGAGTAATAAATTTGTTATATTTATTTAATTTCTTCGTATTCATTACAGTTTTCCTAAAGACCCGAATCTACGAGAAAAATGGATTGCGGCCACTGGAAGATGCATTTCGAAATCAACCAAAGTTTTGAGGCATACTATAAAATTGAAAGGCACCTCGTTTTTGTCCAAAGACTAAGCTTTGGCTCAAATCGTCGCAGTTGTTTTGAAAAAGAATTTAGGTAAAAGAATATTTCCGACATTAAACGACCACATCAGAGAGCAAAATCCGTTCGAAAACCACCTTGTGCTGTTAATAAAGGCTATAGCTTTAAAATAGATAGATGTACGAATACATCATCTTTTGAAAAATGTGACTGAAATAGACGAATGAATTCGAAATTTTCACACGAAACTGATTTTGTTTAAAGGTCAATAGTAAATAATGCAATAAAACTCATGTACAAAATAGTGCTGTCTTTGACTTTTCAAAATACAAACATAGACCCCACTATACCCATGATGACCCGTATGATATTTACATAACTTGCACTTATGGAACAGCTGTTTTTTTTTGTCCAGTAACAAAGTTAGTCCCGTACAAAAATTTATTCGTAATCATGGGAAGATTCATCCCTGATAGTTAGTACAATGCTTTAGATTTCACGGTGTATTAAACATCAGTATAAATGGTAAAATTAAACAAAAAAGATTGTATAATACTAGGAGCAAGTATGTATAATTATATGATTGCAGGAAATAATATAGTAAACAGTAAACCTTTAATTAAACAATAAATTGACGTAATCAATTTTAAATTAAAAAGTAGCTTTTAGAATGGGATTATAGTATTTTGGGGTAATTGTTTTCTAGTGATCGCAACATTACACGGAAAAATATTGCTATCTAAAAGAGGTACTCTCCCGTTGCATTGTGACTCTGTCTATAGTGTTCATAGTCAAAGCCGCCAATTGTACCTCACTGTAAACTGTTTGATATTTTTTTTGTATATATGTGTTTGATGTGCAATCAAGAGTTATTCTATTCTATATCACAGTAAATCTGTGTAGCGTGTCGCCTCAGAACATCAAAAACTATTACCTCTCCTGCGTTTTATACAATTAGACTAGAAGCTTTTAAATGGTTGATGGCGATGTGGCTGGCGACATCATCCTTTATTTTAGCAAGCTTCCAAAAGTGGCTGAGTTTTTTTTGGAATAGCAGCCGGCCAACAATGTTAGTTTTTTTTTGGGTTATGAAAGTTTAACGTTTGATCTTTTTCACATTAAAAATGATATTTACATCATTAACGAGACTTGGTCTCTTAATTAGAGACGGTAAAGAACTTTCTGGGTATTATTTGCTGCACTATTAAAAAGCAATAAATTTGCGATTAAGGAAGTACTACTAAACTGAACTGAGTTAAGTGGACTTTCCGCAATTTTAATAAATAAAACAAATAATAATTACGCTTATTTTATTAGTACGATCGTTCAATAATCATATCTGACGGTGCCAATACATTTTCATATAATTGAGACGATTTCAATACATTTAATTTATCTTCTATTATTTCTTCCTGCCTCCTCTTTCCTTCACTTGCAATTGAATGACTGCTCCGGGCGGTACATTGTAGTATGCCAGAGTGTTTGTGTCTTTGAAGAATAGACCCTAGAAAACAGTTTATATTAGTCACTTATACTTATACGCATTCTAACGCAGCCATCATGGTCGCTTTTACAAACAGGATTTGAGAGATTTTAATTGTATTTATATCGTAGTAGTAAAACATTGAAACATATATTAATATTAATTAATCACCAAGGGGGCTAAATGTCACGCACCTCTGCCACAACTTTATACAAACAATAGGTTATCACACATTTGTTATTACAGAATAATTGAAACAGAATATTTCTTTCGAGCGGTATTTTTATATTTATAAACTTTTAAAAAACCCTCCCAATCCATTCACTACCACAGTGCACAAACACACAAACCCTCTCAATCCATTCACTACCACAGTGCACAAACACACAAACCCTCTCAATCCATTCACTACCACAGTGCACAAACACACAAACCCTCTCAATCCATTCACTACCACAGTGCACAAACACACAAACCCTCTCAATCCATTCACTACCACAGTGCACAAACACGCAAACCCTCTCAATCCATTCACTACCACAGTGCACAAACACACAAACCCTCCCAATTCATTCACTATAACAGAGCATAAACACGCAAACCCTCTCAATCCATTCACTACCACAGTGCACAAACACACAAACCCTCTCAATCCATTCACTACCACAGTGCACAAACACGCAAACCCTCTCAATCCATTCACTACCACAGTGCACAAACACACAAACCCTCTCAATCCATTCACTACCACAGTGCACAAACACACAAACCCTCCCAATCCATTCACTATGATAGTGCACAAACACACAAACCCTCTCAATCCATTCACTACCACAGTGCACAAACACACAAACCCTCTCAATCCATTCACTACCACAGTGCACAAACACGCAAACCCTCTCAATCCATTCACTACCACAGTGCACAAACACACAAACCCTCCCAATCCATTCACTATCACAGTGCACAAACACACAAACCCTCCCAATTCATTCACTATAACAGAGCATAAACACGCAAACCCTCTCAATCCATTCACTACCACAGTGCACAAACACACAAACCCTCCCAATTCATTCACTATAACAGAGCATAAACACGCAAACCCTCTCAATCCATTCACTACCACAGTGCACAAACACGCAAACCCTCCCAATCCATTCACTCATTACACAGTGCACAAACACACAAACCCTCTCAATCCATTCACTACCACAGTGCACAAACACACAAACCCTCTCAATCCATTCACTACCACAGTGCACAAACACGCAAACCCTCCCAATCCATTCACTCATTACACAGTGCACAAACACACAAACCCTCTCAATCCATTCACTACCACAGTGCACAAACACGCAAACCCTCTCAATCCATTCACTACCACAGTGCACAAACACACAAACCCTCTCAATCCATTCACTACCACAGTGCACAAACACGCAAACCCTCCCAATCCATTCACTCATTACACAGTGCACAAACACACAAACCCTCTCAATCCATTCACTACCACAGTGCACAAACACGCAAACCCTCTCAATCCATTCACTACCACAGTGCACAAACACACAAACCCTCTCAATCCATTCACTACCACAGTGCACAAACACACAAACCCTCTCAATCCATTCACTACCACAGTGCACAAACACACAAACCCTCTCAATCCATTCACTACCACAGTGCACAAACACACAAACCCTCTCAATCCATTCACTATAACAGAGCACAAACACACAAACCCTCTCAATCCATTCACTACCACAGTGCACAAACACACAAACCCTCTCAATCCATTCACTATGATAGTGCACAAACACACAACCCCTCCCAATCCATCCACTATCACAGTGCACAAACACATAAACCCTCTCATATCCAATCAAAACCACACCCCTTACCTCGAATTGCAACTTCTGTTTAGCCTGCGGCATATTAGTGGATCGATGCAGCATATTCTTCAACTCGGCCACAGAGATAGACAGAGGTACACTCAATGGTATAACTCTTCCGTCCATCCAATCGCCAATCGGCCCGGTCCGGCTGTGATGGCACCGACACTTGCAATTGGAACCACTCCCA
Organism: Bedellia somnulentella; assembly: GCA_963576735.1. Taxonomy (NCBI): domain Eukaryota; kingdom Metazoa; phylum Arthropoda; class Insecta; order Lepidoptera; family Bedelliidae; genus Bedellia; species Bedellia somnulentella. Next base: position 16,556,829 of record OY755181.1, on the reverse strand, counting down.
CGTGGCGTTTCAACCAGGATTGCTCGGGTTCTAGGGAGTCTTCTGTACGAGCGCGTTTTGATGATGGGGCCCTGAAGTTGGTAACGGATACAATATTATTATTGTGTATATTTGGGCATACATTACACAGATCATGTTAGCCCCAAAACAAGTTCAACTTAATGAGTTGAATTAATGGGATAACTTAATACTACGATATATAATTACCATACTATACATGTATAAAAAGTTATACATGTAATACACACATAACAGTTGATACAGTATTATATATTTTAAAAAATGCAATGTTGTAGTGTAAATTAAAAGAGCTGTCTAGTAAAAGAAGTTAAGTTGATAATATTGGTAAAACAAATTTAATCAGTGAACATTGTTTAGTTCT